>CM022702.1:81197665-81795165 GCA_012295165.1 Asparagus setaceus | reverse complement strand
CAAAATGGGCTTCATATCTTTCATGGATCCCAATGCAACATCAATGGATAGAAAAGTCAGGTATGATATTCCCTATAAACTTAAGTTTATATATATATATATATATATATATATATATATATATATATATATATATATATATATATATATATATATATATATATATATATATATATATATATATATATATATATATATAGTAAGGCTCTATGAACTTAAGTTCATAATGAATAGTGGTGCACCAACTTTTTATCCACTCATCTTGCCTTGAGATTTGTGATGCACAAATCTCAAAGTGGCTTTATATCTTTCACGGATCCCAAAGCAAGATGAGTGGATAAAAAGTTGGTGCACCACTATTCATTATGAACTTAAGTTCATATATATATATATATATATATATATATATAGAGAGAGAGAGAGAGCAAATCTCTATAAACTTAAGTTCATAATGAATAGTGGTGCACCAACTTTTTATCTATTGATGTTGCTTTAGATTTGTGCTATCAAGATAAGCACAAATCTCAAAATGGGCTTCATATTTTCATGGATCCCAATGCAACATCAATGGATAGAAAAGTTGGTGTATGACTATTCCTATAAACTTAAGTTTATATATATATATATATATATATATATATATATATATAGTAAGGCTCTATGAACTTAAGTTCATAATGAATAGTGGTGCACCAACTTTTTATCCACTCATCTTGCCTTGAGATTTGTGATGCACAAATCTCAAAGTGGGCTTTATATATTTCACGGATCCCAAAGCAAGATGAGTGGATAAAAAGTTGGTGCACCACTATTCATTATGAACTTAAGTTCATAGGAGCTCTATATATATATATATATATATATATATATATATATATATATATATATATATATATATATATATATATATATATATATATATATATATATATATATATATATATATATAGTAAGGCTCCTATGAACTTAAGTTCATAATGAATAGTAGTGCACCAACTTTTTATCCACTCATCTTGCCTTGAGATTTGTGATGCATAAATCTCAAAGTGGCCTTTATATCTTTCACGGATCCCAAAACAAGATGAGTGGATAAAAAGTTGGTGCACCACTATTCATTATGAACTTAAGTTCATATATATATATATATATATATATATATATATATATATATATATATATATATATATATATATATATATATATATATATATATATATATATATATATAGTAAGGCTCCTATGAACTTAAGTTCATAATGAATAGTGGTGCACCAACTTTTTATCCACTCATCTTGCCTTGAGATTTGTGATGCATAAATCTCAAAGTGGCCTTTATATCTTTCACGGATCCCAAAACAAGATGAGTGGTTAGAAAAGTTGGTGCACCACTATTCATTATGAACTTAAGTTCATATATATATATATATATATATATATATATATATATATATATATATATATATATATATATATATAGTTTTGTTATCCTTAATTTTTATTCTTTTTAAAGCATGGAAATTATTACTGCAAGCATCCAGATTATTTTACCAGGCTTTTTTGGGCTATTTACATTTACAAGTGCAACCTAGCCGCGTAGTTAGCCCACAATGTTTATGGACTTTAGTGCAAGTAGCCCAATGGATCACTGTACTGTCCACCCAATAAGAAATGGGTCTCAACTAATCTAAACAGATTCAGATGTTATAAACTGCAAATAAGCAGTAAATAATTTATTTTTCAAGTTACTTAATAACGATTTCGATTTCATCTTAATTTCCGAGCAATCAATAAAAAAGAATCATAAGAACTTTTTTCTCCGTACTAAATTGACCAAAGTTTCTTATTTATTTTGTGATCCACATACTTGGTTGGAACACTTCGTTGCATGTGAGAAAATGCTCCCTTCGCTTGATTTATTAATAAAAGCAACGCCAAATATACATATAAATATATCATTAGCTGCTCTTCTATGCAACTTCCCATTCCATAATTGTATGTATTAATTTCCAGTTATACTCGTAAATTTTAAAATTAAAAAGAAAGGTACACGTGACTTTAGCATGACTTTTGTATATCTACTACATCTTCTAATTTAAAAACAAAACCTCAAGATACTATTCATACTACAGTAAATCTATTATTGCTACAGTATAGTTCAGACGATAAAAAACTTTTATACTATATGCTTCAGTATACTTTTTGCATCTTAAACCCATTCTATATGCTTCAGTGGATTTTTTGACACTTTATCCACTGTTCAAGCTGAAACAATTTTTTACCTTGTCATAACTCTTTTTTTCTTGGAGACGATGAATTTAATTTTCATCGACATTTCACAAATATAAATCTTTTTTAACTCTATTATAGAAAATTGGTAAAACTTACTAATTGATGTATTATTTTATTAACTAGTTTTAAAATTCACTCTGCAAATAGGAGTAAAAAAAATTATCGCTAAAGTATTTATACATAGTTGTATATAAAAATCATATTATCAATTTAGCGACCGATATACCTCGATAAATAATACCCGCAGCAACACCGAGCTTGATACTAGTTTGCTTTAAAGCAAAGCATGTATCAGCTTTGTTTTCCCTTCTTTTTCAAATAAATGGTGAGAAAACTGCCTTTATTCTTAGTAAACAAAATTTAACGAGGGGACAAAAAAAAATTGAAATGAAAGTAGAAGAAAAGCATGGTTGCATTTTCTAATGCATATTTGTTAGAAAATAATTACATTGATGTTATTACATTTATAGAAATAAAATATTAGGAAAGTTAAAGTGTAGAAATCAGAATAATTTTATAAATTTACTAATCCTCCATATTATTAAAGAAACTAGTACGTGTTGTTATCTATCTTTGTTAGACTCAAATGCGTGTTGAATGGGTATTTAGTACCCTAATCTCTTTTAATTTTAATTGATTAAGGTTCAAATAGAACGAAGTCAAGGATTGCACACCAAGAGCTAAACTAAACAAAATTGAATTAAATAGATATAACAAAGAATACAACTATACAGAACATGGCGCACATGGGAGAGCAAAACACGGCTTGATTAATTTAAGTAGTAGATAATCAAGGAATCTCATCCAATTCAATTGCTAGAAGTGTGTGAAGATTGCAGAACAAATTATATTTGACATTAGATTATTTGTCCCCTTCTTGTTATTTTTATATGTAAACGAAGCTTAAGTTAAAGTCCCAAACTTTTCAATCTGACACCATAGGATTTGTCTGCTAATCCCCATTTTGTCATGCCCTACAAATTGAACTCAAAAGAAATTGATTTCATTTTCTTCTTTCTTTTGTTGAAGGGAATATAAAATCATTCTTTATTAACAAACCACCAATTTTTTTTTTAGAAAAACTAAAATGAACTTTATAATAATATAAATATATATAGAGCAAGGCTCCTATAAACTTAAGTTGATAGAGAATAATCATCCACCAACTTTTCTAACCATTGATATTGCATTGGGATCCGTGAAAGATATGAAGCTCATCTTTGAGATTTGTGTACCTCTTGATTTCACCTATCCCAAGGCAACATCAATGGATATCAAAGTTGGTGGAGACTATCTCCTATCAACTTAAGTTTATAGGAGCCTTGCTCAATATATATATCTCACATGCTAGAATTTTTGCCAAAAAAAAAAGTTCTTTTCTTCTTATCGTTTATAATATTCTTTTCTTTTAACTAGTATAATGCACGTGAACATACATGTTTTAATTTTTAAAATTTTTATTGAATAGTAAAACTATGTGTTAATAAATAAAATTGCATAATAAGATTGCTTAAAAGAAATGTATAAATTAATTATTATTGTGTAGTTATCGTAATTGAATGTTTTTCTTATAATGATCACCCAATGTTAACTTTTTTAAAATAAGTCCCCAAATCTAAATTTATTCTTAGATAAACTGTCAATTTTATAAGTTCTCTTAAATATGCCCTTCCAACTTGAAAGTTGTTGACTTAACTCTAAATTAACTAAGCTTTATTAATCTTGTTAGTTTTTCCTAATGTTTCCTAGACAATTACACTTGATACCGCAACATATTGCAATAGTTACTTCTCATTATAATTATTTAATAAGGTAAATTACACTAAACCCTTATAAACTTCCACCCATATAAACTTTTAAAATTACACTAAACCCCTAATGACTTTTCTATTTCAAAGAAGACCCTAATAACTTTTGAATTTTGCAGATAACCCTATAAATTAGAACCAAAAATGACATAAAAAGACATTTTGAAAGTTATTGGGGTTTGGTGTAATTTATGTAAAACATATTGGGCTTTCTACAAAAGTTATTAGGAGTTTAGTGTGATTTGAAACCTCATAGGGTCTATTTACTACAAAATGCTGAAAGTTCATGGGGTTTACTATAATTTACCTTATTTAATATTATAATTCTTAGTTCAAGTGATACTATTAAAATAATTATCTTGTCTATACGCTATAACATATTTACCAAATTTAATTTTTTAATTATGCTCTTAAATAATTTAGTACTATAAATATTTTATAAATTTTTATCATACTATCATTAATAATTAATAGTACTATTATTAATATTAAATAATTTTTGTAAAATGTTAGTTTTCAACCATTACCAAGTATAGATTATTCAGTATCATTTAATTATATTTGAGAAAATACTCTTAAAATAATATCAAATTATTTATTTAATTTATTTAATAATATAATATTAAATAAATAGTGTAATTCATAATTTATGTGATATTATTAAAATAATTACACTATTTATGCAATTCACAATTTATTCTATTTATTTAATTGCTTATTGAATTATAGTATAATTCTTAATATTATTTAGTAATATATTATTCTATTTATACTATTATTTTAATTATTTTATTATAATTCATAAATAATTATTATAATAATTTAATTGGTTACTACTAATAATTGTGTATGCTTATTTTATAAATTATTTTATTTTATTATTTTTAAATAATTAATAGTTATAATATTATTGATAATTATAATTATTTAGGAAGGTGAGGAGGTGCATAATTAATAAGAGGTTATATTTATTTAATGAAAGATTAATTAGAGATATTGGCATAGTTAGAATTTATCAAAATTTGAGATGACAAAAAGAAAATTAAAAGTTTTAACAACCCAATTCTCTTTATAGTAGTATAGATATAGATATAAATAGATATAGATATTATTTGCCAGTCTAGTGGCCTTCGAAGATATCCTGACATCAAAAGTCTCAAAATACTATAATTAACGATGAATTTCGATGAATTTCAGGTTCCAGATTTTTTAAAACTTCTACAACAGAGCATAAATCTGTATCCCTAAAGAATAACGCTAATTTTGTTAATAGCTTTTTCCCATTCAAAAGAAGTTGCGAAGAAATCTAGTGCGTCTCTTTTAAGATAGAGAATTTATCATAATGTATGACCAATCATCTAACTTGTCACATCAACAATTGCTTAAGAGCTTGTTAATCAAGCCTTAGAGCTTAATAAAGAGGCAATAGATTCTTTCCACTTTAGTGAGCCTTTTTACTCTTTAATAATCTTAATCCTTTTCCTAAAAAGCAAGCAAACCACAAATGAATATCTTAAAACAAAAGGGCAGACCATTTTATTTGATGCAAAGGGTTAATTAACAATTGTTTTCCTTCAAAGGGTATCAACACAATTTCAGATGAACAAAACAACCACTAATTAAGCTTGAAAAGCTTTTCAAATATAAGATCTCATTCTTGTCATGAAAAGACCAATTAATAAGACTTAAAGTGCGAAATCGATTGTTTTCGGAATTTGTCGCATCCATATAAATGATTAGACCACTAACATAACTTTTGAAATTAGTTTGGAAAGTGGCCTAAAAATTTAAAGGTGACTCTATTCTCTTTCTTATATATTATATATATTTGGTAAGGAGATTTTTTTAAAATAGCTCACTTTTGCTAAATATTTAGCAAAACCGACCTCATAAGCTGGCCAAAAGGATGTCAGTTTTATAAAATGCAGTTTTGAAACGCACGGGACTAGTGCCGTGCGTTTAGTGACCGCTAATCGACCACTAAATGAAACCCAGAAAACCCACGGGACAACTAGTCCCGTGGGTTTTTTGAACAATTTTAGAAAATGCACGGGACTAGTAGTCCCGTGCGTTAAACAGAGACTTTGTTTCTATGCCATTAAACGAAACCCAGAAAACCCACGGGACAGCTAGTCACGTGGGTTTTCTGAACAGTTTTAGAAAACGCACAGGACTAATAGTCCCGTGCGTTAAACAGAGACTTTGTCTCTATGCTGAGCAAATCCACGAGACTATTAGTCCCATGGATTTGTCGTACCTGTTTGTTGGGAACAACAAATCCACGGACAACTAGTCCCGTGGGTTTTTGAACAATTTAGAAAATGCACGGACTACTAGTCCCGTGAGTTTTCTAAAACTATTTAGAAAACCCACGGACAACTAGTCCCGTGGGTTTTTGAACAATTTAGAAAATGCACGGACTACTAGTCCCGTGAGTTTTCTAAAACTATTTAGAAAACCCACGGACAACTAGTCCCGTGGGTTTTTGAACAATTTAGAAAATGCACGGACTACTAGTCCCGTGAGTTTTCTAAAACTATTTAGAAAACCCACGGACAACTAGTCCCGTGGGTTTTTGAACAATTTAGAAAATGCACGGACTACTAGTCCCGTGAGTTTTCTAAAACTATTTAGAAAACCCACGGACAACTAGTCCCGTGGGTTTTTGAACAATTTAGAAAATGCACGGACTACTAGTCCCGTGAGTTTTCTAAAACTATTTAGAAAACCCACGGACAACTAGTCCCGTGGGTTTTTGAACAATTTAGAAAATGCACGGACTACTAGTCCCGTGAGTTTTCTAAAACTATTTAGAAAACCCACAGGACTAGTTGTCCCATGGGTTTTATGGGCTTCGTTTAATGGCCGATTAGCGGGCACTAAACGCACAGGACTAGTAGTCCCGTGCGTTTTAAAACTGCATTTTGTAAAACCCACCTCTTTTTGGCCAGCTTAGGTCAGTTTTGCTAAATATTTAGCAAAACAGTCGATTTTGCTAAATATTTAGTAAAAGTGGGCTATTTTAAAAAAATCTCCATTTGGTAAATCAAAACTAATTGAAAAGTGAATACTGTCACATTAACATTTTACCCTTTTTTCTCTCATCAAAATTTGAAAAAATAATAGAAAATAAAGGTAGAAGAGAGATTATTATTCCATTATTTTTCTTATCATTTCACCAATGACTTGACACATTAACCAAACAATACATACAGAAAGTAAGTACCAAATCATCTTCTAAGCTCCTCAACTTTACAACTTTTTCATTTTCCTCGTCAATTTAAAAAATCAAATAATAAGAGATCAACAAAGCGCTTTCTCTCAATTCACGAACAACTTTTGAATAACAAGCGGCCATATCCATGAGTAGGTAGCTAGCAAACTCACTTTGAATAAGAGTTAGGATTTAAGGTCAAAAGGTAAGTTTGAGTTTACTAAGGACATTCACTTTAGCTCTTTTTAACCCCGAAAGTCAGAATATTCAGAGATAAAGAAAACCAAGATCCAAAAGGCTGTTTATTTTTGGTAAATTCATTCTCAAAGTTAACAAGATGAAAGAGAGAGCAGTCCAAAACAAGTAGAAATGTCTATGTTAATGCAGCTAGTTGGAAGGACCACAGACAATATCACTATATCACCCCCCATGTGACTCTCTGGCTCAAAAAGGACAACAAAGACAACTAGTCCAACCTTATGCATGTACAGAGAGTATAGTAGTATGATGGAGGTGTATGTAACCACCCCTTCGCATCACTCATACTTTAACTTATTGCACATAGACCCCTTGTAGTATTACACTTTGAACTTACTGTCTCTATACTTTCATTTTGATAGATAGCTCTCCTGGATGAAATTGTTAGTTCTTTTACTCTCAGACAGACTCACTAATTTCAACTCGGAGTAATAGCTTACCCAGGGTAAAAGAGAAAAAAATTCACTCGTGGTTGTATTTGCGGAAGTCATTAAGGTGTAAATTGATTCTGACAACAACGACATTAATACTAAATCATCAAAGATATAAAGATAAGAAAATGTACATAAATGAAACTAAAAGTGTTCTTTTGTTCTAAAGCTTTGTTTCTTCTCTCTTTATAGATGTCATAAACTTCCACATTGGATATAAGGAAACAAAAAAAAAAAAGAGGAAAATAAGGGGGTAAATAAAAGAGAGGGGGGTTAACAACAAACGAGAGAGTAAGAGGAAGGACAGAGCTACTACAATACAAATCAGTGACATTAAGAAGAAGACAGCATTGTGTATGGGGGTTACAACTCGAACTTTGTCCTCTCCTTCACTTGTTGTGTGCTGTCCTTATCAACTTCCAAAGAGCTACCCTTTCCTGAAATCAGTCTGCAATCCTTTGCCTTGTTCTCTTTTGTTTCTGTATTTATACGCCGTATTCGAAAATGTTAACATGTATTTTTTTTTTGCTAGTAGTAATACCCTTCTCCCTACTGCTGACTGTGGCCCTACTTTAAAAAAAAAAAGACTTGAGATGTATTCATTCACTCATACGAATTTTCATGTAAATGATTCTTTCCCCTTTTCCCCTTTCATCATCATCATCATCATCATCCCACTTCCTCTTTGTCCTCCATGATCTTTTATATTGGCTGATGGCAGGCAGTAAAGAGCCTCTCTATTGCTTACATTCTTCTTTTTATAAAAGCTATGAAAAAGGTAAAATTAAAAAGCAAAAAAAGGAGAGCTATATATAACCTTAAACTATCCTACAACTTCCTTCATTCTCCCCACTTTTTCCCTGTCAAAATAATGATGAACACACAACAATCAGTTGTAGTTTAAAATATAAAGCATGTTATTGGACTGAAAAAAATAATTAGTTAAAAGTACAAGCTTTCATACTCTGCAAACTTCCCCAAAGTCTTCACAAGCCAACTGCTCCATGCCCAGATGAGAACCTGAAAACATAATTAACATTTGAAATTAAGCCTAATTAGCTCACTAAATACAAAATTTTTAGGCTAAGGGACTAATTGGGTACCTGGGGATTTGGAAGAAGCAAGATTTGAAGGAGGCCATGTTCTCAAGAGGAGATGAAGGAGGGAGGAGAGTTGAAGCAATGCCATTGTTAATGAGAGAGCTCTCCTCATTGCTCAGAGAGAATGCATCATTCACAAATGAGGATTTGGTTGGTGAAGCAAATGGGCTATCAGGTAAATTATGCTCAGCACTGAAATCAAAAAAGGTGGGGGAAAAAATTTAGAACCCCATTAATTCACTGCAAACTATTTCCCTTTTCCTCTCTCGGTCCAAAGAGGTCAAATTAAAAGCACAAATTTCAAACTTTGAATTACCTTCCTTGGTAACTGATATCTTCATTGGGGGTTGGTTCATTAGCAGAAGCATGCTCCTCAGTGTTGACTACAGTCTGCAGCTTCTCAGTGCCAGAAACTGAGCTAAGGCTCAGGCTCTTATCTATAAACAGTAATGGAGATTGCAGAGGACTGCATTAATGACTCACTCTCTCTCTTTAGAAAATTAAACAGACTGCAATCAATGTATACCAGCAACTACTAACCTTCAGTTGGGATTAATGCCTCGTCCTGGCTCCCATTGCTGCTGCTTCTTCCATTATCAGAGAAAACTCCATTACTGAAAGTGGTTGAATTTGGGGTTGCCAATGGAGAGAGAATCGGGGCAGTTGGCGAGCCCAAGCTTCGATTTTTAATGTCGAGAAGCTGCAGACCCATGAACCTTCTCCCTTGCATCTCAATGGCTTGCTGTAGCTCTGCTGCTGCTTGCTGCTCCTCTAACTTCCTCCTCAAAAGCATTTCTTGATTGTTACCATTATACAACATCCTTGCATTTGCTATTTACACAAAAAATATAAACTTGTTAAAACTAAAATTAAGAAATAGAAACACGCAAATTTGAAAAATAAATCTTACCCAGTTGCTGCAAATCAAATGGGTCTCTAGAATCCAACCCAGTAGGAGAATTACACCCAGAAAAATCGAATCTTTCAGGCTGTAGTTGCTTCCTGCAAGAGATTTTTACATGAAAAAGTTTAAATTTTTTTTTACAGATTGACACGATGGGTGATGTTAAATAAAGAAGGGAGGAAAAAAAAACATAGAGATTACCTATATTTATCAGGGACTTTGCCCTTCTCCTTATAAGGCTTAACAAGAACTCTAGCATCACAAACAAAGTGAGGATTGCCTTTAGCCAAGATGAGCTTCACAGTCTCAGGGTACACAAATGTAACAAACCCAAACATTCTCTTTTGCTGATAAGGGATCCTCACATCTTGAACTGGCCCATAAATACTAATTACACAAAAAAAACATAAATAATCACCAAAAATCAAGCAAAAATTCAATTTCAAAACCCAAATATCACAAACCTGAAGTAATTAGAGACATCCTCCTCTCTAAAAGTACTATCAGCAGGAAAAGTCAAATAAATTTGCCTCGAACCAGGATTCACCATTCCAGCATAATCTCTCTCAATCCTCGCCCGACCCATAAACTTGTGATTCTCATTCTCAAGCATCATCGCCGCCGCCGCAGCCGCCGCGGCCCTAAAATCCCAAAAAAAAAAATTCAACAAAAATACTTATGGGTCTAATAAAAACAAGAAAATAAAAAGTGGGTAAGGTCCAATTTTACCTCTGGCTTTCATTTTGCTGAAGCATAAAGTTGAAGCACTTGGCCGACGAGGAGCTCGTGGGAGAGTACGGAAACGACGCCGCCGCCGCCGCTGCTGACGCAGCAAGGCGCTGACTTTTGGACCTCATCAGCATTATCTCTTGGCACTGCTGCTCCGCCGCCGCCGCCGCAGCGGCCGCTGACATATCATCAGCGGGCCCATGCAAAAAGCTGCAACTGCTCCCGTTCTTACAAAACCCTCGATTAAAATACAAGCAGGGTTTCCATCCAAACCCTTGATCGTAATACAAAGACTCCGGCGTCGCCGCCGCCGCCTGAAGCAAGAGCTCGTCGTCGTCGAGGGCTTGTTGGGCCCATGAAGATGGGCTGTTTGGGCCCAAGCCCAGTTCTTTACGGGCTTTGAGGATGAGGGAATGAAGTAGGGTTTCGGGTCCAAAAGCTAATCGGATCATCTCTTTGTCGCCGTGATCTTGGATGAGGAGGAGACCCATGATCTTGGCGGCGTTCTCTGGGTCGACAGCTTGGATTCGAGAGAAAACGATGCGGGTTGCTTCGTAAGCGTCCATTGTTGATGAAGCTTGAAGAAGTTTGCGGCCTCTATGTGTTTGATTTAAAGGCTGAGAGAAGAGAGAAAGAGGAAAGAGAGAAATTAATTCATGTTTTTTTTTTGCGCTTTGTGAAACAAAAAAAGAATTTGGGTTTTTATTACCTTTGGTTTTCCTTGTTTAATTAAGAGCTGCGGCTTACGGCAGGGCTTCGTTTAGAGCGCCATAGCGGGAGATGTTGCAGTCGATGTGGGACTAAAAACTTGCTACGCTTGGTGCGGATGGGATCTTATAGATCTGCTCAGCTCTCAAATAGAGGCTCTCTACTCTCTCTCTCTCTCTCTCTCTCTCTCTACACCTGAAACCTCGCTCTTTTAACTTTCTCTCTCTAGATTTTGGGTCAAAGACTCAAAGAGAGAGACCCTTTTGGGCCTTCAATCAATCTCTCTCTCTCTCTACACAGTGATTATACTATACTATATACTGCTCTGCACACTGTCCAGTGCTTAAATTACCTTTTCTCGAAGACATGAGAGGGGCTGGGGCCCACAATAGGTACCCCTCTCTCTCTCTCTATGTTTTTGTCGTTTTACTGGCTGCTCTCCTTTGCTTTTATATTGTTGTTGGTCGCCATTTCTCGATGATAATGATATTATATTAAACTAATTAAGAAAAACTATATTGTACTATTAGTACTTCACAAATCACAATAATACAGGGTTTTTATTTTTTAAATTTCAAAAACTTGTATGATTTGATCCTGGGCTTCAGTTTGGGTCTATTGATTGCGGAGGGCGAAATTATTGGGTCAATCACTGATATTTCGTTTTCAGGTGTTGATGATGGCCCGCAAGTGGTAAATACTTGCTTCTATCCGTAGCTATCCTGGTATTTGTCGTATTTGTTTGTGCCTGAAAGCTTCTATCTTGGCAAATGATGAAGAGTATACTATTACCTAAAATTTATGTATGGGTTATTGAAGAAAGTTATTTTAAACTTTTTAAAGTGACATTTTAATCTCTTATCTTCAATTTTTGGTCAGATAATCATCAATTTTTGCTATAACATTCACGTATCTATATTCATATAGGCATTTAGGTACTTGTTATGTTCGATTAATAAAGTTTTCTATGTCCAAATAACTTTTAAAAAAATGCTCGCCGCATGACGGTTGGGATGTTCCAATATGACTTACACGGTCATGGATTCAAATCTTGGCTGAATTATAAAAGAAACTAACTTTAAAAGGAAATGAAAAAAAGAGACCAAAGTGTCAATTTTAAAACTTTTCGGGGGCAATTCTGCACATCCTGCAAGCTTTAGAGGGATTTTTTTTAATTGACCCACCTAATTGATCATTTGATATCTTCATTAGTACTCTAATCTTAATTTGCCATATCTATCTATTTCTAACAACAGCAGAACTGAAATTTAGAAATCTCAATATATGTTGAATGTTTTGGTCAATTACATATTTAAGTTTCCCTTAGTCTGGAGATTCTCAAAGCAGTTTAATCCATAAAATGGTATCTATTTTAACTTGATATACTACGCGGATGATTTATTACATAACCGTCTTAATTTATCATAGAAATCTTAAGTTAAGTGACATGCGCTCAACATTTTTTAACTAGCATTATTGCAACTGACATTGAAACCTAATTATTATGATTATTATGTAAAAATGGTCATTTTAATATAATGAGTTATTATATATTTCTAAGATCTTTTATGACATTTGTTCATTTAATTTGAGATATTTTATCTTAGCTTATTCAAAACTAGTTACCACATATTGATATTGGAATATATTAAAATTCCAATTTCTATTTTTATTGTATTAATTTACATGGAAAAGAACTCTATAATTTCATATTTATATCATTTTATAATATACAATGTAATAGATATTTAATTAGCAAGCACTATATAATATATTTTAGAAAGTTCTAGAAATAGAAGGAAAAAGATTTGTGTGAGATGACCAAACTGTCCTCATGCATTTAGTGAGATGGAGGACAAATTTTCCATGTCCTTCGAACTTTTCCCATCCTCACTAAGTTTTTAATATAATAGTATAGATTTACATTCTAAAATTTTAGTGCCTTTACATGATTCACACCTTTGTCATTTTCTAAATAAACAAAATCAGTAATATTTATATTTTTATATGCAGTCAACGTAATTTGATAATAATAACATTGGAGGGTAAAATAGGAAGTTTAGTTTTTTCAAACAGAAAATACAGTAAGCAAATGTAAGTAGTTTCGGCCAAAAAAAAAAAAAGTAAAGTTGATAAGTATCAATTTGAACAAAAGTTTAGATTATTTTCATATAAAAACCCATGTCTAATAGGAGATTCCTAAGTGTAAATGTCCGCGTGGGAGTATAGCAAGCAAGGAAGTAACATATAAATTATTATGTAAAATTGGACACAATAAAAAGTTACATAAATTAATATGTAAAAAGAGAGAGAAGCCCGCCCTCAAGTCAAAAGGCATGCAAAGCTAGTCTTACACAACATGAGTAACTCTAAATTTCTCTTTTACCACTTCCCTCCTAGGCTAACTTATTACTTACAACACATGGAGGGGTTCATTCAACCGAATCCACCTCCAATGGACTCAAACCAAGACAGAATAAAACTAGCCCACTTTAAAGTGGTCAGACCTTCACATGGGATTTGTGGTCACACCCCAAACTCCTTTTTAACCCCTAAACTCCTTTATGTGTAACTTCCCTCACGTGCCCACAAAAGTGCATTGTTGTTGTAAAGCCAATATAATCGATTTGGAAAAGAAATGAAGTCTTGGAACTATTAGCGGAGCTAAGGAGAAAAGAGAATTGTTACCATTTCAAGCCAATCACCTTGAACGTAGCTTGAGTGCTTCAATCCTTCAATCCATGTGTGGTAAAAAATAAAAAACCTACACGGGATCTCTATGGAAAATCATATAGAAAATTAGCATGATTTATGTACCTGTATCAGTGGTGGAGCTATACAATGTCTAGTGATATCACTAGACACCTCTAGATTATCTACCTTATAAATACTTTTACTTACTAGGTTGTCAGTGGTGAAGCTACATAATGCCCAAGCAAAAGCTAATAGGTTTTTCCTTGCATCAATGATTATGCATGACACCACTAAAATTAGGCTTGCACACCGCTACGGATGATAATTTGTAAAATTACAATGTAAAATCCCGATACATTCACAATATGTTACATGGTGATATAACCGAGACAAATTACAAGATCCACCACTGGGTATCAACTATTAGTGCAGTGCACATCACATGTCACCACAGTTGCTCTCATGTAATCTGCATCAAGAGACAAATACAATTGCCTAATACATTATAGTGATGTATAAATCAAGATTCACACTTCCCATCTTTTCGATTATAGAGGACATGTATGGAATTTTTTTAAATCCATGTAATCTTATTCACTCATCCACCCACCCGCTCACTCACCCACCAACTTGCATCTATGAACCAACCTACCCGCTATCATGTGGATCACGACTCACGAGGATGGATATGGATCTATCTCTTTCAATCAGGGTTGAGAAAAAGATTAGCCTAGTTTGGGCTAGTTTTGGATTTAAGTCTAAAAAGGGGCCAATAGCCAATTCTGAAGTTTGAGGGTTGGTTTGGCCCTTGTTGAGCTCGGATCCAAAGTCTCAAGTAGGGGCTAGATTCGTTTGATTGATTTTATTAGACACCGATATCAAGATTGCCTCAATCTTAGGACTAGCTGATGAAAATGACACTCTTCAAATGCTCCGAAATTGTTTATTTATTGATAAGCATAGGCATATATATAGAGAAAATCTAGAAGATAGATCAAAAAATTCTCAACGATAAAATGTAATCAGGAGATTTGCTTTTAATAATTAATAAGTTTACCAGGAAATAGCTCGACTTATAATATTTATAAATAAATTCTGAGGAAAAATTAATAATTTTTTATTGGATCTAAACATATATAGTTAGTCACTCGATCACATGAGAAATTTATACATCCATCTCTTCTCTAACAAAACTTCCGACCAATAATCTCGATGCTTATTGTTGGAAATCTCATGTATAAATTTAGTCTCACATTAGAAAGATTAAAATAAGCATTACGTTTAAATAGAAAATTAGGATAAACACTTTGAAATGAATAGTTTGCACAAAATAATTATTACTTTTCCATTCTCCCCACTAATTTAGAGACATACTTGCATTGTTTGATAAAAGGCATATAATCTACAAACAATGAACTTAACAATATTATATCAGTCTAATTTAACATAATTCAATCTTACTACATTAGCATGCACCCCTTAAGAAAAGTGGGGCCCAGTGTCAAAAGAAGGCCCCACCTCATTTAAAAAAAAAACAGAGAAAGACAAGTTGTTTTGTTTGAAAAGGGAAGGAAAACTGAAGGAGAGATAATGGAGACAATTCTCAACAACCACATTTACTAGCTCATATTAAGAATGTGACGCCCACTTAATACACTAATAACACCCAAAGCTTAGCTGATAATTATTCCTATCAAGTCGAGAACCATGATATCACCACCTATTGCTCATAATATGTACATTAACTAATCATAAGCCCTTATCTAATTATGATTTTGCTTGCTCACTCTCAACCACAAAAATCCCCATCTGGGGTTTAAATCAGCTGAAAGGGACTTGGAATATTGAGAGGAAAAAATTCACAGCCGGTTTTGAAGACCAAGAGTTCTTATCATTGCTGTATTTTTTTTTTCTTTGGGACCCACCGTCTTTGACACTTACATATTTGATACAGTGACCTCTTCTCAATATTCATGTAAATACAAGGAGGATTAAGATGGGTCTTGTATAAATGCAGTGTTTAGAGATGACGAGAACTAACACTAGGCCAAATGGAGTGAACAAATACAGTGTTTAGAGGTGACAAGAACTAGAAGCAACACTAGGCCAAATGGAGTGAACAAAGTGACACCAAAGTATTGGCGGATTCAGAAATTTTTTTTCTTGAAATGTAGAGAGCATATAACAAATATATACTTTTTAAAAAATAAAATGTATTATAACACTGTAGCACTTCATGGGAGTGCACTGTGTACACTTACAATGGGCTAACTCAATTTGCTATTAACTTAATTTAGTTATTTTAGATAGGTTGAGGTGCAGTTTATAAAATTTATGGGAAGAGTAAATTGTAAATATTACAAGGACTTATAAATAATTTGTAAATTTTTAGGGGTACAACTGCACCCCAAATCATGTATCTAAATCCGCCCTATTTGATGTTTGGAATTAATGATTAATTTTACAATATTAACTAGCATAATTGCACGCACAAATGCACGTGCAACAGATGCGAAAACTTAAGCATCCTAAATTATATATAAATCAGACACTTACAGTAAAGTTTCATCGAGTTTTATAAGAGATTTGTATGATTTTTTTCTCATGGGAGATGAGTTATTTTATGTTATATTACTTGAAATCGGGTATAGCATATATTTCTCTTTGGCTAGTAATGTTATTTTAATGAAAGAAAATAGGGTACATCGAATTTGGTGGATTATTTTTAAAATATCGTCCCAAGAGCACTTTAAATAATGTTAATAAGAAGAGTATGTTTCAGATTTTATTATAAAATTATTATATTTTATTATTTTTAACTCAAGTATGTAGATATATTTGGACATTCGATAATATTTAGATTAAAACATATAGAAATTACAATTATTATATTTATATTCATGCATATATAATAATGTTTTAGGAAAAACCTTATTATTTTATATTTATATCTCTTAAAATAAATAGTAAGATAGATATTTAATTAGTAAATATCTAATAGTATATTCATGTTATGATTAAGAATAAGAATGTTCAAGAAAAAGCGAGAAAAGAAAAGAAAGAGAAAATTACATATATACCTCTCACATTTCTATTGGGGTAAAATGTCCTTCAAACTTTCTGGTACCCCTACTATTTGTTTAACATAATAGTATAGATAGTATAGGTATAAATTGTTGTAATTAAATTAATTTTTTTGTACGGGTAAATAATTTTTGTCTTTTATAAATTGTAATTACAGTATAATTTTTGTTACCAATTAGAAGCATGTTTCCTTCACAATATAAGTGAATTTTCAGTGGCCCACAAACAAAGATTCCTGTCGGGCCCTAGAGAGCATCGACCCAATTAAACAAAATTTAACGTCTTTTTAACTCAATTGCTTGCTATTTTAGTCCAAATTTTCGTACGTAATAAGACTTTAGTTTGGTGACTCTCTACCTTCATGATAGATCCCACTATAGTTGCCATGCACTCTTTCAAGACTCTCGAAAGTTAAATTTGTCTCTTTTTTTTCACATAACAAAATAGCTAGAGTGATAAGCAAACAACACAATATATAATTAAATATTTATCATATTCTTTTCATAACTTTCATATAGCCCACATCCTCTTTATTTTATCTCAATGTTGTTTTCTTGATCTTGGTATAACTTCGGGATCAATTCATATTCTTTTTCTCCCAGATGTACAGTAGAAACATGACTTTTAATAATAATCTCCAATTGTTTAATGAGCAATTATGATTTAACTTAAATATAAAATTAGGATTAAGTAATTCATAGAATTTGTTATATTAGTTATACTTGGAAATTGGAATAAATTATAACCGATATGATTGGAAATTTTATATTCCTCCAGTCAAGCATAAAGTAGAGGAAGATCCAAATTCATAATTGTTCCCTTTGGTATCCTCAAAGAATTTATTATATTGTTCGTATTTTGTAAGATATTTTAGTACTCACATCCTTCCAGCTAGCTGCTTACCTAACTGGCTATATAAAAACACTACCAAGTTTCATGTTTTAAATATACTTCTACTCAACTACTAGTTCCATAACATTTATGAGCCATGTGTGCAGAAATGCAGTGAAAAACTTGCTAAACAAGGTTTTGCCAGCGGTGAGAAAAATTTTGAGTATAACTGAGAAAGTTTTTTATTTTTTTATTTTTTATTTTTTGAGAGGAGAGAATAATTGTAACGGAGCAGTTTTAGATGGTTTGTTTGGTTTCAAATTTCTTCAACCAATGATGTCTTTTGGACAAGGAACAGAGTGGTGAAATTTTAAGTAAATATATATGTAAGAGCATATTGGATATAAGTTGCTACTTTATTTAACAAAATGAATCCCCAAGAAATAAGTTCCGAGGTCTACCTTCTAAGACTAATATACCCGGCAATATCACATGTCAATCTCTTGATAATGAGTTATCATGCGATAAATATTTTTGTCTACGCACACGTGGGATGACGACTCATGTTGCTAAACATGTGACCACAAATATGTTAATGGTGAATCACATTGAGCAAGCGGACATGTTAATTCTATCTCTTGCTCGCTCATTCTAGCTCATACACAATATCGCAATATGTGTGTATGTATTTGTGCATGTATTTAAACACAAGTTTCATATGTTCACGACTCAAACTGCACAGAAGATTGTACATATTTCTCTGTATCAACAGTTGATTAGTCCCCTATTATGTTGCTCTCAGAGGAACACTGATCCCCGTGAGTTATGGTGCTTAATTGCTTTTGGAATGCTACATGAGAAAGTTGGCATCAACTCATTATAGGTAGCATGGTGGAACAAAGCTAATCCTATGGGCCCAGCCAGATTTGATATCTTGTTGAAGATTGAAACTTAACAAGTCAAGTGCTATAATTAATTTATACACAAATCTAACGCCTAGCAGTTATTTATTGTTGATAAAACTCTGTTGAACACCTCTTGCAAATTTCATTTACTCTATTGTCCCCTGTGGAGGCACGTGAATGTTTTAGTGGAGCTCATGATAAATGACGTACAACAGTCAAATGGTCATTTGTGGAGACAGTATCAGAATCAGGACTGAAAAGAAAATTGAAGGATTTTAGAGGCCCACCCTGTGCCTAGCCTCAATCAAAATTGCTTGTGTACATGATTGCTTTCTCTCTCCTCTCCTTCTCCCTCTATTAGCTATTAAGAGTGTACTCCAGCCTCACATCACTGTTTACTCATTGATGATTCTGTTGTTTGACTGTTTACAACTGTTAATTTTGTAACAGTAGTCCAGAGACAATTATCACATCTTCCACTTTATTGCTCTTGTATTCCTAGTGTTTGAAAGTTTTATTTTCAGCGACAATTTTTCCAATCCGCTTCCATTATTGATTACCATATTTTAGGACTTTCATGTTAGAACATCCTGCTACATCACTTTAATTTATTGAATTATGTTATTGTTATCTACTTTTTCTATTTCTATGTTCGGAATGAACGGGATGAGAAAGTGTTTCAGAGTAACTCACTCATATATACAAATAATATTTATTATCTAAATGTGCACTTGTCTTCCTTCTAGTATGGCAACATTTCTTTGCATACAGACAAATGGCTCGAAGAGAGATGACATCTTGATTCAGAAACTTATATTAGTCTATTTCATTTTCTGATCTTTCCTCTTGTCGTCTCCAATTATATTTCTTCTTCCTCTTCCGTTCTTTTTGATATTCAAAACTACATATATTTTCTCTCATCGATGAATTGGGATTTTTTTTTACAATGACATCTCGAAATTAGGCCTCATTTCACATTATCAACCTCAATTATCCGAGTTTCAAGATACCATCTTTATGTAACATGTTATCAATAAATAACCACCCGTGCCCCCGCTTGAGTCTAATTTTCCAACCAAAATGATGTTGTTTGATAGATTTTATATGCATGCACAACGCATGCATTGGTAAATTTCAAATAACATCTTTTTGGAAGGAAAAATTGGACAAAAGAAAGTATGAGATTTAGATGTTGGCGGAATGACACATAAGAGCGATATTTTGAATTTCGGCTAATTAAGCCTATAATGTGAAATGGGCCCTAATTTAGGGCAGTTCCCTTAAAAAACCATAATGATTTTTGTAACTATTCTCGTATATTTAATGAATATAGTTGCACATTTATAATAATACCAACAATTTCTCTAAGTTGAAACTTTAAACTCTCATAAAACAATATTCAACCAAAACCTCAACACTGACTCAGCTCCCATGTGAAAATCTCACCCTGTGTCCTCTACACAGTCTCTAGCTGCAACAGTGGTTGAACTTAATCTTAAAAATATCTGGCTGAGTTCATTTGTAGGTGAGAATAGCCTAATTTGGTCTAGGTCACTTCAAAATTTGCCATAATTGAGCGGACTTGGTCACCTTGCACTTGAACCAAATTAATTGACTTTGTTGATGCAAAGATGGAATTTAGGTAGGCATTTGTGATCACAGTGAATTTGAGTCTCACTCAGAGAGGAACTGAGAATGATAGTGTTATTCTCTCTCTCTTAAAAAAAGTAATTGAACCAATCAAATGAGCTGGATGACTCTATAAACCTCTCAGGATCTCATTTAATTTGGAGAAAAAACATATAAGTTTCCTGCTGTGGATATTTGATCTCTGTTTCTATGATGACCATTTTCATTTCCCATCAAGAGTTGTCTTATGCAGTAAGCTAATGCAAGCTCAAATCATATAACAGCTTAATTATTCCATGATTCAATCTGATTTTTCATGTGATTAGCAGTATATGCAGCTGAGGGAGACATTCAATAATGGATGCAAACTGTTTATAGGTGCAACTCCTAGTTTTGTCTAAGATAGTTCAAAAAAGTTAAAATCTATGAAAACATATAGGTATGTATGTGGAATAGTTCTGAACCCTTTTTGAGGATACATTTTCTTTGTATATGTCCCAATCGTAGTGTAATCCATCCATTAGTCCACCTTCACTTTTTTTTGGGTAAATGGCATATAACCCCCTCATATCATATGTGCCTTCAGTTGCACTCACACTCTACTTACTTACTAGTTCTTAGCACTCTTTCATTGTCACTTTTAGGAAGACAAATCGTAAATAACACCCTGTTCTTCATGAATTAAGAGGGACTAAAGGCTAATAAATATCTTGGAGTGTGTTTAGTGCAATTGAAGTTATTAGATGAGAGAGATCAAGGATTGAGTCCCTCTCAGTTCCACTTGCTACTAATAACCTGGCAGCAAAAAGTGGAGTGAACCCACTTCAAGATCTTGTCCACTTCCTAACCAACAATCACTCGCTTCCACCTCTAGCTGCCTCGATGTCACTTTTTATTGCACAAATATATGGACACTTAGATCAAGTACTAACCAAAATATTTGCATCCATTTCCAAGAGTTGTCCTGAAAAAACAGAGGATGCTTTACTTGTCAATACATACAACAAAATAGTCACACCATCACTTTTGAAATATTTTGTAAGAGGAATGAAAAGTTTGAAATAATTTATTACATGAGCAAGAAAGTGAAAGGAGTACACTAATCATGTTCATTTATATCTCCTTTCTGTGCAAAGTAGAATGGTAAAACAAGTGTTTTTTTTTCCCCACTTATTTTAGTTTGTTTCATTCTTTTCAACTTTTTATACATAGCAAAAATCTAAAAGTTTTGAGGTTAATATTAGAAATTCATAATACAACCATAGTTAGACTACAAATAATCTATGATTTAGTAAGTTTTTTCCCGAAAGGATAAAAGAGAAAAAGGGGCTTTTGGAAAACCTCCATACCTAACAGAATTCTTGCAAAACAAAGTGGAGGGCACTACCACCTGGCATTCTCTTTTACCACAATAGTTATATATATGAAGTAGACTGGGCTAATTTGTAAAATGATAATTAGAAAAATCTTCTACAGATCACTAGGGGGCTATGTTATTTTGCTCTTCTGACAAGTAATTTCCCCAAAATCTCATAAGGATATCAATGACAATATAACATTAACATGGGGGAAAAAATCACCAAAAGAGAACCAAGAAATACTTTAACTAATGATTAGTTGTTATGCCATTCTTAGGGTGTTCCCTTCAATCATTTTCATACATATTTTTATAACTTAAAATTCATACATGCAGTTAAATAAATAGTAACCAGAAAGAAATAGCCTAAATCAGTAACTTCGAAAAACCAGCATCAGCATCAATTTTAACTGTTTTTCACCTAACAACCTCTCTCTCTCTCTCTCTGTGATGTTGCTGGGTAAAGAGCACTGTTCAAAGGTAAAAGAGCACTGTTCAAAGTGCAGATTATCATCAGTATCCAAGATGTGACCCTGCTCTGTAGCTGTTGTCTCCCAATTTCTAAGTTTTCATATGATCCTCTCTTTTTTATTTCATTAAAAAAAACTGTCCCTGCCTCTGTCTCTCTCTTTAATAATTGTCCTATTAAATAATAGGATGAGATCAGAATCATAAGATCATGTGTCCCTATTCAAAATGATACCCCACCATCCATGTGTAACCTTGTCCTTTGCTCCCCCAACTTATCTTAAAATAACAAGCAAAAAGGGCTCATAACCCCACCACTTAACAATAATACGATCTATAACTATTAAATTTGTACTATTTCCATAATATAAAGATTCAAACATATAAGATACCTCTTCATGCATGAATTATTGAATTACTACCAGAATACATGCACTTTCCTTGTAAAAATATATTTGTATTAGAAATAATATTATTTTACATCAAACAACAAACAAAAGAGAAATGATTTAAATATTTTTAGTACTCATTTGATGGTTTTAAAGAGAATTTGGAAAAAAAATGTAATTGAAAAATGTTTCTATTTGCTATTTCAAATATTCGAACAGTTATTCACAGAGTACAATTAACAGTGCTGTAAGCAAAAACAACACCTACAATTGCTTCACAAAATAAATGAGAAAAATAAAAGCTATGGTGCTTTAAAGTACAAATGATGGATTGTGCTTTTTGAATACAATAATTACCAAATGGACCTGCTTCCCAAGGTTATGATTTTATTTTGTGTCTGCTAGCGTCTCAATATCTAGAGTTAGTTGTTTACTTATTTTTAATCAAGACCTTTATGAGATGCACAGAACTCCACGGTATGGATATATTTTATATGCATACAGTATCATTACTCTATTTGTACTGTAAAACATGCATCAGCTGTATGCGGATATACTATGGGTATCTATGGCAGATGTTTGCTAACTAAGATGTCCTAAGCAAGACTGGGCCCTCGAACACAACTGCCGTGACCACCTGACTTAGTTTTTAGGTTAACTGATGGACCACACCCTCCCTGGGTCCAAAACAAAACCAGCTTAAATAAGAACTATTCGAAAGATGTACCAAAAATGTTTCAAATTCTGCTGCCAAACTAAAATGAAGAAAATTGGGCCAGGTTTAGACTGGCCCAATTTTGCAAAATTGCCAAACACACACCCTAATCATGTAACCATAACTTGCATACACTTGTTCATTTGCACTGAGACTCTTGACAATAAACTTTGTCTGAATAACAAAAACTCATATACTCCTAACCTGAGTTATAAACAACATGAACAAAGGAGGCTCAGACCCTTAGTAGTTGCATAAGAAAATATATTTATAAAACCTTTTTCATCTGAAAAAAAAACTAATCTTTTCGAAGTGAAGCAATGAATTCAGAAAAAGATAAGGTTTAAAGTTGCTCGCTGTAATGTTTTCTCCCAAATTTTAGCTGAGAAGGTTATTTAAACAAAATTATGGAGATAACTTAAATGAATATACAATGTTAACAAATCATGCAATGCATTAAACTATCATGTACTTCTTGAACTTAAAAACATTATGTACCTACTGCAGAAACTATCACTGGATCATAAGAAAATCTAAAATCTAAACAGGCTCAGAGATGTGGGTCATTCTCTCTACTGACGCACACTCAAAAGCGTGAAAGCACTCACTCACACGCTCACATGAAAGTAAGAGCTTTGGAGAGGAGTAGCACTTTTATACTTTCCCCACTTGCAAACCTTGATCAGCTTTACAAAGCCCATTTTAGAGGAAAAAATTATCCAAAAAGATGAAGCAAGAACAGACTGTCATCTGACTGTACTAACAACCAACAAATAAATAAATAAACTTATAAATAAAAATTCAGTTATAAATTGAAGATTTGAGGGTTTTTGGTTTTT
The DNA here is from genome assembly GCA_012295165.1 of Asparagus setaceus. Taxonomy (NCBI): domain Eukaryota; kingdom Viridiplantae; phylum Streptophyta; class Magnoliopsida; order Asparagales; family Asparagaceae; genus Asparagus; species Asparagus setaceus. The sequence continues at coordinate 81,770,813 of CM022702.1, read as the reverse complement.
GTTGCCACCAACCAATAGATTTTTTTTCCCTATGAAAACAGGGTGGTAGTTATGGAGTCACTCTCATTGTATACATTGAGAGGGTACACTCCATGCTTTAGCCTTTGCCCTCTCTTTTTCTTTGCCCAGCTTAGCAATCATGGGCATCAATAGAAATTTATGAGAGAATGATGCTTACTGCTCAAGGCCTAGACATCACAAATTGAAAAGATCTTTCAACTAGTCAAGTACTGTCTCTTTGGTCTCTTATCTTTGTTACATCACCATATTTGTTTCTAATAACAGCAAGGGATAAGCTCTTTTAATTCTTTCATTCATCAAAAGCCATTTAATATTCTTAGGCTTAAAAATAAAATCCTAAAATCATCTGCAAAATCCAATACAACTGGGACTCATGTATTAAACTACTCATAACTCCTTGTCTGAGCCAAACAAACAATACAAAATTGGGCCAGGTTTAGACTGGCCCAATTTTGCAAAATTGCCAAACACACACCCTAATCATGTAACCATAACTTGCATACACTTGTTCATTTGCACTGAGACTCTTGACAATAAACTTTGTCTGAATAACAAAAACTCATATACTCCTAACCTGAGTTATAAACAACATGAACAAAGGAGGCTCAGACCCTTAGTAGTTGCATAAGAAAATATATTTATAAAACCTTTTTCATCTGAAAAAAAAACTAATCTTTTCGAAGTGAAGCAATGAATTCAGAAAAAGATAAGGTTTAAAGTTGCTCGCTGTAATGTTTTCTCCCAAATTTTAGCTGAGAAGGTTATTTAAACAAAATTATGGAGATAACTTAAATGAATATACAATGTTAACAAATCATCAATGCATTAAACTATCATGTACTTCTTGAACTTAAAAACATTATGTACCTACTGCAGAAACTATCACTGGATCATAAGAAAATCTAAAATCTAAACAGGCTCAGAGATGTGGGTCATTCTCTCTACTGACGCACACTCAAAAGCGTGAAAGCACTCACTCACACGCTCACATGAAAGTAAGAGCTTTGGAGAGGAGTAGCACTTTTATACTTTCCCCACTTGCAAACCTTGATCAGCTTTACAAAGCCCATTTTAGAGGAAAAAATTATCCAAAAAGATGAAGCAAGAACAGACTGTCATCTGACTGTACTAACAACCAACAAATAAATAAATAAATAAATAAACTTATAAATAAAAATTCAGTTATAAATTGAAGATTTGAGGGTTTTTGGTTTTTGTTGCCACCAACCAATAGATTTTTTTTCCCTATGAAAACAGGGTGGTAGTTATGGAGTCACTCTCATTGTATATATTGAGAGGGTACACTCCATGCTTTAGCCTTTGCCCTCTCTTTTTCTTTGCCCAGCTTAGCAATCATGGGCATCAATAGAAATTTATGAGAGAATGATGCTTACTGCTCAAGGCCTAGACATCACAAATTGAAAAGATCTTTCAACTAGTCAAGTACTGTCTCTTTGGTCTCTTATCTTTGTTACATCACCATATTTGTTTCTAATAACAGCAAGGGATAAGCTCTTTTAATTCTTTCATTCATCAAAAGCCATTTAATATTCTTAGGCTTAAAAATAAAATCCTAAAATCATCTGCAAAATCCAATACAACTGGGACTCATGTATTAAACTACTCATAACTCCTTGTCTGAGCCAAACAAACAATAACTTTTTGGCTACTTTGGTATAAGCAAACAACCTTAAATTCCTCTAACCAATAGTTATAAGTTACTAGAGACACTCGACTCACTGGTAAAACAAAAAGTTATATCATGAAAGAACTTAGTTAAATCAAAAAAGAAGAATAAGCCCATTATTCTCCATATTATACCCAAAAACAAAAGCAAATGTACCACACAGGATATATATAGTCTAATAAAGTAAAGCAGAAATCCACCTTGTTTGGAAAAGTTGATAAGCTAAGCAAAGATGACCATTATCCAAAACCACACCTTTGCCTCATCCTATATTCACTCATTTCAACAGCTTAATTAGAGGAGTGCAGCTGTAAATGAGAAGACACATAGAATAACTTTGATGGCATCCAAAGACTTGAAAGATTGAAAAGAAACTTTATGCCTTTAGAAGAATGATAACCATATACTTAATAAGTCATTTGAATATGATGATCAACAAGAATTCTTTGGTAGTTGATGCCCACCGTTTTGTCTTGGGCCCTACCTGATTGAATACATGATATTGATGGAACCCTAAGTTGATACACTCAGTTAAGTGAAAGTAAAGACTCAAATTTCTGTGGCCCAGTAAGATAGACCTGAGGCCCAAAACGCCCACTCAGCATCTGTGATAAGTCGCTTGCAAAAACAGTTGACACAAGATTTCTTACAGTATAGCACTTTAAGCGCATGCATTTTGGGAAGAAGCAGTTGCAGGATCGTTTTCCAAAGCGAGGGCAGTCTAAAAGGATGGCAAAAAGGCAATTTGCTTGAATGAAAATGCATTTATCTCCACCGGAAAGTATCAAAATAAAATCACAGGAGCCAAACTGATAGAAAATGCCCAGATATTAATTTACTAGAAGTACTCGGAGTCACCTGGAAGGGTGTAAAACAAAATCTTTTCTTGAGTGGAATACTTGATCAAAGTCGAAATTGTTGAGGATGTCACAGCCACCATCGTCATCATGACACTTCATATCTTATGCTCTTACCTGTCGAACACTCTGTAAACTTTGCGCACATTTTCAGGACTGTAAGGAACAAGAACGCACAAAATCATAACAAAAGATATCACCTTTCTACAATATTAACACTGAAAGATCTCAAAAGTCAGAACAATCATCAGAACCAAAGGCCTCAAAACAACTTCAAATATGTCAAACTATGTACTGCTTGATTATTCTTGAGCGCAGAGTATTAGCATAAACACAGATAAAAATATAACCATGGCATGTCACAAACTTTCAAATATTTCCATGTCGGGCACCTCCTGGCACTCACATCCTTGGACACCCATGTCTCATGTCCATAAAACTCTATAACTGGAACGCAGATTATAATGAGGAATAGCTAAAATTATTTGGTATGTAACATTACTCCATGAATAGTGGTAAAATGAAAGAATACTGGATAGAAATTACTCGCTTCAAATGAGAATTAACCGCGCATCTATTAAACAAGAAATTGAATAGCCATCTCCGTGAATTATGTGACAATGTGATAGTTCCAAACCATGTCAACTTTTTTCCCCCAATGCTGAGCCATAAATCTGTGTGATCTCTTAGAAATCCAAGACAATTAGCTTTCAAGTAATAAATTAACAGATAAAGTAGCAAAGTTACATACCACCTATACAAGTGAACTGAAAACTAGTACATGATTTGAACGAAAAAGGATCAATATTTTATAATAAGAATAATTTGCTTGAGTTTACATACTCACACAACTTGATGGAGATCCTTCTTCTATGTATGGCTCATCGAGAGTGGAGTTTTGAGCCCATGCCGGCTTGAAAGGCTCAAGCTGAATCTGTAAGGGCTGGTCAGAGTAGTGGCATTTGTATGCATTGTTAGGGTCTCCAAATGTATTGCTCTCACACCATCCATTTTCCACGGAAGAATTCTATATGAAGACAAGGCAAGAGAGGCATTAAACTTGCAACACAAATTTTGCAGAACAAATATACCGACAACAGATAAGCTTGTTATGCCTAGAGCTAAGCTACCAAAAAAAATAAAAATAATAATAATAAAAAAATCTTGGAGATGATTTCTAGTGGGGTTGTACATAGCACATACACCTGGTTGATTCCATGGTATATAGATTAACGAGTGTAGAGCATCAAAATTTTAGGCTATTGGGATATCAGACATTTTGACATAAGGATATTTCTCAGTATGCCACTGACGCATAAAAACAAGTATCCAAAATTTTGGGGTCGGTTACATGAATCCTACTCTTCACTCAGTTCTGTTGAGGGCTATCTCCTCAGCTAAGTTAATCATGGTCAATCCTTCTCAACATGTTCTCATCAAGTTCTCTTATTCCTACCTCTAGCCCTAAATATGAGAAACCTCTAAATTCCTACGCATGCACTGATTTCTTACCCTATCTCTTAGTGTCAGCTACTTGTCCAGCACCAAGCCACCAATGACGAATGAAGTTGTGAATTTATGAGCGTAAAACCAATATGATATAATTCTTGGACCTTTCATGTGGAAGGCAGTATAAATCATACTGAATAAGAATTTGAAGTTATTCTACAAAACTTGGGATCAGATGGTAAAATCGATTAGTTACTATTTACACGTGCAAGCAGATGGCATATTCATCTAATAAATAGATGCCTTCTTACAGAACCTTTTCAGAGGATTAGCATGTTGGAAACTTCTGTAATATATCATGTGACTGAATAACAGAAAAAGCCCCATCTCTTTTTAGGTTGGACTCGACTACAAAGTTACAATACCGTGCTTTTGCAGGAAGATTCTGGTTTAGTACTTTTAACCGAAACTCAAATACAAATCCAAGATGGCATCAAGTATTACATTTTTATTCATAAGCAACCTTGCATAACAACATTGATTAATTTATTTACACTGAGTTAGTTATCTCACAAATGGGACTATTCCTTCACCGGCATTCTGCTTATATAATTTTCTACGTAGGCACTCATACATAAGCATAAACAGGATTCCTCATAGTTCCCGTATAGTTAACTACAAAAGCAGTACAACTTCCCGCCTTTTGAATCTTACCTCAGTGCAACCACCATGTGAATTCCAGAAGCAGGAAAGAAAAATTGAAGGGTCATTTAGTTGCCAGAATGACAAAGTGCTACACTAAAAACTCTTTAATAGATGAATCCAAACATGAACAAATTTAATCGGTCATAAAAAGTCTGAAGCCATGTAACCGCCAGAATAATAAAAGCTAAATGAAAAATGTCTTTTCTTATAACCAACCCCACACTCCCCCAGGAAAATCTTGCTTATTAGATAGGCTAAATGGCAATTAAATACCACAAAATTTCCGACTTTTGGCACTTAAATACCCTAATTTGTTTTTTGCGGCACTTAAATACCATAAATTTTCTAAAAAATGGCACGTTGATACCATCTATTAGCACCACGGGAGAATATTTCAAAGAACATTCCCATGTGATAGTCACATGACAGATTTATATTCCTTTTAACCCCATTAATTACTACAATTAAAATTTCTACCTAACCCCATTCTATTTAAAAGTTAGATCATTTAACTGTAACCTAATTCCCAAATTCTTTCCTTTCTTCTAAATTCTTTGTTGGAAGCCATGAAATCAAGCTCTAAAATATCAAGGGCTTCACCAAGTGCTTCCACATTCCCCAAATCCAAGTTAAAAAATCAAGTTTGGAAGAGACATTACCTCAAATTTCTCCAATCCAAGTTAAAATGTAGAACTCCAATGTAGAGCACAAACACCCATCTCCAAGATCCCAATGTGAGGTTGATGCTTGATCCTAGGGCGAAATCCAAATTCACAAACTAGGGCGATATGATTTTTAGGAGTAATATAAAAAAAATGAAACAATTAGGAATGTTTTAACTGCTGGTGGTTAATTATGGGAGGGGTATTTTCGTCCTTCCGTAAAAAAAGTAACACTGTTAACCCAATTTTAGTGACAGAAAACTTAAGGTATTTAAGTGCCACAAAAATTAACTCTGGGTATTCAAGTGCCAAAAGTGGGAAACTTTGTGGCATTTAAGTGCCATTGAGCCTATTAGATATGACCTCACAAAATCTTACTTCGGTGTAGCCACACAAATATTTAGATTATTCAAATGCAACCAAAAATGATTGAGATATCTTCACTTTCTATATTATTCACCACTTTTTAAGCCATTCTTTTGAAGTATGACTATCTAAGTCTCATTTTAGGTAGAATTTTGAACAACTTAAGCTATTTGAGGGGTAACCTCAAAATTATGAAGATTGGCGTTTATATCAAGCAAACCAAAATTTTGGAAGTATATCTAAAAGCCAAAACCAAAAACATGATAAGAAATGCAATGGAACACAAACTCGATCTCGATGTGGTCTGGGCAAGGTTATAGAAAGCGCTAGGCAGCCTAGGCGGCGGAACTGGCACCTAGAGCATAGGCACTTGGGCGGGAGCATAGCGGGGCCTAGGCAGTTTTCCTTTTTTTAGTTACAACAATTTATAATAAATCCTAATGTTATAGAAAGCACCACACACCGCTAGGTGCCGGATGGGTGCCCTCCTGCGCCTAGGTGGATTTCTTTCTTTGTTTAATCGGTGGTGGAGGAGATTTTCTCAAAGTTGGAGGTGTTCATAATTAACGGAGGATGCTGGAGGACATGGAGGCTGAGCAGAAGAAATCAAGACCAACACCTAAGCGGTGCAGTTAGCTTAAGCAGCCCACGCTCCCCTAGGTGATTCCAAGACCTAGGCGGGTGGCCTAGGTACCACCTAAGTCTAGGCGCGCGCTTCTAAAACATTGGGTCTGGGCTAAGACTCTTATATTTTTCATTGGATGAAGATTCGAATTTGGATCCATTCATGTCATAAATCAGGTTTTTTTTAATTCTATTTTTTTAATAAATCAGGTTTGCAATTGGACTTGGCACACATATACATGAAGTATGCTCACCTACAGTCAAGTTCTAAAATAGAGTTCAAAAGTTTCTAATTTGTGATTTTAGGTTTGAGAGAAAGCCTTTTGTAATGTATTAGCTTAGAAGACGAGGAGAACCACTTATCACAACGAACAAAACTACAATTCTTGAAACAATGTTATTGATTTGCAACATGAATGAATAAAAACTTATGAAAGTCTATATACATTCATCAGACTGATAGTAAGATAATGAGATAATGAGTATATTTCTAATAAATATAAAAAATGTGACAAACTGACAGATAACCATCAAGAACTTTTAAGGCACAGAAATGTCAAAACACTCCAACAAAATAAGAGAGCATGAAAGCATCTTCCAGACAAACCAAACGAAAAGCTCTGTATAAGTCTAAAGTCTAAACCAAAACTGATGAGAAAATTATATGCAAATACATGCATGTAAGGGTTAATACTCACAAAATTGGACTCGAGCGACAACTCCCCGCCATAATATTCCTGATGATTTAGATTCTGGGACCAAGTTGGCTTGTATGGTTCAAGCTCAAAAGAAAGGGGCTGTTCATTGGTGGGCCCTTCACATGAATGCTGATGATCCACATGGAAATTGTTCTCACCAAACTCACTATAGGAAGATTGCTACATGCAAAACATAGAATAGAGATGAAGTTATCAATATTTATTAGCAACACAAGATGTGTACAACTACATAATTGAGCATACATGTCAGTGAAAAAAAAACATGAGTTTGTGGTACCATTGGAAGTTTAATTTGCAATATAATTCTTCGACTTAACGTGCACAAGCAGCATACTCTATGGTAATGGTTTTTTTATGGGTACAATGTGCAGCCCTACTTTCTACAGAAAAGCGTGTACAAAGAAACAAAAGACAACAAAAAGCATTTAGAAGATTGGACTAACTACAAAAAGATCCTTATGTTTCAGGTCAGATGTTTTCCCCTCCCTTAATTACAAAGATTCTTCCCTAACAGGTATTAACTGCCACATTTACCCTTATGAGTTAAGATGACAGGAAGGGGGAAAAGAGAACTTTAACTTCCTTCCTTCTCTATCTTTTCCTCATTGGTTTTCAGATGGACCAACAGAAGGGAGAAGCCATCATAGTCAACTAGGGCGCAACTTGAATTGGCAACCCAAAACGGACTAATTCATCCTTCTCATCGGCTAAAGTTGAGTACTTTGATTAGGCTAACACTGTTTGAAGCTAACCTCACTTAAAACTGGGAAGGGTTAGGTTAGGGTTTGACCACTAAGCTGACTCTGACCTAACCTTAACAGGAAATTTACTACTTTATGACGTGTTTTTTGTTTCTATTTGTCTTTAATCCACGAGTAGAAGATTTGGTTATTCTTTACCAGTGACGTTGAATATGTATTCTTAAGTTGCAGAGTTGATGATCTCTTGATTCATGCACCATCATTAGGCTTCAAGCTTCTATTAAACTATTTCCACAATATATAACAGCACCAAAACGAAGCAGTAAAAGTTGTATACTAACACTCAAAAGAGTTGTATGCTTACATACAATCATCTTCATATCGTATTCATCTCACATTCTACTTTAATCTCCTATTTGATCCTAATCTTAGGTATAAATTAAAGGGGATAGGAAGATGTAGAACGGACGAGAGAAATTCAAAAAATAGTATATAGTTACTATTGTTGTCAATTGGAGAAGAGGGTAAACCATGTAAGGGGTGGACTCAGTATGAGAGAAGGGAGGAGAACTAGAAAAGAAGGAAACGGTAAGAGTTTTTCTTTAAGTCAAATTTATGCCAACCACCATATTCCCACACACATGGAGGTTTTCCTGATATCAAAATAACCTTAAAATTAAATAGAAATGCAATACATTGTAAAGGATATCTGAAACTTCTTTCTGACTTACATAAGTAACATAACCCCCCTTTCAACATGGAAAAAGGTGGGAGGAGGATGCGGGTACTCAAGGATGGAGTCATTGTGATTTGTGAACATGTCATCAATAAAACAAGTGAAAAATGGTGATATAACAATCATAAGGTGGCAGCTAGCAGAAGTCCTTTCATAAAGTTCTCCCTCTCAAAGCTTATGAAAAGAATGTTCTCCTTAATCTAGTCCAAGATTTGAAATTTTTAACTAGCGATCTTAAAGATTTAGTTATTAACTTACACCACTTTCTAAAATCTAAGAATTTCAGAATTGCAATCTTACTACAAATAAAAATTCTTTCACTTTCCTAATATTTGAATCTGACTCAATGTCCACAGATTTGATTTTAGAAACTGATAACACTAAATATCTGATGATTTCTTACATAATTTACACTAATGAATAAGAGAAACAATTAGATCAAAATATAAGGTCAGGTATTCACCCATTCAACCTTGGGATACGTATGCTCCTCGTTATCATGATATGTCAATCTCTGATGCAACATCGGGTCAGTAAAGTTTTCTTCAACGTGAAGAGGCTCCATGTAGTTATACTTGTTATAAGCATAGCCGCAGCTCTGGTCCTTTGTCGCATCATAGGATGAAAACCACTGCAGAAAAACAAAGTTTTCAAATTTTACAACAAAATAGATCATAATTTGCAATAGGCAAGGTTTCCATGATATCAATCCCATAAGATAGTTAACTCTTCAGTCTCACATCAAAGTGAATACCTGCCAATATAATTATAAAAATTTCAGTTACTAGGGTTAACAATAAATGAATTTGGATGACTATTCTGCATCCGGATAAATATTATTTACAGTTATAATAATTTAAATGTCACAAGTTCACTAAAAAAATGACTGAATTTTGAAACTTGTGCTAAAATTCTAATAGAAATAGTACAAATTATATTGCAGCTAATATTTAAACTAGATGCATGGCAGCATGTGTGCCTCCCAAAATCTTAAAAATTTTAGCTGAATTTTCAGTATTTTCAGTTGTCTCGCTGCTGAAACATTGATATTCAACGTATCGCTACGATAAAACCAAACAGATTACAGTAGTTACCGAAGCAACAGAAAAAAAAATGACTGAAGTTGTCTCTAGGACTAACAATTGACAACTATTTCAAAACAAATCACCTATTGACAGTATGTTAAATCTTGGTTCCGCAAAGCAACAATTAACTACCAAAACTATTCTCTAAGTATGCGCTGTGCATAAAGGAACGAAAGACAAACGAAAGAATACAGAAGATAGGCTATTTCTTTACAAAAGGATCCCCTCCACTGTTCATAAAACCAAAGAACTCCAGTAAGTTTTAGTTCTATACATTTTACCCCCTTCTGTTATTTACCAACGTTTTCCCTGGCAGCATGGAAAATTTCCCCATTAGACTCCTAGTGCATTTTGTGTTAGGTTGAGAGAAAGAAAATAACCCATTTTATTTTTCCTCCTCTTTTATTATTTCCTCTTATCCTTAGAGGGTTTAAGATGGAACGTCAGTTTGAGAATTGCAGAGCCGTCATAGTTGCCAAAAGCAGTGGAGCTTCTAAGCGGGTCTTCATCAAGGATTAGAGTCGTGAGCAGAAGGAACTTTGAAGGGTTTCTTCCCACGAGCTCTTGTTGGATTTTTGACACTATAATGGCGATATACAGTTTTTTGGAGTAGGAAATGGGTAAGAATGAGGGGATAGGAACTGTCAGGTCTGTAGGCTTACGCTGATGACAAAGTAAAACAGGTTTCAGTCAGTTGACTTAATTATGATGAACTGAATGAATGTTGTCTAAATAAGTAATGAGCGGTTTTACCTAACAAACAGCCAGGAAAAGCGGTAATTCTTTTCTCTGGCTTGATAAGGCTGAAGAAGTGGTAGTGGAAGTTAATGTTCTCCTAGAAATATAGGTTTGAAGTTCATTAGAAAATCATTCCTGCTCTACATATAGGCTGCACCAAAGAGATCACCAAAACTATACATGCTCTCTTATACTTATTATGCAACCTAGTTTAATTTCAGTCCTAATGAAATGCATAAATGAAAGGAAGTAGGAAAATTTAGAGGTTACATGACGATTATATGCTCGCAGAAGTCTTTACATCTAAAAGTTATGAGAGTGAATCCTCAATTTACTTCGAAATTTAATTGCTTAAGTAGGTAGTGTGTTTATTTAACCAACATTATTTTTAGAACACTAAGAGTTTCAGATCTCTTCTACTTATCTGGATCCCTCTTGATCCTTTGGGTTCTGTTTTCAGATTTGATAAGAGAAAATAGTATTGCTAAATTTGAGGGGCTTTATGAAGATTATACAGCAGAATAAGAGATACAAACGATTCAACTATAAAGTTCAGGCAATCACCCGTTCTGGCTTAGGATACCCTTGCTCCTCATCAACATCATAATAAGTTAATCTCTGATGCAACATTGTCTCAGTCGAGTTTTCTTCAATATGAAGAGGTTCCGTGTACTGATACTTATTATAAGCATAGCCATAGCTCTCATCTTTCATCCAATGTGAGGTCGGAAACCACTGCAGCAAAACCAAATATTCAAATTTCGCAACAAAATAAATCAAAATTTGGAATCTGCATGATTTTTCAATATTGATCTCATAGAAAACAGTCAAAATTGAGAACCAGAAATTGTATTCTTGTCCAGTACTTCTCAGTTTTCACAATGACACTTTGCAAATAATTTCAGAAACTTTAGATACTGAGTTTATAATTAGATGGATGTAAGAGTATTATGCAATATTTAGATAACTACTATTGAAAATTATCAGCAATTAAATATTGTAAATTTACTCAACAAGTTTGTGAAGCTTTGAATGTTTAGTAGAAAACTTGAATTTCACTCTTTGTGCAACATCTTCCATGAAAAACGAAAACAATTACTACTGAAGACACTGGGATTAGAGAGGAGTGTCATTGATATAGAGATACTAATATCGTCCTAGAAGAGGATGATCCAATGCGGAAGACTGAGAAAAATGAAATGAGTTTATTGGAGAAATGTTATGATGAGTATTATTTTGTACGACTTCTATTAGGAGTATAATTGATACAGAGATGTTAATATCATCCTAGAAGAGGATGATCCGATGCAGAAGACTGAGAAAAATGATGTGAGTTTATTGGAGAATGTTATGATGAGTATTATTTTGTACAAGTTCTATTAGGAGCTTCAGAACCCTTTTTTTTGTTTTTGTTTTTGTTTTGTTTTGTTGAAGACTTGAAATCGTTAAGTAATTTCTTTTGGATAGTTTATTATACTCTTGCGGGCTTCCTTTTTGTTGTGAATAGTCGAGTACTATCTGGCAAAGTTGACTTGATTGTGATTGTGAAGTTCATAATTTGTGAATTTTACAATTGTTTTGGGATTTTTTCTTTATATAATGTGATTTACACAACAGAAAAAAGATGCATAGATCAGTATAAATATAAAGTAATCACCGATTCCGGCTTGGTATATGCTTGCTCCTCATAAGCATCATGGTAAGTCAATCTTTGATGCAACATCGTCTCAGTCAATTTTTCTTCAACATGAAGAGGCTCCATATGGTGATGCTTATTATAAGCATAACCATAGCTCTCACCCTTCCTCTCATGAGAAGTCAGAAACCTCTGCATCAAAACCAAATTGTCAGAGTTTTAAATAGATTAATGTTGAAAATAACGATAACGTATTACGTAACGCTCTACCTTCTGTTAAGAGTTTAAGAGGAAAAAACACAAAAAACGTAACGCATAACGTAGGTTATTTTGTTTATTAATTATTTAGATATCTCATAAATACAAACTATTCATAATGATTTTAATAATTAACATCATCAAAATTTTCAAACATGAAGGAGAACTCAAAGAGTTACGGAAGTAAGGATTTAGAAGGCTTCATCTTCGTCGAAAGAAGTTAGGATTTAGAAGCTAGAGAGGCGTTGAAGGTGGAGATGGGGTTAGGATTTTCTCCGTCCGTGAGAGGTGATATGAGAGCAGAGGAGGGACCAGAGAAGAGCCTTATTGTCGGTGGAGATAGAGGACGAGAAGAGCCTTATCGTTGGAGACGCTTCGTCTTCATCAAAGGCGCGAGAGGAAGAAGAGATCGATAAGTTTCTTCGTCGAAGGAGTGAGAAGAGGTGGAGGGGGAGAAGATGAGAGAGGCGCTAGAGATGGGGTCTGGGGATCACCAGGGTTTTTCACGTGAATGAAATTGGTGTTGGGGATTCAATTGGGAACTTATTTCGGTTAGTGTGATACTGATTTGGATAGTGGATATATCGCCATACGTTCAAATCTGATCATTAATTTAACTCAATTTAACGGTGTTAAATAACGCTTAACGTAATACGAAAAAATGCATTTTTTGGTATTATTTTCTGCGTTAAATGCAACATGGATATTCTACCTGAGTTTTATAACACTTTGACTCTATTTGGTGTTGAAACAAGTTTCAAATTAAGTTTTTTCCTACATTGAAACAAAATAGATTGCAATTTGAAACCGACAGAATTTTTCACAATATCAACCTCACAGAATACTCCAAATCAACCCCCCAAAATTATAGTCTTATCCAATTATTTTTCACCGTGACACTGAATGCTTGCCAAAATAACTTCAAAATTTTCAGATAATGAGGTCATCATTACATGAAAATAACATGTTTATTCAGCATTTATTTAACTACTATAAACAATTAACATTTAAATATCATTAATTTACTCAAAAAATGTCTTTACCTTTCAAATGGACTGAATATTTAATTTCATTCGTCATGCAACATCTTCCACGGAAAAGGAAAAATAATTACTTTTTGAATACTTTAAGATTAGAAAAGAGTATGTCAACAGGAGATGACTGCGATGTTAATGTCATCTTAAAAGATAGGGGAGAGCAAACGGTCAGTTTTTACAATTTTCTAACATACCGACCGAACTGATTTAGAAATAAAGTCAAACCGAACCGAACCGAGTTATTTCGGTTCGGTTCGGTCGGTTTCTCGGTTGTTACGAGCTTCGTCACCAAGCAATGGAGGATGTAGCTGCAACCGAGAAAGTATGGGCTTTCGCCATGGCCGGAAATACAAAAGAGAAGAAATTGTGATATTGAAGGCCAAAGAAGATAACATATAACTGAGCTTTTAATTTTTTGTCATAGTTGTCGTCTTGAAATTCGTGAGAGACAAGATTTCATTTGGGCTTTGAGAAAAAGGAAACAACATGTGAATCCCTCACTTTCTCTAATATTTATGGTAAAAATAGCTGGCAATTGAGTGGGCACTTTAAATGCAGGATCAAGTGTAGTGGGTAGACCCCGCGTAGTGTGTGAGAGAGGGTATGTAATTGGGTGACTTTAGGATATTCCGTCGGTTCGGTGGGCACGGTTTCAAGAGTTTCGAACCCGACCCGAACCTAAGTGATTTCAAAACCGAACCGAACTGTTAAAAATCGGACGGTTCGGTCGGTTTGTTCGGTTCAAACCGAAGTTTGCTCACCCCCACTAAAAGAGGGCAATCTACTTGTAGAAGATAGAGAACAATGTAATAAGCTTATTGGAGAAGATTATAATTGATTTTGTTTTGCACAATGCATATTAGAGATTTAGGAGTATTTTACTTTGTTTCCGTTGTTCAATATTTAATACTAGTTTAAGTAATTACATTTTGATTTTTGTTAAGTTTGATTGCTTTTTGTTATCATAAATATGTGAAAATATATTTGCTTACTTCATTGTGGTACTTGTCAGTTGTTAGTAAATACTATTAATTTTAGAATTTTAATATCATTTTATAAATTTGTTTTATCTTCTAAACTCAAATTCCTATTAAATAAAATTATTTTAAACAATCACTTACATGTTTGTATTATTTATTTAAATTTAAAAACTTGTACTTATATTATGTGCTAATAAACTATATGTTCTTTAAACAATAATATGATAGATGAGTTCCCAATTTCCAAGTATAAAATTTGGGCTAAATATCTAAAACCCCTTAATTTTGAAAGATTATTAGACTACCCACCATAATTTTAAAATACCAAAACAAGTTTAGGGTTTATCAAGAGGGTTTCGCTAAGATATTAAAGTTAAAGGGGTTTTTCCGATAACCTCTAAAATCAAGCGGTTTTCTGATATTTTGAAAGTCATGAGGAGTTATCTAATAATTGACCAAAGTTTTTTGTTTTGTTTTGTTTTGTGTGTGTGTGTGGGGGTTCTAGATATTGTCTAAAATTTTAATATTGGACAAATTTCTAATAGAATGGGGAGATAAACTATGCTTCCGGTAATATTTTAAAGCTAGATGTACAGTGCATCTCCCAAAATCTTAAAATGTACTAGGCATTCAATATTTTCAGTCAAATTCATTCAATGATGAAAATGTCAAAATTCACAAAAATCACTAAGATTAGCATTAAACAAGATCCACCACTACTAACCCTTTCTTATAAGCAACACGAATAATTAACATCTCCAAGACTATTATACTCTAAACAAAGATTTAATTAGACTTTGATACCCTAAAGTTTCACTGATTTTGAGCTTTGATACCCCAAAGTTCTGTTTTGCCCAATTAACCCTCGGCCATTTTAACCGCTAAGTTTTATCCGTTAGTTAACAGAGAGAAGATGAAATTATAAAATAACCCCTCATTAAACTCCCAAAATCCCCAGTTCCTCATTAAACTCCTAAACTCTCTGTTATTTAACAGTGAGGATACATTAGCCCCAATTCTCCAGCTCGATAATAAACTCCCAAAATCTCTAAAATCTCGTCCCTATACTCTCACCACCGCCGATCACTGCCACGACAACATCCCCACTACTGTGAAGTCGCGTTTTGTTCAAGTCCTCACAATTGTTGCAACCCTATGCTCATGATTCATCCTCAAGTTCTCGACGAATTCGTGTTTGTCCTCAAGTCGGCGCCCACGCTCATCGCTAACAGCCACACCACTGCCCTAAACCACCACTCCCTTTCTGCTCGTCCTTCTCAACCCAAGCTCACAGTTCCTCCTTAACCCTTGACTAGTTTCATGCTCACATTTTGTTAAAAATTAAAATTTTCAATTCAAAATTTGATTTTTTTCCCTAGGCTTGATCAAAATTTTCCTTAGTTTACAATTTTTGAATGTAATTTTGCTTTGTCTGCATTTTTAAAATTGTTCCATAAGATAGATGTTTTAAAATTATAGAATTTTTAAGGTTATTTAGGGGTCTCTTCATGATTTTTAGCTTGAACTTTTTTGGTAAGTATCTGAATTAACCTTTGTTTGACTTTGATTAAGTTTTGACTTGAATTGTACACAATGGTGAAGATGTTACGTGTGCACCATGAGGGTTATTTCAGTCAATCATCAAGATTGAAATATGTAGGAGGGAAGATAGATGTTGTAAGGGGTCGTCCCCGGATTCTCTTCATCTCGACCGCAAAGTTTTAAATGTCGGATGTCGGGTTCATGTCGGACAGTTGAAATCCATGTCGGATAGCGGAAATCGGGAATATATCAGGGGACATGGACTAAATATCGGATTGCCATATCGGGTGGTGCGCATATGTATAATATCATATCCCAAATGCAATAACTAATAATTAGTGACATTTATCATCAATAACCAGTTAATTAGTCATATTCTGAACTAAGAAATAAGATATAATTCAATTTCAATTTATGAATTTCAATTACAAATTTATAAATTCAGTTTTCAATTTATGCATTTCAATCACAAAATTCAGGGGTTTTTTTGTGAATTTATCCAAAAAAAAGGGTAAGTAGAGAGAGAGAGATGAAGAGATTGAGAGAGAGAGACTCGGAGAGAGAGAGAATCAGAGACTCGGAGAGAGAGAGAAGAAGAAGAGGAAGACGGTGATCAAAAAGAAAGAGAAGAAAACTCACCGTGATGAAGACGAGGCAGTTCCGAGACAGCGATGAGGACGAGCTCGAGAGAGGTAACAGTGGCGACTTTGCCTTAGGGTTTATTTTTTCTCTCTCTATCGTTTCATATTTATAAGAACGGGTCTTAGGTGAAACGAGTTTGGGTTTTCAGCACTAAACCCAAATCCATTTCACCTCAAAAATAGCAGGAAAATAAAAAGGGCCATATCGGCCGATTTTTCAGCTTTGAAAAATCGGCCGATATGGCCGATATATCGCCGATTTATCCGACTTGAACATGAAAAACGACATTCGACTTGAAACTGTCCAAGTCGTGTCGGTTGAGCCATGAAACCGACATGTCGGCCGACATTTAAAACCTTGCTCGACCGTCGATCATGCATGGTTTAATTTCAACCGTCGATTTGCCAATCGATGAAGTTTTGAGTTTCAATTTATATTTCAAAATCTATACATCTTTTCACAAAATTTGCTATATTAAAGTTGTTCCAAATGATTTTAGATAATATTTAATATTTTTTCTGAGTATTTTTCCAAAATCGGGTCCTTAACGGGTGCATATTAAATTAAATCCAAAAATATCATTTTTATACCCTATAAACACCAACCTTAGAGCAGCCCCCACTTCATTCTTTGAGCCGAAATCCTAGGGGAGAGAGAAGACTTGGAGAAGGGGAAACTTCAATCCAAGGCAAGTGCTCCCTTCTCCCTTCTTTATTTTCATTAAAAACCTGGCTTTTATGTCAGCTTATCATATCCTCTATCACGGGTACTGATTAGTTTTTTGTTCTATGGATGTTTGGATTGGTTTTGCACTGGATTGGATGGAGATGAATCATATTTAGGAGATATTAGCGTTTAAATATCATATAGTTTTCTTTTCATGGTTGATTTGTATTTACATAGTAAATTTATGAGTTTTGATGTAAATTTCGTGGATTTTGGGTGCTATTAATGTGTACTATAAATCTGGAGCATTTGGGGATGTTTGGTGTTGAGATTTGAAAGAACCCATTTGAAAAAACTTGACATTTTCATTCAGTTTTGTATTTTTCTACCTCACTTTGTGGATTCTCGATGAAAATGGTTCAAACTTATTTTAAATGATCCTATGTGTTTATCTATGATGGGTATTCATTAGATTTTGATTTGGAACCTTTTTATCATCAATTTGAATGAAAAATGTCAAAAACCGAGCTGGAATTCGATGAACCGTTGATTGTTGTTCTTGATTAGTCGACTGTTGATTTCCTATAGATTTGGATCTTTTTCAAACAGTCGTAACTTTTGACTCGGTTGCCCATTTTAGTTGATATTGGGCTCATTGGAAAGCTCATCGAGTGCTCTTTAATTTGGTTATATGATTTCAACACTTTGGTTGAGTTTTATGTTGTCTATTGCTCATTTTATATAAATAGATCTATTTGCAAAACCTTTTCAGAAACAACTAGTTTTCAAATGGCCGTAACGTTTGACTCCGATGTCCGTTTTTGATGATTCAAGATGTTCTGGAAAACTTCTTGAGTCATCTACACTCTTGAATACTTAATTTTCTATTTTGGTTTTAAGATAAGTATAGATTTGAGGGTTTTTATAGAAAGGTACAGTTTTGGAAGAATGTTGTTTTAGTCAAATTTGAGTGACCGTAACTTTTGATTCGGAACTCCGTTTTTGACGATTCAAGATGTTTTGAAAAGCTCGTTGAATTCTCTACAACCTTATGCAATTGAATTTACATTTTGATTTTCGGATAAATGCAATTTTGATAGTTTTTACAGCAAAATATAGTTTTTGATAATTCATGTCATTGCCATGCTTTACTTGTTGGATACACAGAAGATAGCTTCTCGTATGTTGTTATGAGATAGAAACCTAGTGGCATTCTAGGTGGTATATTGAATGAGGGTTGTGCGCGGACACGAGCTGTAGCTTGGAAATGTTGATTGTGACTCGTTTGGTATGATTATTCCTTTGGTTATTCAGATACATGTCGAATGGAAATTAAATAATGTATTACTGTTTTACGTATTCGGTATTGAACATTACGTGCATGATCTGGGACATGTTCTTGTTTAATTATTGGACTAGATCTGGTATGTTTGATATCGGACATGATATATTGCTTTGGGGCATGAGTTTCTGTTGGACATGTATCGAGTCACATTGAGATTTGCGGCTATGAATTTCGTACCTTGTATGTTCAAGTATGAAGATTACCAACTAGGTTAGGGCATCCAAAGGGTGTTATATAAACTGATCACCTACATGACAATCATTGGATGATCCGTCGACATTGGGGGTATTCATATTAGAATGTTTAAGGACTAGATAAAATTTTATGTATTGTCTATTAGACTAAAAAGAAGATAACTTGAGATTTTAACGGGGGAATTAAATGGTGAGAACCCAACAGATATTGAGCCTATAATCAGCATGATCCGGTACCTCAATAGAAAGTTGATGAGTAAGAAATGAAGAGCAAGTATAAAGCAATTATCTGTGATGAACTATGCTATCTCTGTTGTTTGTTATATCGGATGAACTTGTTAAATTTGTTATTTCTATTGCAATAGTTGTGATGAGTTAAACTTGATTCACGTGTATGAGCTACCTTGAGCATAGTATGTTGTAGCACGTGAACTAAATTATTGGACATAGGATAGGCGGCTTGGATCCGGGGGTTCACCACTTAATTCCAAATAAAATAAAAGACGAATACTAAGTTAATAGGCTTGGAGTGGTCATGGTACGAGCTTGTAGTATGGGATGTAAGTGAGTTACGTGTGTATTCCAAGATGTAGATTTGTGATGTTTCACACACTTGGACTTTTGCACTTTTACACTCTTGTTTCTATTTGTAATTAGCTCTATGCCATGTTCTTTTCATATCTCTTCTGTTTGTTGTTGGATTTTCTTTTGGCTTTTGGTATTTGATTTCGATATTGGTTTTCTCATCCGTTTTCAGTACATGTTTTGAAAAAAGGTATTTCACCAGTATTTGCAAATCAGTTAGTTGTTTATTTGCCTTTTTGTTTTGGGAGCACTTGTTAGTCTGCTCTGACAGGCATGGCATACATAGACTTGTATGCCATATCTCAGTTCTTTTTTATATTATCTCTTTGTAGGTCCCAACATGTTAGTTGATCCAATGGTGAGCCAGAGATAGCAGGAGTTTCGTAGCCCTTCTTTCTTTCCATAAGTCTGTATTCATCTTTAACATTCAGTTCTCTTTCCTCTCGGTTGAGATTATGTATTAGTTAAGAGCTTAAAGTCTTATTCTTGTATTCAAACATCAGGATAGTATGTGTACTCTATTTTGTACTCAATTGTATCGGACTTGTTTCGATATCTATTTGAGTTTAGTTTCCATTGCTTATTCACATCTTGTATATTGTTTTGAGGGTATTGATGTGATCTGTGTTGTGATATGGTATATGTGAATTATGATTGTGTATATACAGGTTATTATAAGCTTAAGTATATGCTTTTGGGTGGAGTTTGGCCCACTTGCATATGTTGCCTAGCGTAGTCACGTGCTTGGGACGTGGTTGTTGGTCCTGGGGTGTGATAGATGTAATTCAAGTAGAAGAGGGACATTTTTCAAATTATAGTTTGACTACACAACATATTCCTGCATTGGGTTATAGTGGCAACTTCACGATATACTTGAAAGATCCTACGACGTCCATCAACAAGGGATTAGTTCTTTGGGATCCATAGTTCAAGGAAAGGAGTTCTTAGAAAAAGTTAGAACGTGTGATGTTGCTCATATTTATATTTCCCTCGTTGACTACACTAGGAATGAAGTTGAAATATTAGGAACGATTGAGAAAGAGAAAGACAAGGGCAAAAGAATATTGTTTTTGTCATTGCAAAAGTATCAAAAGTAACAATTATACATTAATATCACGAAGCATAGTGAAAAGGAGCGATTTTTATTACCCGAACTTAATTTTTTAGTGAAGTGAGAAGTGAGAAATAGAAATGGTGTTTTGAGTTTAATGGGTTTGGGTGAAATAGAAAGAGGAAGAAGAAATGGGGGTAGTTGAGCATTTATATTGAAGAGACAAGAGAGGGATAAACATGTCCCATCTTAATGACGTGCTAAGAATGTGACCTTCTTCAAACAGAAATAATAACGGCGAGAAATATGGGGTTATCAAAGTTCAACATTTGATCTCAAATGGGCAAAAGTAAACATTGGGTATCAAATGGGTAAAATGGGTGAAACTTTGGGTCACCAAAGTCCAATTAAGCCCTTAAAAAATAATCTTACCGCAAAATGATACTATAAGCAACAATAAGAGCAAAGGGCATATCGCTAGTACTCACACTGTCATTCTCATGGAAAACCACGTTCAAATCCCTCGCTTGCTCAATCTGCAGATTCACAGCTTCACTAACTCCTCTCTTATTAGCATAAACAGGAATCCCATAGCTATCAACCCCAATCCTCCTCTCTCCATACCCCTGCGAGTAGGGATGGTGACAAACCAAATAATCAATAATAGTCTCTTAATTGTTCGTTTAGCTATCCAATTATATTCGATTATGTAGTTCATTTAGCAGTAAATAAATAATTTTTAGTATTCAATTCATGCACGAATACAAGATTAGCCAGATGTATATCCGATTCATTTACTTATCAAATATTCATCCATTGTAATTTGTATTATTACACACATAACAATATGTTTTTTACTCACTTACATTTCTTAATTTAATTTCTATACTAATTTTGAGAGACTTAAAAGAGTCTCAACTGGACTTTTAACCAAATATTCACATTCCAAATTAATACATTCAAAGGAATCAATTTTAATTATAAACTAAATGCTATTTGAAAATCAAACTCTTTAGTAAAAATAATATATTTATCTTCTTAATTTTATAGTTTGATATTCATAGATATATATTATTAATCATTTTTTAAAAATAATTCGATAATTATTCCTAGATATTCAAAACTATTCATGTTCGAATTTGAATGCAAAGACTAAAAAAAGGATATTCGAAATTTAAGATTTTAAACGAATACAAATATAAACAGGATTCGATTCCAACCCTACCTGCGAGTACCCGAAAAGGTAATACCCAGCCCTCTTCCACTGACTCCAGTACCCCGCTTCCTCCACGTCAGCACCGCCGCCGATCTCCGACCCACACACAGGCGGCCAGAAACCGAACACGTCAAGCTCCGGCCAGTAGCACTCCGGGCGGTGACCAGAATCGCCGTAATCATACAAAGGCGGTTGCTCGTAGGGTTCCGGGCGGGGATCGGATTCCAAAGGTGGAGGGGATGGGTGAGGAGGTGACGCTAAGGGTTCCGGGCGGTGATCAGACGCCGGAGGTGACGATAAGGGTTCGGGGCGGTGACCGGATCCATTTGAGATAGGGTAGCAGGTGGAGGGGGAAGGAGAGAGAGGGCGGCCGTACGTGAGGGTGATGTCGTAACCGCCCTGGAAAGGGTGAGGGTTGTACTCTTCGAAGTCGTCGTCGTCCTCGGCGGAGAGGGAGGCCATGGCGGTGAGATTAAGGGCGGTGAGCGGAACTCGGGGAGGGGATTGATAAGGGTGATTGTATAGGAGAGCATTGTTTGGGTTTGGTGTTGATTGGTTTGTAATGGGGATTGATGGCGAGTGGAGTAGAGTTGAGGGTAACAAGGGCACTTTTGGCGATGGCAGCTTCTGATAATTTTCTATCGTGATAATTATTTCCTCTTTTGTTGGTTATGAGAAAGGAGGACTGAGAGGGAATATTTCTGTTGAGTTGGACCTGGGTGGGCCTTGGGCAATTGGGTAGGTGTAGAGGCTACTTGTTATGGAGTTTGGCGTACAAATCTTGAAGGGGTAAAAAATTCATGGAGATTATATTTTTGGAATAATTATGTCTAGACCCCAAATACTCAAAAGAGCATGTGACCTATACCCTTATATTATTTTCCTTGTGTAAAAGCCCTAAAAACATAAAATTAATGTGTTTTAGCCGTTCCAACTCAGCAGTATGTATAATGTATACTATATTTTCTTAAAATCCTAAAATACCACTTCCTATTTCACCCATCCATTAGAACATCTCTTCCTTCTCTCTCTCTCTCTCAATGACCTAACTTTATTTCCTCCATTATTACCATCGACTAAAAATCTTAATGATTGCCTCTTTAGAAATTGAGAAACTCTAAGCGATTGCAATCGCCATAGCTTTATCTCCACCTCCACGCGCTTCTCCTCCTCCAATATTCCAACAATGCTCTCCATTAATCTCCCTTCCCCCTACGGTGACCTCACCTTCGCCATCTTAGATCTAGAGTTTTGGGAGAAAATTTCAACTAAGAGACGAGAAAATTCATCTTTTTTGAGTCCGTCCAGTTTTGATCAAGTTCTTGATCGGGTGGTCATTTCTTCTCCATTTGGGCTGAAATTTTTACTGAAGCTTCCTCACTTATTGTTCTTTAATATGAACAGTAGAGGTTTTCATTGGAGCTCTATAGGTCGAGCAGATTTTGTGCAACCAACAGCCCTATTTTGGTGACATTCTTCGACTCTTTATTGGTATGTTCATCTTGTCGGCGATGTAGATCAAGGTTGAATGTTCTTTGAAATTTGGATCTTAATTTTGATTGTTGATGGCAATGATGTATGTGGTTTAGTGTAGGGGCGTAACGGTGTTGGATGCTGGTATTGTGTGAGATTGAGAGGATGTATAGATGATGGAGGAGGATTTTGTGTGTTTTAGGGGTATATCAATGTATTTTTAGAAGTATAATGTAATGAAATTTTTTGCATCACCGCATATGATAAATGATTCAGTAAAGGATGAAAGATGGTTCAGCAAAGTTGATCATCATCAGAAAATTTTTTCATAATCTACACATAGATAAGAATTAACAAATTGTCTGACACTTAAATTTTAGTTAGTCACATGATATTTTAATTTTTAGTTGGTTGTTAAAATTAAAGTTTGGCTGCTAAGTTTATTAGACAGTTGTTAAGTTTTAGCAATACATGTTAATGTTAAATCTTGAATGCTTAGTTTATCAGAAACTTGTTAAGTTTAAGCATTGCCTGTTAAAGTTAAAGTTTGGTTGCTAAGTTTATCAGAAGTTGTTAAGTTTAGGCAGTGCATGCTAATGTTAAGTATTACCATTACCTGTTAATGTTAAATCACAGCTGTTAAGTTTGTTAGTTGCATATCAAAGTTTATCAGATTGGTTGTTAATGTACCAATTATCACATAAGTCACAGAAATATTACAAACAAATGCCTAAAGTTTAACATGCGTCTTTCTTCCACTATACATGCAACCCATATAAGCCTCCTTCTTCAATCATCACCTCATCGGCATTGCCTTGAAGTAGTTTGCTGCTTTGACGGTGAGGATTCGTCATCACTCGACGAAGATGAGGGGTCATGATCCTTCTTCTACAATGACATAATGCACGAATGTGCAACCCTCATATGCATCCCAAAGCTTCTTGTGCATTCTCAAAGCAAGATTTTTCATGATAATAGACACTGAACCTTGCTATAGGCTTGATTTTAGCTGGAGAACTTACATTTTTTCTATAAAATAAGGTAAACAACCGAAGTCGAATTTAATAATTTAAGAGTTTATAGAAACAATTGTCTAATAAAATGACACCTAACACTAAAACTTAACAATAACATGTTAATTATGACATATATTTTATAAAATTAGCGTTATATTTTATCTTTAACAACCAATGGATAAACTTAACAACCGGTGTTCAAAATTAACATGCATTGTACAAACTTAATAGTTGTGCTATAAATTTGACATACAATGAGTAAATTTAGCATCCAATTGCGAAGATTCACAACTAATACTTTACAATTCATAATGAACCTATACAATTATCGATTTCTCTCAAAAGAGTGAATCTATACAATTACCTCATTAACTTTCCAAGCAAAGAGATTGGTAACAAACAATATTCGCTAATAATTTTCATTATATTTATTCCTTTTAACCACAATATGAAAACTAGGCTCTATCGTCTCCAACGTTAATTATTCTCTCATTCTTCAATCGCAATCCAATAAAAAATATCTACTGCACACTATGAAATATGAATCTCTCCTAAAGAAGTGGCAACTTGCAAGACAATTCAAAAGGATAAACTTAACAATCTATGAAATTAATAATTATACTTTAACCTTAACAACCAATGGATAAACTTAACAACCGGTGTTCAAAATTAACATGCATTGTACAAACTTAATAGTTGTGCTATAAATTTGACATACAATGAGTAAATTTAGCATCCAATTGCGAAGATTCACAACTAATACTTTACAATTCATAATGAACCTATACAATTATCGATTTCTCTCAAAAGAGTGAATCTATACAATTACCTCATTAACTTTCCAAGCAAAGAGATTGGTAACAAACAATATTCGCTAATAATTTTCATTATATTTATTCCTTTTAACCACAATATGAAAACTAGGCTCTATCGTCTCCAACGTTAATTATTCTCTCATTCTTCAATGCAATCCAATAAAAAATATCTACTGCACACTATGAAATATGAATCTCCTAAAGAAGTGGCAACTTGCAAGACAATTCAAAAGGATAAACTTAACAATCTATGAAATTAATAATTATACTTTAACCTTAACAACCAATGGATAAACTTAACAACCGGTGTTTAAAATTAACATCTATTATACAAATTTAACACTTGTGTTGTATACTTAACATACAACGAGTAATGTTAATAGACAACAGAGTCAAGCACAAGCAGAAATATTATTAGTCAACAAGACTCAAATAACAAAGCTTAGTTCGAAGTTCAATAACAGTAGGTCCTTCAACTTAGCAACAAATTCAAGTTCATTCTCAAAGAGGAACATCAACTAGATAAAAAACCTCCTGTTAGAGGAAGGAAATGACAAAGAGCAGTAAATATAAAGAGACAAATGATAGAGTGTCTTTCTTCATAAGGGAAACCCTAGCTTCAACGAGCCCATATAGCATTTCTTAGAAACTTCTAAATGATTGGGTCACTTAGGATCCAATTACGAGTGAGTCAACCCCTTTAACAGATGAGTGATCAAAGAGCCTATTAATACCAAAAGAGCTCGATTGCCTCTTCCTTGCTTATAAACCACAATCATAATGTCCCACGAAACCAAAATTTTGTGAGTCATTTCATTGAACAAGTAACGAGCAACCATCGTGGTCCATGAATTCGTCGCTGTCGGAGTTGGCTTCGGCCACAATGTGGGAGAATTCAGAGGAGGAGAGGGGGTGGTCAAGGGAGTAGAAGATAGCGGTGAGCTCAGAATAGGAGATCTTGCCATCGCCATTGGAGTTGAACTTGTTTAGAACACGGTCGAGGCCGGTGATAGCAGAGAGGGAGGAGGGGATCGACGGAGGAGAGGATGGCATAGCTTGACGCAGATCAAGGTTCGGATCCGGGTGAGGATCTAGATCGGGTACAACGGCGACGGTGGAAAGATGAGATCTTGCCCATTGGGCGAGGGAGGGAGGGAGGGGGATACCGCATTAGAGGGGCAATTATGAGGGATATTTTATTCTCTCACTTTTGAGTCGGCATAGTATAAGGGGCTTAAACATAAAATGACATTGTATTTGGGGCTTTTATACTAGAGATAATACCCGGGGCTGAGTCACATTGGTTTTTCAAATTTGGGCATTGACCCAAATTTTCCTTATATTTTGGGTTATTTAGGTGTTAGTTCCTCAAATATTCATTTATTCCGTATTAGTCCATCAAGTCTCAATAATTTCCCATTAGTCCCTCAAATCCTAAGGGGTCTTGCAATTTGGTCCCTTAATGACCAAAATAACCCTTACCTATGATTTTCTCTTAAAACACATCTCGTTTAGAAAATAGTTATTTGCACTTTGATACTCTATCCTTACACCCTTTTAACTTAAGTACTACACAATTTTTTAAACTTTGATATCCTAAAGTTTTTTTGACACTTTTGTTACGATAAAACTTATCACATTTAAACTTTGATACCCCAAAGTTTTTTTGACACTTTGATACCCAAAAACATTTGGGTATCAGAGTTAAAAAAATGTAAACTTTAAGGTATCAAAGTTTAAAAATGTGGATTCTTTGGGGTATGAAGTTGAAAATTGTGTAAACTTTAGAGTATCAAAGTGTCAAAAAAAGTTTGGGGTATCAAAGCTGTTGATGTATATAATCACAGTCACTAACCTCGGATGAGTTTAGCTTTAAAGAGAGCGGAGTCCGCTTTCTCTCCTAAATCCCAACTCGCCTTTTCGCGGGACCTTCTTCTGTTGTGGCGAATCCTTTGGTCGGAGTCACGTCATTGGCTTTAGGAGAGAAAGCGGACTCCGCTCTCTTTAAAGCTAAACTCATCCGAGGTTAATGACTGTGATTATATACATCAACAAAAGCAAACAAATGTGTAAACATTGGGGGTATCAATGTGTCAAAAAAGTTTGGAT
Organism: Asparagus setaceus; assembly: GCA_012295165.1. Lineage (NCBI taxonomy): Eukaryota > Viridiplantae > Streptophyta > Magnoliopsida > Asparagales > Asparagaceae > Asparagus > Asparagus setaceus. Next base: position 81,743,898 of record CM022702.1, on the reverse strand, counting down.
CAAAGTTTTAATAAGGTGTAAACTTTAGAGCACCAGATTGCAAATAACCCTTCAAAAAAACATTAGCTGAGGATATTTTGGTCATTGATGGACCAAATTGCAATTCCTCTAGGATTTGAGGGACTAAGTAGCAATTTCATAGATATGAGGGACTAATATGGAATTGTTGAATATTTGTGGGACTAATATCTAAATAGCCCAATATTTTTTTCTAATTTCTAGCTAAATTAGAGAGTGAACAATCTCATGTTACTTTCTTTGTTCAATTCACTTGATCGGCTCAAGTGAAAGCAGCCTTTGTCGTCCTTCAACATGTCTAGTGTTTCTCAAGAGCAAACTAAAACTTCTACTTGCAAGAAAAATAGAACTTGGAAACAAATGAATGGGGCTACGGGATTTAAACGCTATGAAACTTCAAATCTAGTGTTATGTTATCTTTTTGAGATGTAAAGTTTTTTCAGTTAAATTTTAGTAAGTGGATGGTGAGAAAAGTTGAATATATTTTTATTAATACAAGAAATAGAAGGGTAATGACATGAACCTATGTGATCGTATGCCAAACTTCAAGCAACATAATCTGAATAAGTAATTATGAAAGTCTGTGTTGATATAATAAGATGCTCTGTTGATAAGTCAATCTTTAGGGATGTAAGAATTACTACTCAAGGTTCGGGACCTACTCCTGACCAATGAGAACATCTAGCAGTGAACGATATCTAAGGGGCTATTTTGTACACTGCAATTGTAGATGCAAATGTTGCATGCAGAAAATGTTGCGCATTGCATTTGTTGCAGGAAATAAACCACAAATTCATCATTGTATATCTATGTTTTGTTTTTGTGGCAAATGTACATTCAAATCTAAATTTAATATTTGGTTTGTTATAAAAGTTGTTAGATTTGCATTTTTTTTGTTATTGTAGAAAATACTTATCCATTGCAATTAAGCGTTTGTTTTTTACAAATGTAAAAATATATATTTGTCTGGGTTGGAATTCACTAATTTAATGACGTGACATTAGTTGTTTAGTTTTCGCAGTTAGTGCAAACTTACAACATTTGTTTCGGCCAAATTGGCTCCAACAAATGCTGCAAGCTTTCTTTTACAAAATATAAACCCAATCATCGTTAACTAACTATATTGTTGCAAACCAAACACTGTAAATGAAAATTTTGTTACTTCATTTAGCATTGATAGTCTATTTCACGTGAACCAAACAACCCCTAACACTTCGAAATATAATAAACGTAAAACCCATAAACTTGCTATTTTACTAGCGTACACCGAACCCAACTTGCGCGTTCGGCGACAGACATCACACGACTTGAAGTTAGATCCCATATCCCGCCTAACATTTTGCACATTCATGACGTAACGTATAACTTTTTAAAAAGGCCGCTCCAACACCAGATCTAAAGCAAACTGCCCCCACCAAAATAAATAAATAAATCCCTTTGGTCCCTTAAATATTTAATGTTTTTAATTAATCCCTCGCATTATTAAATTTGCTATCCGGTTCCTTAAATCTTATAATTCATCTCAAATTAGTACTTCCACTTTCTTAGTATTTAATGTTGGAGAATTTATTTTTGATGCGGAATGCCAATTGTAACCTTATGTTTAATATAAATCTATACCTATTCATTTTAGCGGAACGTGTTTACATCCCTAACCCGAGGTAAAATTATAAATAACTATCACTAACCCAATTGGGATTAGCAAGTTGGACGGCAATTCTAACATATGGGACCAATGTGTAACAATTTATAGAGTTCGGGGGACCCAGTAGCAATTGCAATAATTAGAGGGACTATGTTTAAGCAATAAAATGAAAGGACTTAGTATCAGAAAACCCATTTTCGACTGGGACCCACGCGCATATAGACGTAAAAAAACACCCCAAACAAAGAAGAAAAAGTAAATAAATACGCACGCAGAACCTCTCTTCCAACTGTTACCTCGTCGCCTAAAAACTCCTAACAGATCTCGGATCCATACCGGGTTCGGATCCTCCTCCTTCTAAACTGGATCCCGTTCAAGAAACCGTCAAACCCTCCAACGGCCAGATCCGCTACCGCTCCCCCTCCGCCGCCGAGCTCACCCACTCTCACGCGGATCTCGACGCCAAGATGAAGCGCGCCCGACAAGAATCCATACCCGATAAGATCCAGCGATACAAAGGTGTGATCCTCGTTGTCTCGATCCCTTTGCTCCTGATCTCGTTCGTGCTCTTCTTGATGCCGAGATCGCCGGCGGCGCCGGAGCTGATGACGACGGAAGACATCTCGACGGTGGGTCGGAAGACGGTGCCTGGGGGTTTGGGGCCGAGGAGCTACGCGGTTATTTTTGATGCGGGGAGTTCAGGGAGTAGGGTTCATGTGTATTGTTTTGACAAGAATTTGGATCTGGTTCATATTGGGAAGGACCTTGAGTTGTTTGTTCAGGTAAAATTTGAAGTCTTTTGATTAATTTTGGTCAGGGAATTGGGTAGATTTTGTACTGAATTTTTGAACTGAGAATGCAGGCTTTAGGTAGATTCTAGATTGTTTAGTGAATGTAACTTAGATCTATTCGAGGCTGCTTTGTTAATATAAATGAGTGTAATTAAGTAAATGAAAATTTTAAAATTTTGTTTTCCAATTTGGAAGAATGGGGAGTTGTTTAATGGATGCCGCTGCATGAAAATTTTGAATTCCAAATGTCTGGTTGTTTAGTTTGATCATCCTTTTCCGGGGATATGAGATGCATAGAAACTGAATTCTCTTTAGCTATATTTTAGCCATTATTGCAGAATTTAGTGTCTTTGTGGTCCGCTTACTCCTCTGAAAATGGTTAGTATATGCCTCCTGACCTTTGTTTCCCTAGGTCTCCTTCTAACACATTTATATCAACCTTGGAGCCCCTTCATGTATAAGACTTTATCTTCTTAGGTCTAGTGCTAATTATAAGCTAGAACATTAAAGAAGAGAAGAGGAAGAGGAATTGTGAAAAGGAGTATGTTCTCAGATCGTAACCCTTGCATATAAGCATAGATGTATCATCCTGTCATGCTGCATGCATAATGGAGATGAAATCTACTTAAAGTTATCTCTCAAATTACTAAGTTCTAAAGTCTTCCACCCCCAACCTTGGACATGTATACTTTAATACATGGTATGCCACATGCGAACACAAGAACTTCAAATCATATAATAATTTCTTGATCATATGTCCTACTTCATCATCACCATATGACTTTTTCTGTGCAACCAGGTTGTGCACATGGACATATGTAAATATTAGCCAAATTCCACAGACACCTGCCAATATGATATCAACTTTAGAAGAAAGAATTAATTTCAATATGTAGGAGGTTTAGTCAAGGACTCTAGAGGCATTCCAAAATACAAGGTTGATTTCAGAGCCGATGTAATTTCTAGCAGAGTTGTCCTCTATTTTAAAGTGATGTGTAACTTGGATACTAGCTCATCTTTGTATCTAACATGCCTGACAGCACAAACAGATGTATAACTCCCTATAGTTTTTAACACAGTTAAAATTTGACAGCCTCCTCCTCTTCCTTATCTGCTTTTATGATAGTAGCTCATGATGTGAATTATGAGATGTCAATTTGACGAATCCAAGGCCGTGCTTCGGTCAAGGGTACTTTGATATAATATTCATTTCCTTCACAGTCTAAGCTACATTATCTAAGCTACCCAAGGAAAAGCACTCAGTTCTTTCCCATACACCATCTTACTTCTTTTTCATCTATTGCATTCAGAAAAAACCAGGCTTAAGCTCCTATGCTGAAGATCCCAAGGAGGCTGCAAATTCACTAGTTTCTCTTCTGGAGGAAGCAGAAAGTGCAGTCCCTGTTGACTTGCGGCGGTCAACACCAGTTAGAGTTGGGGTAATAACTCTGATTGTTTGCTTTCTAGTTCATAATTATGTACAAAATTTGAAGCTTTTGACTTGGACCATTTTCATTCACTCTTTGAATTTTCTGTCTATGCAGGCGACTGCAGGTTTGAGAACACTGGGAGATGAGACTGCTGAGAAAATTCTTCAAGCGGTAATGACCTTTAGCTTTTCTTGACCGAACTTGTCTATTGATTCAAAGCAAATGATGGTGTCTTCTAGTGCATTTTTCTTTTAAATATTACCTACTCAAAGGTTTATCCATCCTAACCTATGTTACCCGGGTACTTCTATAATGAAGCCGTACCCGTACCGGACACGTACCCGACACTTTCCTGTACCCAAACTTCATGGACACTTCTTGAATATATGTATGCATTTATTACAACATGTACTCAATTATACGATATATGTGTTAATTTAAAACACTTGTCAAACATTTCTTGGACGTATAGCTTACACTTCACATCTGTTTCTTGAAACTAGTTAGATATGGGTTTGGTTCATTTCAGTTCATACCCAAGTTCAAAACTATATAGTTAATGGGTCGTTTGGATGTCTAGTAAAAAATGAGTAGTTTCCAATTTATGATAATCAATATGATAAAAGAAACTTAAAAATGTGATCGAATTTTAATTCTAATGACACATGAAGGAAAAAAATGATCTCATGTACATTATTAATTATATATATATATATATATATATATATATATATATATATATATATATATATATATATATATATATATATATATATATATATATATATATATATATATATATATATATATATATATATATATATATATATATATATATATAGCCGTGTCCCTGCATTCTACATTTTACAGCCTTGTCCTATACTCGCACTGCATCTGCACTCCATTTCCATGCAACTTAGATCCTAACACATATCTGTGATCCAATTATATTGTATTACTCTTATTCGAGAAGTAACTAGCCCCCAAAGCCATTTATTGACTTTCTTTCCATCCCGTGACTATTACAGGTTAGGGATCTCCTAAGAGACAAGAGTTCACTAAAATCTCAACCAGATTGGGTCACTGTCCTTGATGGAACTCAGGAAGGCGCTTATCAGTGGGTATATCATTTAACTTTTTTTATACTAGCATAGTGTATGTGCATTGCATATGGACATAATTATCTCATATTTCTGAATCAATTTTATGGGTAAAAAATAAAGTTTAGAGTATAAAACTTCAGAATTGTTGGAGTATGAATCATTGATTTAGATTTTAGACATACTTTTAACTTTAACTATCAAGTGTGGTTTAATTTTAATTTAATCATTTGATAATGGTCATATTTCTAAATCAATTTTATGTGTAAGATAATAATGTTTAGAATCAATTTGAGTATATTTTTAACATAATTTTAATTATATCAAGTATGGTTTAATTCTAAATTTTAACTTTCAATTAGTCGTTTGATGATAATGAGTTTTTATTTAACATGGATTGACATTTAATCGTTTGATAATTAATAATGATAATAGGCATTTAATTGGAAATTACCAAAATTGAAAGGATAAAAGAGTCATTGAACATGAGTTAGTATTTAATCATTTGATAATGGACATCATTATGAATTATCAAATTTGGAAGAGTAAAAAGGCAATAAAATTTTTGACATAGCAATCCTCTTTTATAAGTAGTATAGATTTTAAAGTTTATCTTCAGACTGGCAGTATGTTACCAGATTTTTTCTAGAGTTATAAGTATCTATTTAAGATGCATATTATTTTGGGGCAAAGGTCAATTCCTACAAGACTTACAGTTCTCTGCAGGATTTTCATGGTAATTATGTGAAAATATTACTTTTAGACTCTTAGTATTTTCAAATTTAAGAAGAAAGCCTTCATTCATCTTGTGTAACAGCGTTTTGATCTGACATTGAAGATAATATTTAATTGAACATTTGGTTTGGGAATAGTGAAGTGGCCTTGGATAAAACTTTTAACTCAGGATGGATGAATAATCAACTCAACCTCGTTAGAAGAAGCTCAATACTTTTCAAGCTTACTGTTTGAAATAAACAGAGTTTTTGTGATGATGACTGCAATCGGCGACACAAAGTTAATGCAGTTTTTTCATGTCCTGTTCCCGACTTATTGGAAAACTTTCTGCTAGGACACAGTAGCTGAATCATGAATGCTTTACTGCAATCCTATTTACTTCTCCTTGGGGAAATGATTAAGTTTATTAGTTTTCTTCAATATTGTGAGCAATCAATAGAACCTCTTATCAAGAGCTGCATAATTTTTATATGAATTGTCCATTTCAGCTGATGGTATTGAAGCTGTGGTTCATGTATACTGCTTAAAGCCCTGAATTGATTTCCTTATCATGTTAACTCTTACCTGATCCTTATCATGTTGTCATGCCTTCCAAAATGTGGTTCCGGTTGAGAATTTATTGTCTTTGATACACTTACCTGATGTTATCTTCTTTACATGTGAAATATCTGCTAACCTATGGAGTTGTGCTTTTAGGTTACCATAAATTATTTGCTAGGGAGGCTGGGGAAGAAATACTCGAAGACAGTAGGAGTAGTTGATCTGGGGGGTGGTTCTGTCCAAATGGCATATGCTATCTCAGAAAGTGATGCTGCTAAGTCCCCAAGAACCTCAGATGGAGAAGAAAAGTATGTGAAGGAGCTTCTACTTAAGGGAACAAAATATTACCTCTATGTTCACAGGTTAGATATCTTCCTATACTAAAGAAAAAAAATTGTACTTAAAGTTGCTGAACTCCTGACTAAAGCATTCATTTTCCATACTTGTTAAAAGTCCATTTATTCAGAAAATATTATCTTCACTAAGACGTTTGATGTCATAAAATTTGCTAATTTTCGTCATTTTGCTGTAGTTACTTGCATTATGGTTTACTAGCTGCTCGAGCAGAGATTTTGAAGGTTGCAGAGGGCTCTTCCAGTTGTGTTTTGAATGGTTATCATGGTAAGGGTCATAAATGCGCTTTTTCTAATCTCTTTATTTCCAAGTTATATTGCTCTATCTTAATTTATTGTTGGGCACAAATTGGGAAAAAGAAATTCTCCATAATGTCAAGGAAAACCTCACATGCATTTTAAAACAGTATCTATTAGGGTGCAGCTTACAATTTTATAAAGAGCTCATCTTACAATTTTATAAAGAGCACATCTTACAATTATCAAAGTATATGAATGATGAAATATCAAGAGAGATAAGCTAGGAAAGAAGGAATTGGTGCAAATAATGATCAAGATAGTGATGTCCAAATGACTCGTAGCAATTTTCCTTGTTCTTCTCAGTTGGCTATTCATTTCTTGCTGTCTAGGACCAAAAATGACTGTCCGCTGACACAGACTACTTTTGTTTTTCTTACATTCTGCATGCTCTATCTCTTACTGTTTATTGCATCAGAATGAGATTATGAGATCTCCTTTACAATTTCTGATACCACATTCGCTTATCTACTTTTTAAGGTACGTATAAATATGGTGGTGGAGAATTCCCAGCAAATTGTTCGCCTTCTGGGGCTAGCTTTGCTGAGTGCAGGAGTGATGTAGTTAAAGCTCTCAGAGTTGATGAACCAGCATGCACATATATGAAGTGTACGTTTGGTGGTGTATGGAATGGTGGAGGTGGAGATGGGGAAAAGAATCTTTTTGTTGCGTCCTTTTTCTTTGATAGGGCTGCAGAGGTAACACCTTTAACTGCTATTTTCATTCCATGACCCATTTATGGAAGAAAAAAGAAATCCTCTAGAGAGCTCTGTTGAAAATCATATAGGTTGATAGCGGATGAAGAAATCTGGCCTAACATGAATCTTGATGTCCACATCACTATCATCTATCCACTGAAATCTGACTGCACTAATAGATGCAGACTAAACCGATAGACAAGTCTATTGAACTGCTTGTTGATGGTGATGTGTGCATCAAAATTCGTGTTAGTTCAGATGTCTTCATCACCCATATGCCTATATGATTTTCTGTTCACAGGCCCTCTATATGATTTTTTCCCACTTTTGCGTCGACATATGTGATTACCTTCTCATACTCCTGGTCAACTTCAATGTACTAACTTTACATATGCATATTATCCCAAATCAGGCTGGCTTCGTGGATGCCAATTTACCAGTGGCTAAGGTTAAGCCTTCAGATTTCGAGGAAGCAGCAAAGCGTGCTTGCAAATTGAACGCAGATGAGGCCAAGGCTACCTATCCTCATGTCTCAGAAGAAAACCTCCCATACCTGTGCATGGATCTCACTTATCAGTACACATTACTTGTTGATGGATTTGGTTTGTCTCCTTAAATTCATTTACACCCGTTTAATTATGTATTTTTCAAATATAATTCTAAATGTTCCATATTTGTGTTATGATGCCAGCATTGGGGCCTTGGCAAGAAATCACACTAGTGAAGAAGGTACAATATGGGGATGCTTTAGTAGAAGCGGCTTGGCCATTGGGTAGTGCCATTGAAGTTGCATCATTGACATAAAAACAATGCTTTTGGCATTGGAGGATTTTGTGGGGTGTATATTCTGGACTTTTGACATTTGAAGGTTCTATTGGGCCAATAAAGCAGAGGACATCTTGGCCGATTTTGCACTGATTGCTGCTCAATGGGATTCAAGGTTTCTTACCCCTGGCATTAATAGATCGTCCATCTGTTTACTGAGAGGAGAGAGGAGTTATTTATTACGGCTTACAGATGATTGGTATGTGCTTATGAGCTCAACTTCGGATTGGTGAAGAGAGTAGATTTGATATGTTTTTTGCATTTTGCATTTTTTGAATGTTGTAATAGAGTACTGAAATATATTTAAATTAGTATTGATTCCACTTGTTCTTTCATTCAGTCATTTGTTACCTTATCAATCAGATTCTTTTTTCCCCCTCCTTTATGCATTGTTACTATGTGGCCTTTTTGTCCCGTTTATGTGAGTCTTTTTAATATACATCTTGAATCGGACACAAGCTGAGGACTGCTCTTTCTTTCTTTTGTAATAATATTGCAAATTTCTTTGAATGATTTTGATACTTAAATTTGAGCTTCTTTCAAGAGGGAAAAAGAGAGGCTCGTTTTCGTTCCCAGTAAGGTAGGTAAATGGGTAAGTAAAAATCTGTTTACTAAGTTTGTCTATCAAAAGGACTGAAAAGAAAAGGATGTGAAATATTTTACGTAGAGAACTATTTCTGATTGTTATCCTTCTCCTTTCTTCTTGGATCGGATTAAGTTCTCGACTGCAGAGTAAATCAGAAGTCAGCAGACTTTTGTCTTTCTGATAAAAGAGGAAGCTTTTCAGAACGGTTGATGAATATTCAGAGAAGAGTTCCATGCTTATTATATCAGATTAACATACCATGCAAGACATGAAGTACCTACAAATTTGTAACAAAATTACTGTTGGAAAAATTTCCTTCAATGTTTCAATACAGTTTCTATTATCACCTCCTGTACGTATGTAAATGATGACATGATTTTGAGGGGGAGAAAAATCAAAAAGAAGAGAAAAAAGAAGAAAATATTCTCAAGATTACTCCTGAATAGCGTCATGTCATAGAATTTTCTCCCTCGTGAAAAAAGTCTTTAGATGCCACATTTGCAAACCGACAACTCCTAAGCAGATTATAAGTGACAGTAGACTCAGCATACCCATTCTTGAATTAGTGTCTTCATTTATTTTCCAAGATTCCTCCTCCCTTCAACAAAACAAAGAGATAAAAAGGTAATACAGTGGTAAATTTACTGTGAAGTATGACAAAAAAACAATATTTCAGCAACTGTACCTTTCCCGCAAACTTCTCATTTCCGTATATATCAAGTTAACTGAATGCTCTAACTTCTTCAAGTCTGTCTCCACTGCCTGCGTGTAAGTAAAATGAATTATGCTCGAGTGCAAAAAGGTATAAATGTTACGCTTAATTGTTATATATATAACATGAAATATACAAAACACCTACAGAACAAGAAGGGCTAAAACCCAAATACTAGCATCCTTTCACTGTTAATGCAGTCCCTAGCTTCTACCTCGTATTCATCTTCAACTTCACTCCTTATAGCATAAATACTTGTGCTGCCATTAGTAAATGCATTTAGCATTCATACTAAAAGTTGCATAAAATATGTGTTAATTTCACTATCATCAGCATTGTCTAAGCCCAAGCTAAAGGAGTCTCCAAATTTAAGGTGCACAAATTTGAATTGTGATGGCTACACGAAAGATTTAATGAATTTTCATAACTGGCTATCAATCCAATGTCAATCTTTTGATTTGGTGGAAAAATATCTAGCTCATCAAACTATAGACAAGAGATATGCTTTTCACTACCTCGTATGCTATTGGTATTGGTTTTATAGTTATCAATTTATGGAACCGAAGAGTGATCCTCAAAAGTTTCCCAAGGCTCACAATGAGATGAAGAGAAGATGATAAACTTGCTACATCAATATAATAATATAAAATGGTAGAATAGGAAAAGAACTAAATTCTTGTGATTGGTTATGTACTTCAAGTTAATGCATCCCAACAGAAAATAAAAAATTCTTACTCCCATTGCTTTACTCCTACTATTCTTCTAAGCTAAGTGTTGAAAATAGAAGGTGAAGATGTAAACACTCTAGATGGCAAATAAGTACAGCGGGAAAACGTAGAAAATAAAGAACATCCTTAAACTACAATAAAGAGAAAATTTTATCAGTGCTCTAAGTTCAACACAAGGTTTATGTGACGCTTGTAGTTCTTACCATATACATCTGGTCCTTTTGAGATCCTGCAATATACATCTGGTCATTTTGAGATGGGTTAGTTGCCGATAGACCCTGTAGTGTTGCCCGATAGATAGACGCCCTATAGTTCTAATTGTGCAGATGGGTCACCAGAGGTTTTCCCCCCTCTTAAAATAGTAGAAAAAGTTTTGTAGAGGCAGATAGACCCCTGTAGACTGTCGTTCTATCGATGTGGATAGACTCCCAATGCTATTTTTTAGGTAAATAAAAAAGTTTACTTAGGGGGTCTATCCACACTTTACGGGGGTCTATTTGATGATACTAAGAGGTCTATTTGCAATTAACCCTTCTGAGATCCAGGAAAAGTAAACAATTTTACATGGGCAAATTATGAAAATAGACCCTTTTAAATATTTATTTACAATTTTCACCCGCCTAACTTAATTAGGGTGAATTATCCAAACTTTACTGGCAACCTGAAGTTTAAACATAGAACTTCACGGATGGGTCTATTTTATCAGTAATTCACCTAGTTTCATGAAACTAGGTAAATTGCTAATTAAGTTAGGACTGGGTTGAAAATTGTAAATAAATGTTTAAAAGGGTCGATTTTAAAAATTTGTCCATTTTACATAAACGGGTTTCAATTCCCTCATATTAAGCTTCATTTGTGATTATATCTCACTCATCCTCGGAAAACTATAATTCTGCAATCTACAACCAGAATTTTGATATGTACTGCAATCATGAAGTGCATCAAATCCGCTTAATATCTTGAATTCACTGCGAAAACGAATGAAATAAAAGCTATGGAAGAGACAATGCAATCGAAATACATACATCGATCTTCCCCTTTTTGGCGACTAGGTTAAACTTATCAGCAACAATCCCAGTCTTCCACTCGAAATCAACCTCAATCTCTCCCCCTTCAAGCTTGAACACCGGCGACCAGAAGCAAACACTATAGCTCCCAGCCCTCTCAGCAGTGAACCCAAACCGACCCGATTCCACGTCATTCGCCAAATGTATCGTATCCCCATTTGGATCCGTCACCTAACAAACAAAGATCCAATCTTTTCAATCGAACCATCGAAAAATCAAAACTTTACACGAAGGGAGAAAATTACTCTAGTGGACATGTTGAGTTGGTGAGGGGAGTCGCCGGCGAGGGAGTAGACGGCGAGGGAGACGGCGGCGGCGTCGAGATCCTCGGTGATGCATTTGACTTTACCGGGGGGTATGCGGATCACGAGGGATTCGAGGAGAGAGAGAGAGGAGAGAGTGAAGAGGAGCAAGAGGAGATTTTGGAGAGATAAAGAGTTCATCTTTTTGGTTTTGCGATTTTGATTCGTTGAGCTGAGTGGAGAGGTTTTTGAGATCTGAGATCTTTTGGTTTTGTGGTTGTTTGCAAGTTGGGGCGGTTTAATGGAGGGAAAGTTGAACTAATTGACTTTTTTTACATTAGTAGAGAGACAAGTACTTTTTACTGTTGATTATTTAGTGAGTGATTTAGATTCATTATAAATTTAGCATTCACCGTATCCACGTGTGTTGCTCTCATACCTAATTTGTACTCAAAGATAAATCATATCTATTAATTATACAATTCATGTCCAATAAAATAGTGATCTCTCGACTATTATTTTTGTAGCGGAGAGGATTCGAATTAGTGTGCGATCCCTCCATGAGAATAGGATTAATAGTGCTCTAAAATATTTTTAGCGTGGGAATCATTAAATTCAGTGATGCATAAATGATGGCATTTCTTTCTTGTTGCCAAATTCAAAACTTATTCCTTTTGAAAAACTCATCCCTCTATTATTTAACCATTGCCCTTTAGGAAAATATTTAGCAAAAATGAAAAGATTTATGAAATAAAATATCACCGGTTTAACATATGAATTTTGCATTTCATTTCACAAGATTCTATTGTAAATTAATAATTATGAAACGACTCATCATCAGCATCACAGTAAGTCCAATTAACTTGACTCCAAAATTAATTTTTCTTGTTTTCTTTTTGGTTTATTTGTCCTTCCTCGATTTTACCAATCCATACGAGCATTTGCAAGTAGGAAAAATTACGTAAAGAGGGGGTTACTCGGAAATGATCAGTTAGTGGTTAGTCTCCATCATAACACCAACTAATGGGGATGTTCCTTGCTTAGTTCTCTACCAATCTTCTTGGTTTCTTGGCTTGATCTTATTTTCCCCTTTAATCCTTTTTTTTTTTTTTCCTTTTTAGACCCTAATAGAATTTAATGAATGAAATCAATGTTACTATCGGCTAAGGAGGTTTTTTTTAATTTTTTATTAAAGAAACTTTAGACATTATATGAATTCTATGCCCAATGTTGGACCGTCCAATACAATAATCTCAACTCAAAACAATAGATCTTTGTGAGTCTTGTGATTCAATTTGAATGTGAAAAACACTATATCCGATTTTAGAATATTAACAATAGTAGACAACATGCTGAAGGCTGAAATGTCTTTTAATGATATTTGTTTGAATATTGCTGACGTAACACATATTTAACGAGGTCATCATATTTCGTACCATCAATATGACTGGATCCAACAAACCAAACCGTGTGGGTGCGTCACATATTTAGCTAGGTCATCAAATTTCATACCATCAATGTGACTGGATCCAACAAACCGCGTGGATGTGGCACATCAGCAAACACATCAACGGGCACTGTGGACAAACAGTTAGCAAACTAGCCTAACAACTCTACTGATCAATTTGTTTTACCAAATTGCAGTTAAAAAAAAAAAGAGACCGCAGACTTACGTTATTACTTCCTTGTAAGTTAACCAACCTAACTAATGCCATTCAGATACTTTGCAGATTCCAGTCATGCGACATTTCAATGCAAATTAGAAAGTTTCATTATTTCCAATCTCATCAGTATACACATACTATTACTATACATCATAAATTAATCCATGATACAACACTGCCACAAAATCCATCTGCAGCATCCAAGCTTCCACAGGCTAACTTCCTTGAACCACACAATGCTCTGTCAGCTCTCCATAACCGAGATCGAAAAAATAATCTAACAAATAATGATAAAACTAATAATAAAACAGATCTCACGGCTTCCAAGGTGCTGGAGGCGGTGGAGGAGTCGGAAACATAGGAGGAACCGCAGAGAATATCGTGTTCTTATCAACACCAGTGACACCATCATTCTCGCCAGAGAGAGAAACGAGGGCAGCAACAAGACCAGCATTGCCTGCAAGAGTTGCCTCAGTGTAATTGTAATTTGTGCGGACGTCGTGGAACCCATCGTGTCGGTCTGGGCCAGCAACCATTGCTCCGACTATCGTGTTAGGGTTTGGCTTCTTGCTGTCTCTCCATTTCCACCCACCTTTGCAGCTGTATTTGACCCTGTTCTTGGGGATTGATGCACCTCGGTGGTGGACGTGTTTTGGGTAGTGCTTGCCAAACCCCACAACATAGCTCATCTTTCGAGGATTTTTACCAAGAATGTAATCGATCTGCAATTATCATAAGCGAATACAGCTTAGAACCAACTACTACCCTAGAATTGAAACATTTACACATTTATAGCCAAGTGATAAAAGTGAGAATGTATCAAGCAATTTGTTGTGAAATTTGAAAGCTGACATTGGATGTTAATGACCATGTTACTGCTATAGTTGTTGTAAATGTGGTTCAATTTGTCAGTGATGGCAATTTTTTATTAATTAGAATAGGAAGGAAGAAAACATTATCGAAATAGTCAGTGATTGCATATGTAAGCCAAAATTCAGGTAACTTTGTCAGTGTTGCAACTACAATGATAGGACGGCAGAGCTATGACTGTAACCATATGAATCTAGTTGAACACCAGGGCAGGGAAGGCGTGCTCCTTTGGTTTATTATTGGTGCTAATAGATCATTGATGCAATGTATGTGTACCCAAATGCATGCCCATACATGGACACAAATATAATTAAATTATTAAATTTCAAAAGCTTTCCAATGTTTAAATATTTCAGCTAATCCCTCAAAGTCATGACTGTCACCGTAGTAGGTATATTGATTTCAGTCACTGGAAAGAGAACAATTAGCATTCAGTTTATACAGAAAACTAGACTACCATTTGACATAAAGCATACCTGGTCTTTGGCAAAATTGCGCAGAACCTTGGTAGAGAAAAAGTTTGGACCACAATACCATCCTGGGGTATCAGCAGCTTCAAGATAATCGCTAAAGACTGATGCAAGAAAGGCTGCATTTACTACATACTGAAGAGGCTGTGGTCTTCCATGATTTAATTGAATCAGGCCACCTGAAAAAGTTTTGAAAACTTATCAAGACTTTCCATTCAGTTGAACGAGGCAAGAGTGCCAAGAGATTGACAGTAATTAACTAAAGAGGATCGCGAACCTTTGGTTCGGTTGAAGGAGGTGAAAACTGGCAAGTAGGAGCACATAATAATGCCGGTTTGATTGTGAAAAGTCCTCAACATTTCTTCATAAGGATAGCCCGGACTCAGAAATAGCCTCAATCTGCTAAGAAGAATCTGGACAAAAATAATAAAGGAAATGTAAGAGTGAAATAAGTAAAACAGGTAAAATACTACTAAAACATAACAGATATGCAAAATCTACGACCCAATAGAAGGCTTTACAAACTTTCTTAGTTATGTGCCTTCACATTGACCATATAAAGACTCGGTAAAGTTTGCTATGCTTCTAATTTAGCTTAACGTGTATAGTCAACACTTAAAAAAGAGTGCATTTTCTTCTAGAAAAACATGCAATCCCACTCACACAAGTACTCATTCCATCAAACAAGCAAGTAGTCTTCTAATGATTCTCATATAGCCAAAATAATAAAACCTCACAAACCAAATAAACAAAAATGAATGGCAATTCATTTGCAAACTTACTTGAGCACCGGCAAGCTTGTTGTCCCAGCTAAGCACTCCATAATCAGGCCCACCCCAAAAAGCCCCAGCATGCTTAGCCATTGTAGGATGAGTAGCCAACCTAAGATAAGATGTATTCCCCGTAGCAAGATACATCCATGTCCCTCCCCAAACAAACTCGTCCCAATACATGGTCGAATTATAGAACTTAGCCGGATCATTGCCTACACTATATCTCCCTCTCTGATCCCTCGAAAATTTGAACAAGGTCGTTGCCCCATGAACCAATTTCTGAGAGTATTTCTTGTTATCTTTAAACACAATAGAAGCTGAAGCCAAAGCTGCTGCCATCTCAGCAGCAAGATCAGAGCATGCATGGCACTCGATAACTGGTCGTGGGTAATCGATATCTTCAGGTCTCATCCAACAATAGTGATCATTTGGTGTTGCACCTCCTGATGTATCCCCTTGGCCAACCTACAGTTCAAGATATAAACAATTGATATCTTCCACTACTCACAAAATACTCAATCTTTTTAATCATAACAATCATAACGAAAACCAATTTATCAAAAACAACATGAATGCTGTAGAGTTTAAAATTAATTTTAACAACTCTACACAAATTGCTGTAAATTTTTAGTCAATTTCACCATGATAAAGGCCCAATCAATTTAAAATACTCCAAATAATCCCTTCAAATTGACTCATTCAACAAGCAGATAGTGACACTACAGATCCTAAACCCTACACAACAGTATGATATCTATAATTCACTCCAAGATTAAAACTTTATCATCAAAACACCAAAAAGAACCCATCTTTTTTACCTGCGCAGCGATCCGATCAATCGAATCCGCAGTGTGATTAAAAGTCTTCAACAAATAATCAGCTCCCCACTTAATAATCTCCCTAACGTGCCCCAATTCCCCAACAGCCTCATACTTCTTGCTGTACTCAATCACACTCCAACTCAGCATCGTCATCGCGAAACTCTGCGGGAAATTGAACTTAATCGCATCCCCAGCATCGTAAAACCCCCCAACCAAACTCCGCCTCACCGCCGGATCCGAGATCCCGTCCTTCAACCCCGAGTTCCCCCTCCAGGACACGTTGTTGTGCTTCGGGAGAGCCCCAGATCTCTGAGCGTTGAAGAACATGAGGGCCTTGTGAAGGGCGAGGGTGTAGTTGTCCGGGGGCGGAGGGGGGCGGTGGTGACGTGGCACGGTCTTGACGATTAGGGTTATGAAACCGGCGAGGACTGCGGAGGCGAGGAGGAGGGAGAGGGACCAGAGGAAGAGCTTGCGGCTGACGAGGAGGCAGCCGAGGTCGACGTACTTCTTCTTGCGGGAGGAGGAGGAGTCGCCGGGGGCGGCGAGGAGCCAGGACTGCTGGGTCTCGTCGAGGGGAGGGCGGAGGGAGGAGGTCGAGAGGGCGCCGCGGTCGAGGTCGCGGCTGCGGTCGTCGTCGGTGGCGGAGTCGGCGTGCGAGATCTCTAACGGGCCGCCCCAGGGATCGCGGCCGTACATGCTCATGGTTGGTAAAGATTGGATCTTTGGAGGTTGGGGATGGGGAGGATTGCAGATTCTAGGTTTAAGAGGAGAAGGAAGAAGATGATGGACTTCGAAGTGAAGAATTAGAGCGACTTTTTTTTTAAAAAAAAGTATGGGGAAAGAAAGACAGTAGGATTTGGGAGAGTGACAGGAGATTAATAAGCTTCTCTTGCTTGAGCCAGCACAACGGCAACCAGAGTTGACGGTAACGGTTCTTGACTTATTATATGAAGTTTATGAGTTGTTTCACATTGGTCCCTTAATTTCAGTATTTTGAAATTAGACTCTCAAATCCATTTAATCCCTGAAATTAATTCTATCCGCAAAATAAAGCTAGATGGATGGTAAGTTCAAAACAGTGGTGCTACAGGGCTCTATCCGCAATTAACCCATCTATATATATGTAAGTTGTAGTTATGGATTTGCAAGAAATAAAAAGCTATCTTGAATATCTATATTAACCTTGTACAATTTTGTTTTATCGATCTTACGATCACGGTTCTTTTCATGTGTGATTATGTCTATTTTAAATATGCTTTAAATTTGTGACTTTTTGAATTGAACTTGTGTTGCTTAGTCACCATTTTAAAATCCTAGATTTTATGATCATTGTCACTATACCAAAACACTGAAGTTATCATAATCAAAGTTATGATTTTATGCTTTAGCAGAAATATTAACTTCAAAAAACCCTCAGATAACTCAATTATTTAGTGAGATGAGAAGGGAAATTAGACTTTTAGTGATCATCAAATTATATGAGACAAGAGGGCATAGCATATTCAAGGCAAAAAGGCAAAGAGACAACCTACATCTTTAGAAGTATTCGCTACTTCCTAGTATTAATTAATTTCCCGTTCCGATATAGGAACTAAAAACAGCATAAGAATGACTTTTGTCCATGTAACAATTTTGCAAGTTCAATTACACAATCATCACAATATTAGTATTTGTTATGGACCAAAGTGTAAAGAGTCAACTTTCCAGACGCGATGAAAGGAAAAAGGTTTTGCGCGTCACCTTTTGCTTGTGCTCACCATTAATAGTCTCCATGAAGTGGACGCAATCAGGCGTTTCTTTTGAAATCATTGTTTTTTTTCCTTCCCTTTTGATAATTTATTTAATGGCGATATGACTGATGACAGGCTGTAAACAGAGAAGAGATAGTCAAGCGCAGGGTTCACAGTTTTTGGTACGAGAGAATCATTTTAAGTCCAAGAGATGAGAAAATTGCGAAACCAAATTCTAGCATTGAGAGAGACTGATGCTCACATGGGACTCTTAATCATTAGATTAGATTAGATGATTATTTTAGTTAATTTTTTTCTTTAAACAGTCTTTGTATTGTATGAACATTGGTCATGAGCTGTAGCTAGTAAGAGGTGGGCTCTTTTGGTCTGCATTTGGTCTCAACTGCTGAGTTTTTTTAAAGAGAGAAAATGCATGTATGTATGATTAGGACCACACAGCACAACACTATAAGGATTTAGTAGATGGGACCTACTTGCAGAGTATTTCGGTGCATTCTGTTCTCCTGAACAGGAGGTAATTGATCTTAATCACGGATATTAATATGAATATACACGGTAACACCTGATAACAAATCTTCAAACAATACCGAGAACTATGGGATCACTCAGTGGCAGAGTCGGAAATTTTAATAAGGAGGTCTAAAAAATTAACAATTGAACATGATAACATATAAGTTTATTTTTTAGGATTGATTACTATATAAGCATCATTACATAACAATGTTGTCAAATCAAATTTCAAATTAGAATATAGTGTTTTACAATAACATTTTTCTTGCTTTTAATTTCTTAAAAGGAAATGTTTCTACATTTGCCCTCCGAATCTGTCGTATTTCTAAATTTACCCTTCAAATTTTGATAGTTTTAAGAACACCCCCAAATCTCGAGCTTGAGATAAATTTGCCCCTGACTTCTAATGGCGTTAGATTAGTAAATGTAGATGGGTGGATTTTTCAGAAATAACTACGGTATATACAGTGGTCATTAAAGAACAGATCAACGACATATTATTAAACCAAGCATATAAGCTTCAATTAAGTTGGAACCAAACTTAAAATCAAAACAAAACTTCAAGTCCATATTTTCATTTCGGGTACCATAGTTGATCGAGTCCATGTGTATGGATTTGCAGGCAATAAGGGTTGCTCTACTAGCATGTTTTGTTGATACTATCTTGTACTTGAAGTGTTTAATAGAAGATGACAAAGTTTAATTATCACATAATGCACGATTTTGGATAAAAAAATAATAAGTATTCCCAACTCATGTCTAGATTAGAGATAGATGAACTTACACTTTACCCCCTCAATAGTTTTTCATATTTGTTAAAATACCTACTATCCTAATATTCAATCTTCTAAGGGGAGGCCAGGGCCCATTTGGCCCTTTACTAGCTCCGCCCTTGGGATCACTCCTTTCATTCTAGATGGCGGGCGGAAAGATCACATCATTTAAGCCTTTTTTCATGTTTTCCCTAGAGGTATGGAGAAAGTACCGATCAGTTTGATGGGGGATAAAAACATGCTAAGCTGCTAGTATACAACAATTAAGTTATAGTATTTATAGATAATCGATCCATGGGGAAGGAGAGTATTAGAAAGACTAATCTAAATAGGTTCTTAAAATGTGTAGGAATAAAGAATGAGAGTGGTGTGTGAGTTTTGGGTAGAGGTTTTTGCCACAAAAGAAAAGCTAAAACAAGAGGAAAGAAAGAGAGAAGATAAGACAATTAAAAAGAAAATAAAGAGGAGACTCAAAACAAGAAACAATTGAAAAGATGAAGGAAATCAAGATAGAAGACTATGAATCTAGGATTGAATCAAAGACTAACTAATTTCAATTTGGAATTAAGAACTACCCTCTTTTAATTCTCTTATTACTTTAGAATTCTTAAGCATAGACTATCAAGTTACTCAAAATAAGTATAACCTATCAAATTCACATCCAAGAAATATCACCATTGATGAAAAAATAAACAACTAGATAGTAACTCTAAAATTGAATAAGCATAACCTATCAAACTACTTAAGAAAAGCATAGACTATCAAACTCTTTTTCTATAATTAGTTCTCTAGTTGATTATCCTAAGCGTTATTATTTTAAGTACAAAGAGAGTAATTTAAAACTAAAAGGAAATTAAACTAGTTTTATTTAATCTTAGATTTCCTACAAGAATTAGCTATTCATATTATAAAATAAAAATAAAGAAAGAAAATTTATACTATAAAGCAATAAAGACAAGAAAGTAAATTTAAACTACAAAAGAAAGACAGAAAGAAAGAAAATCAGCTCTATAAAGCATAAAAAAATCTATACTACAAAGCAATAAAAGAGCAAGAAAATAAATCTATACTACAAAGCATAAAATAAATCTACACTACAAAGCAATAAATCTAATCTACCAAATATGAAATTAAAACTTAAAACATGCAAAAACATAGCAAGAAAATAACAAGAGGAAATGAAGACTTACATTATAAGGGGTTGGCCCCTTGAGAAGTAAATATTCATCACCAAAGGAGAAAAAGAAAGAAATTAGAAAAAGAGGAATTTTTTTATATATATTGCAAATAAAAAGTTTACAATTTGAAAGATATTCTCAATTAAGAGTAACACTCATCTCCTAAATGGAGTTTATAAAATTTTACATATCCAAACCCTTCACTCTCCACCACTATTTATAGCCTACAACAATCAGTATCAAGCTTGGGCTCCAAGAAATCAATATTGTTATGGTCATAACCACTAATCAGTGATTAAAGAGAAAAGCCGAACACTGATCCGGACGAAAGCTTGCTTACCAATGAGGACCGACAAGGACCTCCTCAAGACTAACCAACCGGCACTGCATGTACCGACTCCGCCCCGCCCATCAGCGACTATCGCCATGACCGACGCTGAAGGCGGTGGGGCGAAGCCTACTTCCATCGATGCTTCTCTTCGCAACGGGATATGGGCTGGGTCCCTCCTCACTCACCTGTAATCCCTTCCTACGAAGTTGCCGACCCTCCAAACAATGTGGAGCTTAACCCAGCCTACCCTTCGCCACTCGCCCTCTAGAGCGACGCATGAGGAACTCCCAATCGTCGTCCTCAGCAAATCATCCCGAGGGACGCCCTAAAGAGCCGCATGAGTCGGCCATCCAGCCACACCTCCCCCCTTCTCTCACCCTGTGTGATTCCCCCCACTCAAACGACGGCCACACAGTACTCGAGCCCATCGACATCACATTAAATGCACTGACAGCCCCTTAATTCCCCCATCTCTCACAGTATTTAAGACACCTCGGACCCATGCGGCTACAGGCGCCGCCAATCCCATCCCATTAATGGCGAATAGACCACACCACCCTCAGATTACGCCCAATTCGACACCTGTAAAGACCAGCCACTCTAGCAGGCGGAGGGATGTTCACCAATCCTCTACAAGACACGCGGAGGGGAGCTGACTCACCGGTGGTTCCCAAACTAGTGATAGGACGGAAATACCCCCTTAACCCTACCTATAAAAGAGAAACGTGAACAGCTAACAAGGTAAGCAATCTTCTCCAAGTAAATTCCCGCTCCACCAGATTATCACACATTACTAACTTGACCGTCGGAGGAACACCCCTTCACCGACTCCATCATGAAAGCACCGCCGAAATTCAAGATGCCGACAATGGACAAGTACGGGTGATAGAGACCCACCGAAAGCACGCAAGACTACCACAACACCATGATCATGATGCAGCTCGGCTTAATTATCCGTCGCCGCTTCCTGCTACCTTGACAGAAGCCAAGCTTTGTGGAACTCATTGGAGAAGAGGTCCATTGGTAGCTTCAAGAGCTGCCTAGCTCATCCACCACTTCTTGGCCAACGCCAGCCTAAATTGCCCTCCAAGGTGCTCATTCAAACCAAGCAGAGTCGGGCGAGAGCCTCGTGAGCCTACATCAAGAGGTTTCAGCTAAGAGGCTAGAAGTCAAGACCAAGGGAGCAAAGTAGCTATGGCAGCCTCGGTAGCTGGGTCAGCGACCCTACGACTGGCCCAAAGCTCCTCAACAAGAAGCCCATCAGAGCTACGAGCACTTGATGTCCAAAGCCCATGCTTACATGAACATGGAAGAAGCGGAAGCTTACAAGAATAGCCAAGGGCTGCCTTCCGCCACCGCCACTCCACCGCCAGTAACCATCACAAGGCCAGAGGTGTCCCGCCCCGAGACTCCCCACCTTGACAAGTCACGGAGGAATCACCAGAGCTGCCACTCACCTCTACAGCCACCATGGCGCCGCCTCCCCGTGATTCGACCTCACCGATGAAAGCCCTTCTCCCAGCCTGCCGATCAGCCCACCCAGACAGCTCTCCGTGACTCGACCGCGAACACCATTCCCGACCGCCCACCAACAAGACGGGCGACTATAATCAAGTGTACCACCGGCCGACGCCATCGGAGGGAACACCCCTTCACCGACTCCATCATGAAAGCACCGCCGAAATTCAAGATGCCGACAATGGACAAGCACGGGTGATAGAGACCCACCGAAAGCACGCAAGACTACCACAACACCATGATCATGATGCAGCTCGGCTTAATTATCCGTCGCCGCTTCCTGCTACCTTGACAGAAGCGCCAAGCTTTGGTGGAACTCATTGGAGAAGAGGTCCATTGGTAGCTTCAAGAGCTGCCTAGCTCATCCACCACTTCTTGGCCAACGCCAAGCCTAAATTGCCCTCCAAGGTGCTCATTCAAACCAAGCAGAGTCGGGCGAGAGCCTCAGAGCCTACATCAAGAGGTTTCAGCGAAGAGGCTAGAAGTCAAGACCAAGGGAGCAAAGTAGCTATGGCAGCCTCGGTAGCTGGTCACACCCTACGACTGGCCCAAAGCCCTCAACAAGAAGCCCATCAGAGCTACGAGCACTTGATGTCCAAAGCCCATGCTTACATGAACATGGAAGAAGCGGAAGCTTACAAGATCGCCACAGCTCGAGTCCAAAGAGATGCCCACGACTACCCCAAGACGCCCCCACCAACAACACCAAGACTCATCCTCCTCACCACCACCTATGCCGCCCAAAGAACCCATCCCGCTAGGTCGGTTCCAGACTCCGAGGGGAGTCCAACAACGCCGAAAGAGGTATGCCAAGCATGCCCTACGGTGAACAACAGGACAAGAAGCGAAGGCCGATGTATCCATCTCTTTCAACAGGCCGACTTGGATGGCGTTGAGACGCTTCATGACGACTTATCGCCATATCACCGATATCTACGGCTTTAAAGTGAAGAGGATCATGATCGACACCGAGCTCACGACATATTGTTTTGGACGCTGCTCAACCGTATGGGTATTGATAAGTCCAAGCTCCACCGCCTTTAGGTCACCGATTGGTTTCACGGGCATTCTCGCCGATACCACCGGGACCACGGCCACGACACCGAGAGTGCCGTGTTCTCCGAAGGACATTGAAGACCTCATCCAAAGAGGCTTCTTGAAGAATTTGATCTACCGAGAGCAACAAGCCAAAGAGACGACCGCCGCCTCGCCTCGGCCCCTCAGACTCGCCTCACCCGAGCGCAGGGAAGCCGGCCAAGGGAGTCTGGGAGTCATCAACACCATCACGGGTCCGACCTTAGAGGGGAGTCCAACAACGCCGAAAGAGGTATGCCAAGCATGCCCTACGGTGAACAACAGGACAAGAAGCGGAAAGCCGATGTATCCATCTCTTTCAACGAGGCCGACTTGGATGGCGTTGAGACGCTTCATGACGACTTATCGCCATATCACCGATATCTACGCTTTAAAGTGAAGAGGATCATGATCGACACCGAGCTCACGACATATTGTTTTGGACGCTGCTCAACCGTATGGGTATTGATAAGTCCAAGCTCCACCGCCTTTAGGTCACCGATTGGTTTCACGGGCATTCTCGCCTTCCAGAGGGGCAAATCACCCTTCCCCGATCAAGGCAGCCTCCGTACAATCGATCGTGGACGCCCAGCTTGTAGTAATGGACATCAAGTCGGCACATAATGTCATCTTGGGTCAACGCCCTCCACACCAAGGGCCATCCCGCCCACCTATCATCAAATGATCAAATTCCCAGATCGGAGGAGTGGGGATAGTCCCGAGCTACTGTAAGGAAGCCCGAGCTTGCTACGCCTTCCACCAAGGGAAAAGGAGTCGCGACCGCCATGCCCATCGAGAAGACGGTTCGCCACCGAGAGGAGCGAGAGGACGACTCCAGCTTGAGGACCTCCATGAGATTCCCATCGACCACGAGGGCGAGAGGACACTCAGGATCGGATCCAGCCTCTCGGAGCCATTAAGAGGTGCGATAACTACTTTTCTTTTATCTAATCTCGATGTGTTTGCTTGGAGTCCAGAAGACATGCCGGGTATTTCGCCTGACGTCATTTGCCATGAGCTCTCTGTCGACCGACACGCCAAACCGTTCGACAAAAGAAGAGGCACTGGGCCCGAGCGCAAAAGGCGCAGCAGAGGAAGTCGAGCTGCCCCGAGAGCGGACTTCATTCGAGGTCCAATACCCCGAAAGTGGTTGTCCAACGCCGCCCTAGTGAAGAAGTCTAGCGGCAAATGGAGGACGGCGCCGACTTTACCGACCTCAACAAAGCATGCCCTAAGGACAGCTACCCTCCCCGCATTGATCAATTGGTGGACGAAAGTGCGGACATCAGTTGCTAAGTTTCTTGATGCTTTTTCGTGTTACAACCAGATCCGCATGGCGCAGGCATGATCGAGAAGACGCCCTTCATCACCAATCGAGGCACCTTTTGCTACAAAGTGATGCCCTTTGGTCTCAAGAATGCCGGCGCGACCTACCGTGAGGTCGGGTCAACAAGATCTTCAAGGCCCAGCTCGGCCGCAATGTGGAAGCCTATGTGGACGACATCTTGGTGAAGTCGAGATTGGCAGCCGCCCATATCACCGACCTGAAGGAGACCTTCACCACCTCCGGCTACCGCATGAAGCTCAACCCGACCAAATGTGCTTTTGGAGTGCAGTCGGGAAAATTTCTGGGATTTATGATCACCCAGAGAGGGATTGAGATCAACCCGGAGAAGATAGAAGCCATCGAGCGACTTCCCGAGCCGCGCACCATGAAGGACATTCAGAAGCTCAATGGGAAGATAGCCGCCTTGGGGCGCTTCCTGTCCAAGTCGGCAGAGAGAAGCCTCCCTTTCTTCAAAGTTCTCAGAGGGGCCAAAGATCCCAAGAAGAAGTTGGAATGGACCGAAGAATGCTGCGCCGCCTTCAGAGAACTCAAAGCATATTTGAGCACCAAACCACTCCTGAGCCAACCGGTAGAAGGGGAGACCCTATACCTATACCTGGCCGTCTCACCTGAAGCGTGAGCTCGGCGTTAGTTAGAGAAGAAGACCACATCCGAAGCCGGTCTACTATGTCAGCCGGATCTTGAGAGCGTGGGAGTTGAACTACCCTTAATCGAAAAGGCGCCTTCGTGACTCATCACTACGGCTCGCCGACACGCCCGCATTTCCAAGCGCATTCTATTATCGCGGCGACAAGCCTTCCGATGAAGAAATCCTCGGAAGTCCCACCACATCGGAAGGATGGTGGCGTGGTCGATCGAACTCAAATAATATGATGTTCGGGCCGAGCCCGTGACCACCATAAAGCGCAAGCGCTGGCCGACTTCCTCATAGAGTCCACTCGCCAGATGGCGGCAGATGACCTAGCTACTCCTCGCCAACCCATACCCCCAAGCTGGCCGGGCGAGCCGCAGGCTTCCCCGCGGTCCCGAACTCGAGCCGACTCAAGTCGCTTCTGGTGGGAGTTGAAGGTGGGCGGGTCCTCAAGTGAGGCGGGAGCGAGCCGGCTGCCGTCCCTCAAGCAGCCTCGAGGGGCAGCCACGAGCAGCCCATCGCCTTCAAGTTCCCGCCTCGAACAATGAGGCCGACACGGCCCTCATAGCTGGCTCATGGCCTCTAGCGCCCAAAGCCGAGTCTAATTGGCCGGCCGACTCTCGCTTGGTCGCTCATCGTTAACGGCAAGTACGCCGCAAAAGATAAAAGGATGGCTCAATACCAAGATTGTCAAGGACCCGCCCCCACTTCGCCAACTTCAAGATCATCCAAGTCCTCGCTACCGCTAACGCCGAGCGGATGCCTTGTCAAAGCTAGCATCGACCGGTTCCTTGAGTAGCTCCGACCCATCTTCGCCACACACTTCCCCATTCCAAAGATCGCTGAAGTCCCTTCAGATGTCATGCACCGACCCTTCTGGGAATCCTCATGGACCCTTTCATCCACTCTTGACACCGGCTCCTTACCCACCGACCCTAGCAGAGGCTAAGAGTTTGCAGAGGGTCACCGCTACCTCATGATTGCCGGCCAGCTTGCTCTTTGCCTCAAACAGATCGGCTCGCCAACATTAAGACCTAGGCGCCACGAAGTCCTAGGCGCCGACCTACGCTGGCCGTCTTCTACGGAGTCGCCGCCCCACGGAGCCGGCCAGCTTGCTCTTTGCCTCAAACAGATCGCTCGCCAACATTAAGACCTAGGCGCCACGAAGTCCTAGGCGCCGACCTACGCTGGCCGTCTTCTACGGAGTCGCCGCCCCACGGAGCCGGCCAGCTTGCTCTTTGCCTCAAACAGATCGGCTCGCCAACATTAAGACCTAGGCGCCACGAAGTCCTAGGCGCCGACCTACGCTGGCCGTCTTCTACGGAGTCGCCGCTTCCCACGCGGAGCCGGCCAGCTTGCTCTTTGCCTCAAACAGATCGGCTCGCCAACATTAAGACCTAGGCGCCACGAAGTCCTAGGCGCCGACCTACGCTGGCCGTCTTCTACGGAGTCGCCGCCCCACGCGGAGCCGGCCAGCTTGCTCTTTGCCTCAAACAGATCGGCTCGCCAACATTAAGACCTAGGCGCCACGAAGTCCTAGGCGCCGACCTACGCTGGCCGTCTTCTACGGAGTCGCCGCCCCACGCGGAGCCGGCCAGCTTGCTCTTTGCCTCAAACAGATCGGCTCGCCAACATTAAGACCTAGGCGCCACGTAAGTCCTAGGCGCCGACCTACGCTGGCCGTCTTCTACGGAGTCGCCGCCCCACGCGGAGCCGGCCAGCTTGCTCTTTGCCTCAAACAGATCGGCTCGCCAACATTAAGACCTAGGCGCCACGAAGTCCTAGGCGCCGACCTACGCTGGCCGTCTTCTACGGAGTCGCCGCCCCACGGAGCCGGCCAGCTTGCTCTTTGCCTCAAACAGATCGGCTCGCCAACATTAAGACCTAGGCGCCACGAAGTCCTAGGCGCCGACCTACGCTGGCCGTCTTCTACGGAGTCGCCGCTTCCCATTGCCTCGTGGCACAGAATTTTGATAGTCGCCATCGACTACTTCACCAAATGGATCGAGGCCGAGCCTTTGGCGAAGATTGGGAGACCAACATCACCGCCTTCGCTGGAAGTCGATCAGATGTCGCTTTGGCATCCCCGCCATTCATCACCGACAACGCACCCGCCAAGAAATGAGGATTCCAAGATTTTTGTGAAGAATGGAAGATCAAGCTCAAGTTCGCTTCGGTAGCCCACCCCAAGTGCAACGGGCTGGCAGAAGCTGCCAATAAATGCATCCTCCAAGCTTTGAGGAAGAAGGTCGACCAAGCACTCGGCAATTGGGTTGAAGAACCGCCGAAGCATCTTATGGTCGCATGTGACGCACCCACAAGAATTCAACCGGGGAAACCCCATTCATGCTGACTTATGGAGCAGAAGCGGTGATCCCAGTTGAAGTTGGCATGCCCACCATCCGGCTCCAACACTTTGATGAAGAAACAAACTCCGAGGGACGTCGAGGACAGCTGGACTTGATGGAGGAGATCCGCAACCGCTTCTACACCGACAAGTCGCCAATCATCAGCCGATCGCCCGACATTACAACAAAGAAAGTCCGCCGAGGAGATTCCAAGTGGGCGACCTAGTGCCGAGGAAGGCGGCCTTCGACAAGGACACCGTGACGCAAGTTGGCTTCTAATTGGGAAGGACCCTACACCGCCCTCAAGAACCACGCCCTAACATATCGCCGTGGTCCCGGATGGGAGAGTCCTACCCCATCCCCGAACATAGAACACCTCGTGAAGTTTTTCAATAAACTAGCATTGTAAATCTCGCCAAAAGCCATCAATATAAATAGAATTTTTCCGACAATTATCCTTGTCTTAAATGGTACAAGCAGCGTCTTAAATAATCACTGCCGCAGCAGATCAAACCGCCTTCTCACAAAATGGATCATGAAAGTCCAATTTCATCCGCCAAGTCGGGATGGTCGCTTTGTTGAGCCGAAGTTTAGGGGACCCTTCCCACTAGGCCGAGTCAAGGTGCGCCCTACTCTCCTAACACGAGCCGACATCCCACTCTCTTAGCTTGAGGCAAGGTAACTTCCTTATCGGGTGTAGTTCAGCGACCCTTCCTCGCTGGTCGAAGTCAAGGAACCCTTCTCGCCACGCCGAGTCAAGGAACCCTTCTCACCTAGTTGAGACAAAGCACCCAACTTACCTAGTCAAGCTTAACCTACCACTCCCACTAAGTCGAAGTTGAGGCTTTCCTCTCTGCTAGGACGAGTCAAGGAACCTCACCTAGTCGCGACAGTGATTCCCACTCGCCAATTAAGTAACCACACCCTACTCGCCAAGTCAAAACGGGTTGCCCAACCACGCCAAGTCGAAGTCAAGGAGCATACCGCCAAGTCGCGGGCGCCATGTGATCCGGACATTAAGACCTAGGCGCCACGTAAGTCCTAGGCGCCCGACCTACGCGGTCGTCCTCTACGGAGTCGCCGCTTCCCACGCGGAGCCGCCAGCTTGCTCTTTGCCTCAAAATGTAGATCGGCTCGCCAACATTAAGACCTAGGCGCCACGTAAGTCCTAGCGCCGACCTACGCTGGCCGTCTTCTACGGAGTCGCCGCTTCCCACGCGGAGCCGCTCAGCTTGCTCTTTGCCTCAAACAGATCGGCTCGCCAACATTAAGACCTAGGCGCCACGTAAGTCCTAGCGCCGACCTACGCTGGCCGTCTTCTACGGAGTCGCCGCCCCACGGAGCCGCTCAGCTTGCTCTTTGCCTCAAACAGATCGCTCGCCAACATTAAGACCTAGGCGCCACGTAAGTCCTAGGCGCCGACCTACGCTGGCCGTCTTCTACGGAGTCGCCGCTTCCCACGCGGAGCCGCCAGCTTGCTCTTGCCTCAAAATGATCGGCTCGCCAACATTAAGACCTAGGCGCCACGAAGTCCTAGGCGCCCGACCTACGCTGGCCGTCTTCTACGGAGTCGCCGCTTCCCACGCGGAGCCGCCAGCTTGCTCTTTGCCTCAAACAGATCGGCTCGGCCAACATTAAGACCTAGGCGCCACGTAAGTCCTAGCGCCGACCTACGCTGGCCGTCTTCTACGGAGTCGCCGCCCCACGTGAGCCGGCTCGGGCTTGCTCTTTGCCTCAAACAGATCGGCTCGGCCAACATTAAGACCTAGCGCCACGTGAAGTCCTAGCGCCGACCTACGCTGGCCGTCTTCTACGGAGTCGCCGCTTCCCACGCGGAGCCGCTCAGCTTGCTCTTTGCCTCAAAATGTAGATCGGCTCGCCAACATTAAGACCTAGCGCCACGTGAAGTCCTAGGCGCCACCTACGCTGGCCGTCTTCTACGGAGTCGCCGCCCCACGGAGCCGCTCAGCTTGCTCTTTGCCTCAAAATGTAGATCGGCTCGCCAACATTAAGACCTAGGCGCCACGTAAGTCCTAGCGCCGACCTACGCTGGCCGTCTTCTACGGAGTCGCCGCCCCACGGAGCCGCCAGCTTGCTCTTGCCTCAAAATGATCGGCTCGCCAACATTAAGACCTAGGCGCCACGAAGTCCTAGCGCCGACCTACGCTGGCCGTCTTCTACGGAGTCGCCGCCCCACGGAGCCGCCAGCTTGCTCTTGCCTCAAAATGATCGGCTCGCCAACATTAAGACCTAGGCGCCACGAAGTCCTAGGCGCCACCTACGCTGGCCGTCTTCTACGGAGTCGCCGCCCCACGGAGCCGCCAGCTTGCTCTTTGCCTCAAAATGATCGGCTCGCCAACATTAAGACCTAGGCGCCACGTAAGTCCTAGGCGCCACCTACGCTGGCCGTCTCTACGAAGATCTCGCCACTATAAGGGCCGACCCGTTCGGTCTACTTATGTTCATTGTAAGCCCCATTGTGGGCCAATCTGCTTTCGGTCTACTTATGTTCATTGTAAGCCCCACAGGGGCCGACCCGTTTTCGGTCTACTTATGTTCATTGTAAGCCCCATTGTGGGCCAATCTGCTGGTCTACTTATGTTCATTGTAAGCCCCACGTGGGCCAATCTGCTTTCGGTCTACTTATGTTCATTGTAAGCCCCACGTGGGCCAATCTGCTGGTCTACTTATGTTCATTGTAAGCCCCATTGTGGGCCAATCTGCTTTCGGTCTACTTATGTTCATTGTAAGCCCCATTGTGGGCCAATCTGCTTTCTGGCCTACTTATGTTCATTGTAAGCCCCACGTGGGCCAATCTGCTGGTCTACTTATGTTCATTGTAAGCCCCATTGTGGGCCAATCTGCTTTCGGTCTACTTATGTTCATTGTAAGCCCCATTGTGGGCCAATCTGCTTTCGGTCTACTTATGTTCATTGTAAGCCCCATTGTGGGCCAATCTGCTTTCGGTCTACTTATGTTCATTGTAAGCCCCATTGTGGGCCAATCTGCTGGTCTACTTATGTTCATTGTAAGCCCCATTGTGGGCCAATCTGCTTTCGGTCTACTTATGTTCATTGTAAGCCCCACGTGGGCCAATCTGCTTTCGGTCTACTTATGTTCATTGTAAGCCCCACAGGGCCAATCTGCTTTCGGTCTACTTATGTTCATTGTAAGCCCCATTGTGGGCCAATCTGCTTTCGGTCTACTTATGTTCATTGTAAGCCCCACAGGCCAATCTGCTTTCGGTCTACTTATGTTCATTGTAAGCCCCACGTGGGCCAATCTGCTGGTCTACTTATGTTCATTGTAAGCCCCATTGTGGGCCAATCTGCTTTCGGTCTACTTATGTTCATTGTAAGCCCCACGTGGGCCAATCTGCTGGTCTACTTATGTTCATTGTAAGCCCCACAGGCCTAATTTGTTTTCGATCCACTTACCATGTTTATTATGAGCCTCACAGGCTTACAAGCTTTAAACCAAAAAAAAAAAAAAAAAAAAAAAAAAAAAAAAAAAATAAGGAGACATAAATGAATCAATAAACAACCATCCATGGAATGCGACCTTTCATTAATATTCCAAGCAAAGCTTTACAATAAACCGCACGTCCAAATACCAAAATAAAAGAAAAATTAAAACTACAAGCCTAGATATACATCCTAATAGTCATTGCGCCTCCGGTGTCTTCGCCTTTCCCGTCAAGGCTCTTCGCCACCTCTGCCTAAGCCGAAAGTGAAGTACTACCAAAGGATTTTGGGTGCGGACCCCATGGCTCCATATCGACAATAAATCGTAATCCATGGATGTAAACAAAATGCCTTTCTTCTGAGATACACTTGACACACCCATCTCTTATCGAATAGATACGCAACGATCACGAACCGCGGCCCCAATTGTCGGATGCTAACGAGGGTTTTCCCCTTCCTTCGCAGATGACCGAACTACCGCCGGCGCCTGAAAAACCCCAAAATGGTGGACTCGGGAGAGAATCCACTCCCACGCCCCAACCATCTCTCAAAGAAACTCACCGGCTCCCCAATCTGAAACCTTAGAGATGAGTAAGGACAAGTGGCCACCACCTAACGAGAGCACGATAAGAGATGGCCTCCTCCCTATTTATAATAGAGCCCATAAATGCTAAGCCCTCACATCAACGGAAGAAATTAAAGAGTGTGGAACTCGAGGAGTCACCCTAAACCGAATCGCCATCTCGAAAACACCGGCGCTGTCTTAAATGAAACCAACCGCCCATCCCGGAAGCCAAAGAGTCACGACCAATTGACGCCCATCGACAACACCTATGCTCAAATCGAGGAACTAATAGTCGCCTCTCCACGGCCGACAACGACTTAGCACCCAAGGGTCGATTCGACTCATTCACTCACGCATCACCTAACCGCGCCCCAATTGTCGGATGCTAACGAGGGTTTTCCCCTTCCTTCGCAGATGACCGAACTACGCCGGCGCTCGTGGAAAACCCGAAAATGGTGGACTCGGGAGAGAATCCACTCCCACGCCCCAACCATCTCTCAGCAAAACTCACCGGCGCTCCCCCAATCTGAAACCTTAGAGATGAGTAAGGACAAGTGGCCACCAGCCTAACGAGAGCACGATAAGAGATGGCCTCCTCCCCTATTTATAATAGAGCCCATAAATGCTAAGCCCTCACATCAACGGAAGAAATTAAAGAGTGTGGAACTCGAGGAGTCACCCTAAACCGAATCGCCATCTCGAAAACACCGGCTCGCCTTAAATGAAACCAACCGCCCATCCCGAAGCCAAAGAGTCACGACCAATTGACGCCCATCGACAACACCTATGCTCAAATCGAGGAACTAATAGTCGCCTCTCCACGGCCGACAACGACTTAGCACCCAAGGGTCGATTCGACTCATTCACTCACGCATCACCTAACCGCGCCCCAATTGTCGGATGCTAACGAGGGTTTTCCCCTTCCTTCGCAGATGACCGAACTACCGCCAAGGCCGAAAACCCCGAAAATGGTGGACTCGGGGGAGAGAATCCACTCCCACGCCCCAACCATCTCTCAGCAAAACTCACCGGCGCTCCCCCAATCTGAAACCTTAGAGATGAGTAAGGACAAGTGGCCACCAGCCTAACGAGAGCACGATAAGAGATGGCCTCCTCCCCTATTTATAATAGAGCCCATAAATGCTAAGCCCTCACATCAACGGAAGAAATTAAAGAGTGTGGAACTCGAGGAGTCACCCTAAACCGAATCGCCATCTCGAAAACACCGGCTCGCCTTAAATGAAACCAACCGCCCATCCCGAAGCCAAAGAGTCACGACCAATTGACGCCCATCGACAACACCTATGCTCAAATCGAGGAACTAATAGTCGCCTCTCCACGGCCGACAACGACTTAGCACCCAAGGGTCGATTCGACTCATTCACGGCCGACCACCTAATCGAACGCTAAATTATCGGTCGCCGACGAGGCGACGACCAGCGGTCTCGACCCATTTGCCATGTCGCATTTAAACATGGATGACGGCCACCGCCAAAGTCGCTATAATCACAGCCTTGAGGAAGGGCATCACAAAAGAAAGAGTTCGGCGCAGAGATGCAAACCAAATTTTCATTCACCAAGAAATATGCATACAAATACAAGACTTTCCAACTAACAACAAAGCAAGAAATGAACAAAGTGCCCAGAGTGCCTAATCTCCTCCCTCGCCGACCCCGGTCGGTCGAGCGAAGGATAGCCCCGCTACCCTCGTGGCGTTGTCAAACAAATTATAGCCCTTCCGCGACTTCAATAATGACGGAACTTGTCCAGTCGCTCTCGCCCACGAGAGGAAGATTCTTCAGCCGCCTTTGTTAATCTCCGCCATGAACGGCAAGCCAATTCGGCCGGGCGCCAAAACCCGTGACGAATTTGTTCTTCCAGCCCTTATTCGAAGTCGTCTTCTTCTTCTTCTTCTTCTTCTTCTTCTTCTTCTTCTTCTTCTTCTTCTTCTTCTTCTTCTTCTTCTTCTTCTTCTTCTTCTTCTTCTTCTTCTTCTTCTTCTTCTTCTTCTTCTTCTTCTTCTTCTTCTTCTTCTTCTTCTTCTTCTTCTTCTTCTTCTTCTTCTTCTTCTTCTTCTTCTTCTTCTTCTTCTTCTTCTTCTTCTTCTTCTTCTTCTTCTTCTTCTTCTTCTTCTTCTTCTTCTTCTTCTTCTTCTTCTTCTTCTTCTTCTTCTTCTTCTTCTTCTTCTTCTTCTTCTTCTTCTTCTTCTTCTTCTTCTTCTTCTTCTTCTTCTTCTTCTTCTTCTTCTTCTTCTTCTTCTTCTTCTTCTTCTTCTTCTTCTTCTTCTTCTTCTTCTTCTTCTTCTTCTTCTTCTTCTTCTTCTTCTTCTTCTTCTTCTTCTTCTTCTTCTTCTTCTTCTTCTTCTTCTTCTTCTTCTTCTTCTTCTTCTTCTTCTTCTTCTTCTTCTTCTTCTTCTTCTTCTTCTTCTTCTTCTTCTTCTTCTTCTTCTTCTTCTTCTTCTTCTTCTTCTTCTTCTTCTTCTTCTTCTTCTTCTTCTTCTTCTTCTTCTTCTTCTTCTTCTTCTTCTTCTTCTTCTTCGGTCGGCCCCGGATGGAGGAAGAGGCCTCTTCACCTGCAGCCTAGCCGCCATTTCTTCAAACTTTCCTCCACTCGCGCTTCTCTCTCAGAAATTAACCCTCTTCGCGAGTCGTAGCTCAAGAAATTTCGTCGGCTAGAACCCCACTCTTGGGATCCTCGGCTTGTTGTGAAGCCGCCGAGCAGCCTTTTCCTCGCCCTCGCCGACCCCGGTCGGTCGAGCGAAGGATAGCCCCGCTACCCTCGTGGCGTTGTCAAACAAATTATAGCCCTTCCGCGACTTCAATAATGACGGAACTTGTCCAGTCGCTCTCGCCCACGAGAGGAAGATTCTTCAGCCGCCTTTGTTAATCTCCGGCCATGAGCGGCAAGCCAATTCGGCCGGGCGCCAAAACCCGTGACGAATTTGTTCTTCCAGCCCTTATTCGAAGTCCGAATGTCGACGAACCGACCACCCACATACCCAAGAAGAAATGGGCGCCCTTCTTTGTCGCCTCACCGCGGACGAGGTTGCCGAAAAGTTGAAGAGTCGGCACCACCTTCACGCTGTGACAAATCACCAAGAACGCCATTATCGTGGCGATGGCGTTAGGGGCAACCGCATCGGAGACACCCCGAGCCGCTCGTGATAGCCTCTTCACTTAACGCCGGCAGGGGAGGCGCAACCCATTGTCCGTGCGCCATATACAGCAGTAGTTTATCCACGCCATGATCGACAATGGCGCCGTTTTCTCTCGAAGAGAAACCGTGAACCCCACAGAAGATCGCATCGCTCGTGGATCCTCCGTGTCCTCTTCGATTGCCAAGATTTGAGCTTGGCGATCCCGCCAACAGAGCGGGAGTAGAAGCAGCCATGGCAGAAAATTTGCTTTTGAGAAAGAAGAAGAGGATAGGTATTTAGAAAGTGCAAAAAGAAATCCCCAAATGGAGCAAGGGTATATATAGACACCCAGAATACCCACGTGTCCGTTCCTGGGCGGCGCTTCGAACCCAACGGTCGAGATTGATGCTCAAACGCGAACCGCCACTTGAAAATTGAAAAGCCCGCCTTTATGGCCCACGCCTTCGCCGAATTGCTACCGACGGCTAAAGTACCGCTGACGTCAAGGCTTATCACCTACAGCGCCTCTATGCCTAAAAACTAAGCCCGCTTTTGTCCGGGCGGACCGACTCTCCCACCGCCCAATGAACCAACAGAACAAGAACAAGTGACCCCAAAGGCCGACTCAACTAACGAGAGGCCATCCTGGGGCGGCCGCCCAATGGAAGACCATCCCAGCCAGTCAGTTCACCAAATAATCTCAGCAATAAAAAGCGACGCAAAACACAACTACGAAAACACTCTTATTGCATTCATTCATTTGACAAGTACTAAATACACCGCCGATTACATTACAAACGAGTGCTTAAATCCTAAACTACGGACCCGGGTCGGCATCACTCGAAGAGCCGCCGCTTGATGATCCGTCCTCCTCTCCCTCCTCGGCATCGTTGTCGCTTAGGTCATATCCCCGCACTCCGCCAAATCTCGAGAGGAGATCTGTCTGGCCGGCTATACTCGGAGGATATCGAAGCCGGCCTGGGACCCCCTGATACTCGGACGGTAGTTGTTTAACTATGAAGTCACAACCCGCCTTACAGGCCAGAGCAACCTCGACCTTCCCCATCGTGCTTTGTCGGTATTCTTCGATAATGGCCGGTCGGTTCACCAAATAATCTCAAAGAATAAAAGCGACGCAAAACACAACTACGAAAACACTCTTATTGCATTCATTCATTTGACAAGTACTAAATACACCGCCGATTACATTACAAACGAGTGCTTAAATCCTAAACTACGGACCCGGGTCGGCATCACTCGAAGAGCCGCCGCTTGATGATCCGTCCTCCTCTCCCTCCTCGGCGTCGTTGTCGCCTAGGTCATATCCCCGCACTCCGCCAAATCTCGAGAGGAGATCTGTCTGGCCGGCTATACTCGGAGGATATCGAAGCCGGCCTGGGACCCCCTGATACTCGGACGGTAGTTGTTTAACTATGAAGTCACAACCCGCCTTACAGGCCAGAGCAACCTCGACCTTCCCCATCGTGCTTTGTCGGTATTCTTCGATAATGGCCGGTCGGTTCACCAAATAATCTCAAAGAATAAAAGCGACGAAAACACAACTACGAAAACACTCTTATTGCATTCATTCATTTGACAAGTACTAAATACACCGCCGATTACATTACAAACGAGTGCTTAAATCCTAAACTACGGACCCGGGTCGGCATCACTCGAAGAGCCGCCGCTTGATGATCCGTCCTCCTCTCCCTCCTCGGCATCGTTGTCGCTTAGGTCATATCCCCGCACTCCGCCAAATCTCGAGAGGAGATCTGTCCGCCGGCTATACTCTGAGGATATCGGCCGCCTGGGACCCCCGATACTCGGACGGTAGTTGTTTAACTATGAAGTCACAACCCGCTTTACAAAGCCGTGAGCAACCTCGACCTTCCCCATCGTGCTTTGTCGGTATTCTTCGATAATGGCCGGTCGGTTCACCAAATAATCTCAAAGAATAAAAGCGACGCAAAACACAACTACGAAAACACTCTTATTGCATTCATTCATTTGACAAGTACTAAATACACCGCCGATTACATTACAAACGAGTGCTTAAATCCTAAACTACGGACCCGGGTCGGCATCACTCGAAGAGCCGCCGCTTGATGATCCGTCCTCCTCTCCCTCCTCGGCATCGTTGTCGCCTAGGTCATATCCCCGCACTCCGCCAAATCTCGAGAGGAGATCTGTCTGGCCGGCTATACTCGGAGGATATCGAAGCCGGCCTGGGACCCCCTGATACTCGGACGGTAGTTGTTTAACTATGAAGTCACAACCCGCCTTACAGGCCAGAGCAACCTCGACCTTCCCCATCGTGCTTTGTCGGTATTCTTCGATAATGGCGGTCGGTTCGTTTCTCGTGGATGATCGATGATCGAACGACTCTAGATGTTTCGCCTTTCTCCGCCACGCTTAAGGATTCCTTAAGTCGCGACACTCCTCGCCGCTTGATGGCCGAGCCAACCCTCTCCGGTTCCTCCAGAGCTCCTCATCCGGAGTGGGTCCAGCCCTCCGTTCTCCCGACCGCCCCCGAAAGTCAAGTTATGAGCCCTCGCCATCGGCGGGCTGTGGAGGAGTGGACGAAATCCCATGAAGCCGCAAGACCGACTGCCGAGCAAAGCGCCCATCGACGCTGCCCCGTAATTAACGACTGCTTCCAGCCACATGCTCTACCGACAAGGATATAGGCTCTAGGGTTTCTCTCCTAATCTCTCGCCAGACGCACACCCTAAGTTCGAAGTCGCCCCTGACCCGCATTTAACCTCGTTTTTCCACCCTTTGATCGACTTGGGCGGATCAAGGATAACCTTGAATTCTCCCGACATCCGAGGTAATAGTGAGGCGCTTCGACTGCGGACGCCACCAAGTGGCTCAAAGACGCCATCGACGGCCGAATCGAGAGCCAACGGCAGATGACGGTGAAGCCAACCAATATGGCTATCGAAGTTTGGCGCCATTTGCATCGGGAGACACCTAACTCATCAACACTTTTCAAGAAAAGGGTGCGGCAACCGGAGGCCGCATTCCAAATGTTTGAGATCTGAGGAGCCCTCCGCCGCTGTAATCCCTTCCTACGAAGTTGCCGACCCTCCAAACAATGGGCGAACCCAGCCTACCCTTCTCGCCACTCGCCCTCTAGAGCGACGCATGAGGAACTCCCAATCGCCGCCTCTCACCTCCTTTCGGCCGGAAGCGATTTCCTCCATGGCGAGCCTTGGCGTCTTGGGCGACACGCCTCTCAGTAGCGACCTGCGCCGTCGCGGTCGCTCTCTATAACGTCGGGCGACCGGTCGTCCGCCGTCTGAAGGCGTCGTGTCGAATCTGCTATATCGACCAACATTCTCTCCTCGACGCTTTGAGATCCCTCGATGACTTGATCCTTAACCTCCATCTCACGCCGCCAATCATCAAGCTCGGCTGCTAATTGAAAGCTCCTTAATAGCTCGGCCTAGGTCCTCGTTAGAGGCTCCGGTAGCGGATGCTTCTCGAAGCCTTTCATAGGCTTGATGGCCCCGACGCAGCCGATCAACAGCTCGCCCTCCACCAAACATCCTCGTCAAATAACTCCGCAGATGATGTGCAGCCGACGCCGGGATCGCCAAAATCTCCCGATCCGCGGGCAGCCGAATCGCTTCGCCGCTTTCCTTGTACATAGCTCGACCTTAACACCGACGAAGCGAGCATCCAGTACCATGCCGCTTATGCCGATGCTCGCATCCGGCTCCCCATCATAACGGCCGAGGGAGAGAGAGCCCCATCATCGCCTACTCGCTTTGTTCCAATCCTCACCTCAATCGCTGATAGGAGGGCCACCACTGAGCAAAACCCGCCCCCGACCACCGCCTGTAATCCCTTCCTACGAAGTTGCCGACCCTCCAAACAATGGGCGAACCCAGCCTACCCTTCTCGGCCACTCGCCCTCTAGAGCGACGCATGAGGAACTCCCAATCGCCGCCCTCAAGAATCATCCCGAGGGACGCCCTAAAGAGCCGCATGAGTCGGCCATCCAGCCACACCTCCCCCCTTCTCTCACCCTGTGTGATTCCCCCCACTCAAACGACGGCCACACAGTACTCGAGCCCATCGACATCACATTAAATGCACTGACAGCCCCTTAATTCCCCCATCTCTCACAGTATTTAAGACACCTCGGACCCATGCGGCTACAGGCGCCGCCAATCCCATCCCATTAATGGCGAATAGACCACACCACTCGATACCAATTTGACACCTGTAAAGACCAGCCACTCTAGCAGGCGGAGGGATGTTCAGCCAATCCTCGGCACACACGTGGAGGGGGGGGAGCTGACTCACCGGTGGTTCCCAAACTAGTGATAGGACGGAAATACCCCCTTAACCCTACCTATAAAAGAGAAACGTGAACAGCTAACAAGGTAAGCAATCTTCTCCAAGTAAATTCCCGCTCCACCAGATTATCACACATTACTAACTTGACCGTCGGAGGAACCACCGGAGATCCCAACTCCGCCTCTTCCGCAGGTCCTTCTTGCTGTTGTAGGCGAACCCTTTGACTGGAGTCAGCGTCGCTGGGCTTTAGGAGAGAAAGCGGACTCTGCTCTCTTTAAAACTAAACTCATCCGAGGTTAGTGACTGTGATTATATACATCAACAAATATCAATCATTGATATGTTTCTGTTGCAATCTAATCGATTAGCTCATCAATTAGCTAATCGATTAGCCCGTCGATTAATTTGTAACGGATTTTATTTTTTTTCTTTTTGACTTGTTGATTCGATTTCTTTGGGCTTTGTGGGCTTCCTCTAGGCTTCAAAATGAGGGCTCTTATTCGATAATTCTTCATTAATTACTTACAGATTAAGATAAAAAATATTATTCGCAGATATATTTATTCTAACAAAATAGATAATAAGGGTATAAAAGTGCAATTAAATGTAATGATCAGTAGAAATTTCCTAATATACTCTCTTCCTAAAAGGAAGAACATGAAATGATATATGTTTTGGTAAAATGGATCAATTAGGAGCAACATAGATCTTCATAAGAAAATAATAAAACTCAAAAGCACATGTGTTATCTTATTAATTTGTAAACTGTAGTTCACTGTTTAGTTCAACATACTTGCAAACTTAAAAGTTGGCCTCTTAAGCATGAAAATCGGTTTCAAATCCACTAACTTAGGTTCAATAAATAATTTTGCGACACCAATTATGCAAGAGTTAGTTGTATCATTTGGTCACTGTATTTATCTCAGAATTGAACATTCATACATACGTTTTATTACTTGGATGACATGTCATGTAATTAAATATAAGTTGGATTGTTAGTCACTGACGCTTTTTGTCAATTTAAGTATTTTCATTCGCTTAAGCAATACAACTTACACAATATGTCACAAGTTAATATTTTCAAGAACAAATGTTATATGCAATATAATTACCCAATATAAGTTGCTCAATATGTCACAAATTTTCATTTCCATAAGTGATTAATATATTACAAAAAGAATAATTGTGTCATATAAAATGATCAAGACTTTTTACACCACGCCACCAAACTGCTATGTTAAGTGATAAGAAATATTAGAAGTGATGAACAATCTAATTAGTATTACATGATCAGTCATCCAAGTAATTAAAACATAAATATAAATGTCTAAATGAGTGGTAAATATATGACCAACGATCTAATTAACCATGCAATCATTCAATGTACAGATACTGGTTCTGTTTTGATTCAGATAGAGATGGTTCTTGGAGTATCAATTGCTTGCTAATGAATACTTTCTCCTCTGGACAAGGTTTGCTGATGCTGGGTTTGTAGTGCAATGTAAGCCGGTGGAAAGCAAAAAATATTATCTTGTTTTTCTTTTTATAAAGCTATCTCCAATTTTGACGCATTAGATTTTACAAAAAAGGGGTTTTTGCCTTCAAACCCAAAGATTTACCTTACTTTAGTTCTAAACCCAAGTTATTTTATTTGTACCTATAAGCCCAATCAACTTTATGTATTTGTCTTTAAACCCAATATTCTAAATATACTACAAAATAATGTGGTCCCTCCTTAAAAAATTAAAAAAACCCCATTTTACCCCTCTCATTCCCTCCATTCTCTCTGTCTCTCTCTTCCCCCCTCCCCACACACACACCACCACCACCCCTAAAATTTTTTGGAATTTATAGAAAAGAGCCTAAAAGCATTGAATTGCAAAAATACCCTCAAAATTCAAAGTTTATAAATAAACATATTGAAAATTTTAAACCTACAAACAGTACTAAAAATGTAGGAATTACGAACAATCGGTGAAAAATTTTGAAATTTTTAGAAAACACCCTAAAAATTTTAAAATTACAAATAACACACTAAAAATTCAAAATTTACAAACACAATCTAAAGAGAACAAAACTACAAACATGTATTTTTTTGTAAATGTTTGTAAGTTTTGATCTTTTAGGGTGTTTTTATAAATTTTTAAGATTTTGTATGTAAATTTTGAATTTTAGGGTTTTTGCAATTCAAACCTTTTAGGGCTTTTTACAAATTCCAAAAAATTTAGAGGGAGAGAGATAATGGAGGGAAAGAAAGGGGTAAAATGGGGTTTTTAAAATTTTTTTAAGGGGGGACCACTTAGTTATATAGTGTATTTAGAAAATTGGGTTTAAAGATAAATGTACAAAGTTGGTTGGGTTTATAGGTACAAATAAAACTACTTAGGTTTAAAAATAAATCAAGGTAAAGCTTTGGGTTTAAAGGTAAAACCCCTTAAAAAAGTTGTCGACCTAACTCTCTTAACTAACAAAAATATACAACGTTGGTTAGCTTAACCTAATAATTTGTTCTTTATGAACCAAACCCAGATTCGTAAGTGAAGTTGGGTCCAATGATACAAAGTGCATCATAAAAAGTGATCACACGCCTCATGACTCCATAGAAACCTAACCTCCACGTTTTAATGCTTTCCTTATGGGTAAAGATTGCTATTACTATGGTGATATCTAAGTGGAGAGTATGAGTGGAAGCTAAGTTTTCTCATGGGTTGAACATTCTAGAATTAGCTCTAATAATGGATTGAGCATGTGTTTTCTCAACAAAAAAGTAGGAGATCCAAAATGTATTGATGTTATTCATTACAAGTGGTCATTAATTACAAAAACTTCCTATTCTCCATTTTTCAATTAGCAAGCAATATTACTCTACAAATTGAATATTACCCAAACAACCTAAACAAGATAAAATTATGGGTAAATTTCACAAAACTCGCTTAAGTTTGGCTGATTCTAAGATAGCTCCCAAATTTTTAAAAATGTCACTTAACGCCTTAAGTTTTTTTCAAATAACCTCCTAATTAGCATCGTAAGTTTTGATTGGGCATGTAAAAAGTCATGTTTGTCCAAATGATAACCCTTATGGAAAAACAATTCCTTCGGCCCTGTTTGGCAAATGGTTAAGAAAGAGGGATTAAGGAGAAAGATTAACGTAGTTAGCCTATTCAATAACCCGAAGGACTAAATTATTAACCCATTAAATAAGTTTTATTTTAACCCTTGTGATTAGTTTTAGTGTTTGGGAATAATGATGATTTTGACTATTTTCTTTATAATTAGAGGAGTTAACTCTTAATCCTTCTAAATATGAGTATTAGTAAACCCCTCATTTTGAGGGGTTAACACATTTTAATCCCTCTAGAGGGGTTAGCTTAACCCTTATGCATTTTTTGTGTTTGGCAAATTATGGAGGGTTAATTCACTTTAACCCTTGTATAAATTTTTTGTGTTTGGCGGGTTAAGAAATGGTTAAGTCTTATTAACCCCTCACTTAACCTGTTGCCAAACGGCACCTTCATGTCCATTTTAATAAATTTAAGGATAAATTCATACAAGTTACAACTCATTTTAACTTTGCCTGATTTTGCTATAATTAGAGTATTAATTTGAAAATAATATTTTTTTGATCTTTTACCATGTCATCAGGCACCACTATGGGTTAGTTAGAAAATGAAAACGTGCCAGACTTGAGCGAGGCTAAGTGATATTTTAAAGTTTTTTTTTGGGTAAATCTTCAAAACGGGGCTAGATTTAAACACGACCTCATTTTGAAAAGAAAATTTATTTAGATAAAACTGAGCCAAGATTGATCGAGTTTTTCTAAGGCCAAATTTGATCTTAAACACATTTTGTTGTAGACCACCTCCTTCTTGGTCCAAAACAAAACTAGTTTTAATTAAAACAATGTCAGGATTAGTCCTAGTCAAATTTTAGAGTAGTTGTCAAATACACCCTTAGAGTGTTATCTTAAAATTGGGTAGAGTGTTTGGTTATAAGTGGTTGAATCCCATGTTTTTCTACCCACATGCAATTTAGAACAACGTGAAAATTTAAGAGTGTTCCAACATCAAGAGTTAAAACAACAAATGTTGCAGAAAAAAATGTTGTTCTAACTACTACGCCTCGTTAAGTACGTGGAATCAGATTAGTGTAAACAGAATGAAGCAAGGAATAGAATGGAAGTAGTGTGGGAATGGAATGTTTATTTCCATTCTCATGTTTGTGTGCGATTAGATAACGAAATGAGAATGAAAAATCATTTTATTTTTGGTATGAACAATTAACAAGAAATCATGCCATATTTGGTATTTAATTTCATTTTACATTCTTATTTAAGTGCGAATACCCATTCCCTACCAACTCATTGGGAATGCACATTTCCACAAAAAATGGGAATAAAGGAGAAATGAGAATGGACATTCTAACTTTAAAAAAATTGTCATGTTCAGGATAAATGAATGAGAAGTGAGAATGGGCATTCCATTCCTGCCCCTCCCGCGTACCAAATGAGGCCCTATAGGAGCTGTTTGGTTGTAAAAAAAGAAAAGAAAACGGTGTCACAAAAAATTAGTTTGCATTAACACTCATGGCCTGTTTGGTTGGGCATTTTTTGCTTGAAAGTTACTGTAGCTATCAGGCTACATCAACTTCCAAGTAATTACTTTGTTTGTTTGGGCAAGTAGGTGGGTAATGTAATCACTAAAAAACCTAGGTGGCAAGCGCTGTCCAATTCCCTCCAAAATAGCCCGTTTCTATGGGTATTTACTGTAGCTTTCAGGTCCTAGTTGGATGGTTGGTTTCCTAGATAAACCAACTTCCATGTGTTTTACAGAAAGAACTAAACATGCCCTTAAAGAAAAGTGAAAATAGTATTGTAGAGGATCCTCACATAAAAAATATGAACACTGTTATTTTCCCGAAGTTGAAACCCAGATTGTGTGAGTTATATTGAAACCTCTCCGTCGTTCAAATCAGCCGCGGTGTGTAATAATGAACATTGTTAGCATCCCATAAAAAATAGAAACCCTCTCCACAGCGGTAATGCGTTTAAAAACAGAAATGTCGGCTCCCACCGTCCGCAGGTCGGGTTTGGTGACCATTTTTTGATGGTTCTGTGAAGGAACCAAAACAGGCCCTTAAGGAAATAAACTGGGCCCTATGTGCAAAATGAACGACATCATACTGGGCCTTGGGCGCCCGCACAGCCCACACCATCTCCCCATTTCTCCTCCTCTTCAATATCCACATACAAATTCATCCTCGCCTTCATCTCGACGCAGAAAAAGGAGCAGGACTCAGCGACGATGGAGCCGGAGGTTGTGAGATCGGAGATGGTTCTTCCACCTGTTCTAGGTTTCAAGAAGATCCAGATGGCCGACAAATACCCGAAGGGTCAGTCGAGGGCGAGACACTGGAAGCATCTCAAACAACTCCTCCAATCCGAGAACAATTTCCAATCTTACCCTCCAAACGAACCCAACTGTGAGTAGTCCCTCATCTCTCTCATTCTCTCTCTCTTCTCTTCCCTCAATCTAGGGTTTTAGATTTGGCACGTAACGCGATCCAGCATCTTTTCCTCTTTG
Source organism: Asparagus setaceus (assembly GCA_012295165.1). Classification (NCBI taxonomy): domain Eukaryota; kingdom Viridiplantae; phylum Streptophyta; class Magnoliopsida; order Asparagales; family Asparagaceae; genus Asparagus; species Asparagus setaceus. Next base: position 81,699,019 of record CM022702.1, on the reverse strand, counting down.
GTTAAGATCATCACGTGTTTTCTTAATATTGGTTTAGATTTCGATTTTGATACCGAAGTTTGTGCACAATTTGGTTTTGGTTTTAGTGTTATGTTAAGTTGGTTTTTTTTTTCTGAGGGGAAAAAAAAGAACCAATTTTCTCTTCGGTGAATTAAATAGGAACAAAAATACTAGGCTCCCCGCAAGCCGGAGAGGAGTTCCGAGACACTAAACGGGGAAGTGAAATCCCCAAACTACCCCCTTACACCCCCATGAATGGTATAGACCAACCTCCTTATATGTGGGGGCTGTGATGCAATTGGACTCGTAGAAAGGTTATTCTGTTGTCTTACATATATGAGTTAATTTGAACATTTCAGCAATTCACCTGTATAAACATATTGCCCTCGTCCTTGACCTGATCCATTTTAACGCTCGTTCACTCCATCCGTAACTATGCTTGAACAAGCAATATACTCCTTTCGAACCCAGTGCAGTTCATGTAAGCAGCCCGTGCTCCCTAGGCGCTCCCAAGACTTAAGTAGGTCGCCTAGGTACCGCTTAGGTTTAAGCGTTCGCCTAGTCGGGTGCCCAAACCACTTTTTAAAACAATGGATAGAGCAATGATATTTGAGCGACTTGAAGTGGTAATTGGCCTCTCAAATATAGTCATCTTGTGGAATCTGTAGCCTCTGGATAGAGATATTGGGTATAAGATTTGAAATTGAATGATGGTTAGGACTCGGATGATTGGATCTTAACTTAGTTTTCTACAAGTAGGAAACATGATACAAGTTCCTGATGACATGCGGGTTAAATTGAAATAAAGGGGCAGGGATGGTTGGGTGTATGGCCAATGTAAGCATATTATTGCTTCTTACCAAAGTTGCCTGGTAATTATGCTACATCTGAGTTGGATGCTTTAACATATTTTGATTTATCAGTGCGTGAACAGTTTGTTGTGAAATATGGAACATGCCAAGAAAATAATGGCACATAGAGATGGAGAATTTTTGAAAGAAAATAAATTTTCAAGGGAGAAGAAAGAATCAAGGGAAGAATTTTAAATTGTTAGAATTTGAAATTTGATGTTCCTATGAAGATAAACAATAAATGTAAGATGGTAAGTACTTCCTTAGTACAAGGAAAAGTTACCATATAGGTTCTTTTAAGAAAATGTGAGGCCAAGTGTAAGTTGATGAGTTTTTACTTTGGATTCATCGGATTCTCAATTTCTTTCTGTACCTCAAATATTGTTTTAAATATCTCTGATATAGCCCCATATATCGACCGATATATCCTTTTATAAGGTTTGCCGTAAAATGATATGCTCTCAATATCCTTTACCGGTTTTTGGCAATATTTGGGCAATATCCCCGATATGGCCGATATATCAGCCGATACATCTTTTCATATAGCTTGGCGCAAAACAATATAGTTCTGCAAAATTTCTTTAATGCTTTTTTAGCGAAAATTCTTGCCTTATGAAGTTTTTTAGCAAAATTCTAGTCGGCTCTTTTCCCTAAGTAAGTTGTTGCAATTGGCTAGTGATCTTGAACATATATTATTTATATTTTTGTATGCTTAGATTTCATTAAGCATGTCTAGTTTACATTTTAGGACATCATATTATATACACACATCATCGGATGTGGCACTCCAATCTTTACTACATATCCCCAATATTTGCCCGATATCCGCAATCCGATATGAATTTTGCCCGTCTAATGTTTCCCCAATATTCGATATTGAGAAGCTTGATCTCAAACGGCCTCTACATAGAAGCATGCTTAAGCTTTGAAAAATGGCATGGCGAGAGAGATAGACCATTATAAGTGCAAAATGTTATGGCTATCCAGTGACATAATACAAAAGCAAAAGCACAACCCAGTGCAATATCACAAGCATACCTTTTATTTACAGTTTACCTGAACGAATTTACTCGAAATTCTAGTTCTGTTTTTTTCTCTTTCAAAAAATAGTCCGAATATCTCCGCAAAGTGCAGGATAGATCTATTTTTGTTTAATTTGAGTGGGGTAATTTTACACTAGTGTATAAATGTTGTTCTTCCAGCAACTGACTTTACCTTTGTCTCATTTTTCAGATTTGAATATTGAGTCACCTCCATCTATGTATCCATCAAAGAAATTCTGTGACATAACAGGATTTGAGGTATGCGGTTTATTTTACAGCTACAATGATGTTTCGAATAAATGGTTGTGGTCATTCTCTGTGTGTGTGTGGGGGGGGGGGGGGTGGGTTCATCAATCTTATCAGATCAAACCGGCCATCAAATCAAGAAGACGCACAATTTGGGTTTCTAGTGTTCAAGCCGTCTGTTCATACTGGTTGAATTGGGTTCTATAATTTCTTTGGTTGTTGTTACAATGACCATATATTTTATATGCTTTTTGTCTGTCTCTGTCACTTCTGAGAAGTAATCATGGTCAGGAGCACTGTTGAAAAAAGTGATGAAAAGCGGTGGTAATAAGCGGAAGCGGCTCTTGGCCACTTCGATTTGCCTCAAAGCGGTGGTAAAAGTTGCTACTGGCGCTTTTTGCTCGCAAAGGTGCGAAGAAGCAAAGAAAAGTTGTGCAAAGCACTTAAAAGCTGAGAAAAGCCCTTAATATCGCTTTAAAACGCTTAATTAAAATGTGAATGATAATAAATGGGTCTCAATGTTGCACCTGACCCGACCCAGACCCGTTTTACAACCTAAAATTCCATCCCACTATTCCTCTTTCTCTTTCTTTGTTAAGAATCCAAAAAGACTTAAGACATCCTCCAACTCCACTATCTCCCACCATCAATTCTGCCTTAGGAGCTTCTCCCATCTCCACCATTGCCTCAAGTACCTTCTCCCGCCGCCTCTTATCATCTTCCACCGCCTTTCTTGAGCTTTCATCATTTCCAACAAACTCTAGCAAGCTCCTCATTGAAGCTTCAGTACACTACTCCCTCTCCTCCACCGCCTTGACGAAGCACCAATTCTTTGTTAATATTGTGTGATTGTTACACATCTATTTCATGCTTAGGATCTCTGTAAATCATCAAATATGCATTTGTAGATTTTATGATTTTTTTCTTATTTTTTTGAACATTTATTTGTATATAAACTGGACCGTTTTTTTTGCTTGACGCTTTTTTATGCTTTGATCTGCTTAAGTCCCAAAAAGCCTAAGTGATACCTCACCACTTCGCTCTGCTTTCCGCTTTCCACGACCTAGTCAGGAGGTATTAGTCCTTTTTTATTGACTTAGTTCCAGTTCCTGTTTGCAACAACTTTAGTTACGAAATAGTTATTGTCTTACTAGATCGTTCATTCCACTCTAACCTGTTTGATCCTGTGAACTGGCTAGTTCACCCAGATATTGGCCAATTCCTGTTCTCTGATCCGAATTGCTGGCTTCTGTCCTGTCCATATGACACTGCCTTTTATAATACTTCTTTTTCTTTTCTTTTCAGTTCTGTTATCATTGACTTAAAATTTTGGTTGCTATGCAGAATATTCAGTCTTTGAAAAAGCATTCCTATCATCATACTTTCCAGAACGTTTCTTTCACTGTTTTTAAAAAAATATATAATTTGAGCATCTTGAAAAGTGTAACGTTCCCATAGGTTAAAAACTTCCCGCCATGTGACAATTTTTAAGCATTTTTTTCCAACTTGAGTGACAACTGGAAAAAAGATCTTTGATAGCTGAGGTGGTGATAGCAGTGATGACAATTGGAGTGGTCGAAGGATAAATTCTAACCTTTCCCCGTTTAAGTCAATAAGCCTTCCTCCTTTAATGATTATTGGTTGGGCCGAGCTGATCTGAAAATGATTAAGCTGGTTAATAATCTCTTTCGATATTTACAAAGGATGATGCACGAGTCTCTCTTTCTTCCTCTCTTCCTTCTTTTCCTTTCCCTTTTCCTTTGCTTCATCGTTTTCCTATTGTTTTCAATTTCTTCCCTGTTTTGGTTATTCCACCAGGAAGTATATATATTTTGCAGATCATTTATGTAATATTTATAAATACTTGGACATTTACATCTGGGCATGTGTGAAACAAATTTTCTGGTTTTCTCCACTCTGGTTAGCAGAATATGAACACTCTGTATTAGCATCACAAACTGACACTGAAATTTTTTGCCATTTCTAAATAACACAGGTCATATGTATGGTTGGGTTATTCTTTTATAGTTTAATAGATTTTGCTCGTTATAGTACAGTGGAGACAGGCTTACTTGCATAACATTATTACCGTGGTGTCATTACACCCAATCATATGTATCATATGTTTATTTGTGTTAATTTTTTATCCTTTACTTTGTAACTAAAGGAAACAAAACAGTACATTGCACATTATTGTATAACTGCCTTTTTTTTTGTAAATAAGACAAATGTACGTCATGTGTTTTCAATCTGTGTGTTGTTCAAAATATTACTAAACTAGACACCATTCATGATTCTAACAGGACTAATTACATAAGCCCCTTTGAGTTCTTCGATAATATCCTGCTACGTTAGTCAGTTCCTACACAGCTATGATCAGATAGGAGAAAAAGGCATCCTTTCGTGGAAAAATTGTCATGTATCTTGTGGAATTGCCTACCTTATTCGAGTAAAAGAATCCATCCACTGCTCAAAAATAGTTTTCATTTTTCTGTTCTATGAGATGTGTGGTTTATTTCTTTGGCTTGCACTTTAGTAGAAATAGCATTGGTCCACAGCATAAGACGTGTACCATATTTTTCTCCAAGCTTTTAGTATCCATTCTGGGTCCTTTAAAAGACCATGCTGTTATTTTATAATGATTGATGAGTCTGTTTTCTACTTCACTGAAATCAATTCAAATTTTGAAAAGCATGACATTTAGTTGTTACTATTTTTACCTTCTCATGTTTTTTTTTCCTTCCTGAAAAATGAAATGGGAATGATTTGGTGGATGCAGGCACCATATGTGGATCCTAGGACTAAGCTCCGATATGCAAGTCCAGAAGTTTTTAAGCACATCAGGATGCTTCCTGATGAGCATGTTCAGCGATATCTGACTTTGAGAAATGCAGCTGTCGTTTTAAGATAGTAGTTGATATTGGAGAGGAATCTATTATCAAAACAGAGATCTGTATTGAATACTTATTTTGGGGGTCATTTCAGATGACCATTGTGGGTGTCATATTGGGATGTCATTGTATATTTGTAGCTCTAATGAATATATTTAGGGGACTCATGACTTGATAAGCATTGAGAAATTTGTAATGATATTTTTTCTCCTAAAACTTCTTTTTATTTAATGCTTAAGATGTCTAGTTGACAGTGTTAATGATTATCAAATGTATTGCTATGAGTTTTGTCTTCTTGTCTTTTCCTTTCTTTTTCAACGCTCATGCAGTTTTATCTGAAAGGGCTTTCTTTGCTGTATGCAATGATCTGCAACACGACAAAGTAATATTTTTTGAACTATGAATCTTCTACTTACAGTTTTTTTTCCCAACGAGGACGTCTTATAGGCTTAAAACTATGTATATCATTTTAGGATCTGCAATATGTGAATGGATGCTTCGACTGACGTTACTGCAGCAGCAACAACATTAAAACCTTTATGCCAATCTCTCTAGCTTTATTAAGGGCTGCATCTACTGGTAAATTAGCAACCACTCTATATTTTTAGCTATCTTCATAATATTCATTTGACTTATCCTAGTTTCAGCTGCACTTTCAATTTGTTTCTCGATTAACGAGTCTTTCTTTTATTTTAACCTTTTTCCTTTTCTTATTGGCGAGAGGATATTCTTTCTATTTGACCAAATGGTTTTACCCATCTTTCGAAATTTTCTTTCTGGCTTGTCTTTGGTTGCTTGCAAATATTCCATAGTGCCTGTGCTCTTATAACTTTCTTTTCATCTGGGTTCTCCAAATGCTTGAGAAATTTACTTCCTGTATATTCCTAAAATTTCCTTCTTACCTGCTTCCTCTTCTGTGCTCGGGTGACTAACTTATACCCCATAGTATCTACTAACTGATACCTGAAAGCATAGAAGGCTGTTCCAATATCATACTAGTTTCTTCCTACTCGTAATTTCTGCATGTTTCATTTATTATTTCTGTCGTATTTCTCCAACAAGCAGGCATGGATAGTTGACATATAATTGAAAGTAATTTGATCTCAATTAAATTTATCTTCCATCGTCTAGTCTAGGAATGGTTAATCCAATCACTATGATTTGCTTTCCTAGAGGGTTGGTGTTCATCCAACGAGATGCAGGAAAAGAAAGAGGCATTGGTTCAGCTATTAATAAAAAAGATCCTTGGGATTATAAGATAAATTTTTCTATAGCGCTGAACATATTGAAAGTAAGTGAACAAGAGGTTGAAGAATATATCGTGCCACTAGGGTGCAAACGGTTTGGATACGGCTCGGATATGATACTTACCATGTTCGTAGCCGCTTACCAATTACCGATATGGATGCTAATATGCCTCGGTAAGGAAAATTCATATCCATATCCGCTAAAATCGGATACAAATATGGATATATATGCCGATACAAAGCTGATATAAGAAAACCATATAATATAAAAAATATTGTTCATATAAAACAAGAGAGTTCATTAATATATGTTTGTTATATCTGAAAAGCTAAGATTAGATGATTAGATCTCTTGATCATGAAAATTAACCTCAAATTTATTAATCTAAGAGTCAAAACTATTGCAACTGTATGACCAACATATATTCAGATATTTTGGACACGGATCCGGATATTTCACAACGTATCCGTAACCATTTCCTATCGGATATAGATTTTAGTAAACATATTCGTGTCCTATTGGACTCGGATATGGATATTTCCTCGGATACGGATATTTTTTGATACCCCTACGTGCCACTGTAATCCTTGACAATTGAAGAGTTGCATTGCAAAGAAAACCATTACCTTAACAGTTTAATTTCTCTTCTATGTTTTTGCAATGTGTAAACTTTGATTAAATCAGGAATTATCTGTTTCAAGATATATGTGGCACACGAGCTAGCTTCCTTTCTCATGTAATCACTGTACGTGGTGATGGCGAGTTGCTCTGGGCGACAAATTTCAGGCTCTAATGACTTTCCTATTTGTTAAATTTTCCACTTCTTAGCCACATAGTATGACTTCTCCTCTTCAGATGATGCACGATAGAAGAAAGCAAACCAAAGATGAAGTAGATGATAAGAAGGAAGGTGAAATAACTGTAAACTGTACAGTGAATCATCTACACAACTTCTTAAAACTGAAGCGACTAAAAATATTCCAGCGGAAAACCCTTCGTGCTTAATATTAAAGATAGAAGGGTTGATGCTCAAAGCAAGCTAAAAACCATTAATGACCATGAAAACAGCAAATTTCAGAAGAAGAAAGTTTAAAAACATGGAAACATGTATCAACAAATTTTTCATCCTACATGTGCAGTTTCATATGTTCAGCTCGATTTCTTGATGAACCTAACAAGCTTTCAGAAGAGATTGGAGAAGACAAGAAGTACTAATAAGGAGAACATTTTCAAACCTTTAAAAATATGCATCTAAGTCATTATAATGAATTCCATACATGAGGATAATAACAAGAATGATCCTAAGACCTTTAGCTGATAATCCTGAACTAGACTTAAGAATGTCTCCCTCACAGTGAGTGCCTACAAGCATGTTGGCTTATGAAGTTGGAAAACTGATATGCTTGTGTCAGATGACAAATATTCTATGCAGATGAATTATTGCTTGTTATGAGTAGAAGTAGGGGTTGCCAATTTTCTTAATTATCAAGTTGCAATTAGTTGCCGCCACTGTTGTTTTTAAAATTCCAGTATATGTCTATATGAAAGTGTCAAAATTCAACATATTATCTTAGGGGCAAAGATTTCTGAGTGTCTGCCTTTAGGGAGTTTGACCCATAGGAATACAGGATATTGCAACTGTAGCAGCAATTTGTAAAAATTGCTATAACTGCAGTTGCAGCTGTTTGGTTTGTAGCAGCTGCAGTATTATGCAAATGTGGTTATCAAAATGAGTTACTTTTTACAAAAATGGCATGCTGTCATTAATATATTCAGATCATAAATGGTGGACTAATTGTACTCTTTGGAATAGGTTTTGAAACATTTAATCATTGACTAACCAGGGAGAGTAAGATGAAACTAAGGCAAAACATAAGATGTTGGGCGCGCGGACCGCGGAACCGTCGAGAGAAACCACTACAAACGGAAAAACCAAACACAATAAAAGAGTAAAGACACGATTTACGTGGTTCGCAAGTTGCCTACGCCCACGGGTAAGGAGGGGATTTTCACTAATAGAAAGAGAGAATACAAATTAGGATTACAAGTTCTCACAAAGAAACCCTAAAACAAACCTCTCAATCTCTCAAAAGATTTCCTCTCCAAAGATGCACCAAACTCTCTCAAAGGCTGCTCCAAAACGTGCTTCAAAACTTACCCTAACAATCGTTAGGTTATTAATAGCTCTAAACGAATTGGGTTTAAAACCAATTCCTAATTAGACCCGCTGAATGCATTAGTCGACTACAACTCATATTAGTCGACTACAACTCATATTAGTCGACTACAACTCATATTAGTCGACTACAACTCATATTAGTCGACTACAACTCATATTAGTCGACTACAACTCATATTAGTCGACTACAACTCATATTAGTCGACTACAACTCATATTAGTCGACTACAACTCATATTAGTCGACTACAACTCATATTAGTCGACTACAACTCATATTAGTCGACTACAATGCCTAGTAGTGCTCATCAACTAAAACCGCTCATGCATGTTTTGTGCATGTTCTACATAAGATAACAATTTCTCTTCATGGATAACTAGAGTTTTGAACTGCCAACGTCAAACATCCTTCAGAAGTAGAGAAAACAATTTGCAATTGGTCGCAAGATGTGCCTCCTTAATTTATGCAAAAACCTTATTTCCTTGACTTTGATCAAGCCTTCTATTACAAAAGTCAGTTGACTATGTCAACTATCTTCAGAATTATTATTGTTGCCTGAAAACGCCTGCTAATGAGACCTTTGTCCCTTAAAATGTCCTAGAAACTCTTGGTACCCTCAAGCAAATGTTTGCTTCTGCATTCAGAATTGACCAAGTCCAAAATTTAGTTAGACATAGTCTAAAGACTTGGTCTCCAGCAAGTTGGAACTTAACTTACATAATGGTCTCTATACTCAAACTGCTCAATATCTATTGGATATTAAAGTCAACTGTGGAAAATATTAATCTCCATTCATTTCATGGAGTTCAAGGGAATGTCTGAAATCTCATATCTTTTCCTTCATCTGGGCTTTTGGTCACAAGTCTGTGCTGCTAAGGTGAAATGAGGTTGTCAATTGCGCTTGTACTGCTGCTATTGTTGTGCACTGTAGGTTTTAGAGTTGGTTCCGAAAGTATATACAGCCAAGATGGTACTTTCTTCTTCTCTTTCTTCTTATATCTGGAATTGTGAAGATAGAGTTCTTTCTCTGATCTCTCTCTGTCCATCCCTTGTTCATCAGTGCGTGCACACTGTTTTCGTAGTACTTTCATCATCCTATGTTTGGATGGAGGTTAGAGAAGGAAGGGGATCAGAAATTTAAATTTAACCTCTTGTTTGGGAGTTTAATTGGGAGAGTAGGGGGGGAGGGGGATTTTGCTCTAAAATCTGACACCCCAATTTGGGGTTTAAAGGAGGGGAAGGGAAGGGAAGGAAAATTTACCCTTCCTTCCCTTACCTTAGTGAACTCCCAAACATAGCATATGCAATTTTCTAACGGTGTCATCCAACGGAGAAAGTATCCAATAAATAAATAAAAAAAATTCAACAGGAGCTTCCTTATTCTGTTTTCATATGCTTTAATCAGAAATTTGTCTACTGAGTAAGGGTTAATTGGATCATTGGTCACTTGATTTATCTCCTAATTGGACCTTCATACCTAGGTTTTAATTGCTTGGATGACCGGCTATGCAATTAAATACTAAATGGATTACTAGTCACTTCTAACATTTTTTGTCAATTTTAGCTATATACTTTCATTCACTTTTAAGCGATACAACTTACTCAATATGTCACAAGTAGATATTTTCAAGAATAAAATGTCAAACGCAATATAGTTATACAATAAAATAACTCTTTTATGTCAAATGATCAAGATATTTTTTATGTCACGTCACTGAAATCCGTTATTTCAACTGACAAAAAGCATTAGAAGTGACTAATGATCCAATTAGTATTTAATTACATGATTAGCTATCCAAGCAATTAAAACATGGGTATGATCGTCCAATTAAGTGATAAATATAGTGCCCAATGATCCAATTAACCCACTGAGTAACATTACTAGATCAGGCAATTATTGCATTTGTCACCAGTCACCACTATTTATAATCCCATGGGGCTGAAACCCTAATATTGTTTGTTGACAACGCTAACACTTGCCAAGCACATAAAAATTATAAGCGCTAGTGTATTAGAATTAAAATGGACTATTTTGCAAGTTTTTGAAGATATTTATTAAAAAAACCCCCTTAACTTTTTTTTCAACTTATCTATTTTAGTTTCCCATGTATGAAATTTTCAGCATATTACCATCAAGAGAACCGTTTTAAAAAAATATGATTATATTAGATTTTCTTGTCCTTTGTTTTGTCACAGATATGAATATTATTTCTTACAAATAATCTTACCCCGAATGTAAAAACTTATTGATTAGGAGAAAGAGGCTTAAACTAGATGATCACTATAAGAATGGTTTAACCCCGCTCCACTTTTTATCAGGAAAATGTTCAACTATATGTACCAACCAATTAGCTCCCAGGGATCCGTGACAAAGTTCCACCCTGCTCAAGGGTTGACTTTAGGTTGTCATAAAAAGTTTATCAATTGATTTGTTAATTTTTTCCCCGAAGTTGAGCCATCATGCACAACCAATTCATTAGATTATGGCGAGTGATTGACTGATTTCTTGCAGTTAACCTGGCAAGTGCATTGCATCTAACTAGAGGTTGAGGAAGTTTACTCGTTGGATCCACATCGATCCACTTACTTATGTTTTCCCCATTACAAAAGCATCATTCATATCAATCAATTAGTGCATCTATTTCTGATCTTCTTGACCTGAATGTTTACTACATTCCTGAAGGATTTTGTCAATGAGGTACTAAATACTAATAGCATTTTTCACCAAAATTGTAAAGGCAAAAATGTTATATAATGCCGTATCTCGTAAAGCCATTTTATGTCGTATGGCCTTTGGATAGAAGTTATTAATTTATACATACTTTTTGTTGTCTAAATTTCTTCTGAAAACTTGCAGGTGCTGCTCTCCGAGCACTAATGGAGCAAATGAAGAACACCCCGCCAGGTTGGGGGAAATCAGGTGATCCTTGTGGTGGAAACCCATGGGCAGGAGTTACATGCAACAATTCCAGGGTCATTGAACTGTTAAGTCTTTAATCCTAACTTATATTGATGTTACCTCTTATTTTCTATTTCTTTTTTAACATTTTCTCGTTACCGATTTTTGCTATTCAGGAAGTTATACAACATGGGCATTGAAGGTACTCTGAGCGGTGACATTGGAAGCCTCACTGAACTTCAAATCCTGTGAGATTTTCTTTTTATAGTTTCAAAATAACATCTAAAAGATTTGCAGTATAATCTCATGCAGTCATTTAATTAAATTTCATAATATTAGTAATCCGAGAAACTTAGTCATCACTCTGCAAATTTAATGAAAATGCTCATAAAAGTGACCTTTACCTGGATAGCTCTTCTTAAGACGGTACTGGTGGTCAACTTTGCTAACCTTTTCAAGATTCTAATTATGTTAGGTTCTTCTGCGTTCCCAAAAGTAACGAATTATACTGGACTTGAAAGAAACTTCTCGAATCTAATACCGATTTTTTTTTAAACATACAAACAACTAAATTCTAAATTTTATTGGAAATGCAAACTTGAACATCAATTAAAGTATAGTGGGGCACAAATAATGATCTTGAATCACCATAAGCTATATGAATCAGAAGGAAAGGAAGATATAGAATGGAATGGCATTTGGAAGAGTAAACCTTTATCCTGGTTGCAATCCTGACCAAAATCTGTATAAGAAGAGACAAATTAACTTTGATGATGGTTCAAGACCACTTTCTCATCCATTATTAATTAAAGATCTTTTATCATATAACTGAGTTTTATCACATTTCGGTTTGAAGCTTATTTACATTATGAGTTGAGTTCTCAATGAATATGTTCATATCAAACCTGTAGGGATCTATCCTACAACAGGAATCTCGGTGGCTCGCTTCCTCCAGCCATTGGAAGACTGCACCATCTTACCTCTCTGTATGATTTAATCCCCCAGTGAATTTGTGTTGTTCAAGAAAATGTTTTAACATTTGATACTTTCCACAATGTTGCTCAGGTTCTTAATTGGATGCAACTTCACCGGTAACATCCCAGATGAAATCGGCAATCTATCTGAACTTACTCTCCTGTAAGAAAAGTCTGTTACAAAAGCTTATCAATCCTCAAACTCTGAGCATATTTTTTTATTTGATTCATCTTGTCATAGGGCTCTACAGTTGAACAAGTTTATTGGAAAAATACCAAATTCTCTTGGTCGACTCTCCAAACTCAACCTTCTGGACTTGGCAGGTAATCAGTTGAGTGGTCCCATTCCCATCTCTACAGATATAGCGCCAGGATTAGACCAGCTTGTCTATACAAAGCATTTGTAAGTTAGTTTCTTATACGCCTTGAATTGAATAAACATTATGCGCTGAACATACTTAATGAATGATGAACTTTCTATTTCACACAACAGCCATTTTAACAAGAATCATTTGTCTGGCCCCATTCCTGAAAAGCTTTTCCACTCTAATTTGACAGTGTTACATGTAAGCTTTCATTCTCCCAGTCCTTATCTTATTGTAGTTGTATATGCTCATGACTTAATTTTCCTGAAGGACAGACTTCCTGACCAAAATCTGTATAAGAAGAGACAAATTAACTTTGATGATGGTTCAAGACCACTTTCTCATCCATTATTAATTAAAGATCTTTTATCATATAACTGAGTTTTATCACATTTCGGTTTGAAGCTTATTTACATTATGAGTTGAGTTCTCAATGAATATGTTCATATCAAACCTGTAGGGATCTATCCTACAACAGGAATCTCGTGGCTCGCCTCCAGCCATTGGAAGACTGCACCATCTTACCTCTCTGTATGATTTAATCCCCCAGTGAATTTGTGTTGTTCAAGAAAATGTTTTAACATTTGATACTTTCCACAATGTTGCTCAGGTTCTTAATTGGATGCAACTTCACCGGTAACATCCCAGATGAAATCGGCAATCTATCTGAACTTACTCTCCTGTAAGAAAAGTCTGTTACAAAAGCTTATCAATCCTCAAACTCTGAGCATATTTTTTTATTTGATTCATCTTGTCATAGGGCTCTACAGTTGAACAAGTTTATTGGAAAAATACCAAATTCTCTTGGTCGACTCTCCAAACTCAACCTTCTGGACTTGGCAGGTAATCAGTTGAGTGGTCCCATTCCCATCTCTACAGATATAGCGCCAGGATTAGACCAGCTTGTCTATACAAAGCATTTGTAAGTTAGTTTCTTATACGCCTTGAATTGAATAAACATTATGCGCTGAACATACTTAATGAATGATGAACTTTCTATTTCACACAACAGCCATTTTAACAAGAATCATTTGTCTGGCCCCATTCCTGAAAAGCTTTTCCACTCTAATTTGACAGTGTTACATGTGTAAGCTTTCATTCTCCCAGTCCTTATCTTATTGTAGTTGTATATGCTCATGACTTAATTTTCCTGAAGGACAGACTTCTTGACCATAATCAGCTTACTGGTACAATTCCAGGCTCTATTGGAGTTGTGCAGTCTCTTGAATCTCTGTATGTTCCTCAACTGCTACCAGTCTATTTTGATTGTAACTGGCTGTCATGTTTTTTTTTCTCAAGCATAAATGGGCTAACAATTATCATTTTAATCATTGCAAACAGACGTCTTGACAACAATAATCTTACAGGCCAGATTCCTGAAACGATTAGCGATCTTAGAAACCTCAAGTTACTGTAAGTGACAGTGCCATATAAAGAGCATGCCATATATTGAACATCATATGCAAGTGTTTCAATTGTCAACATCACATATTTCTGTTTTATTCTCCTTTAGGAATTTAGCAAACAACAATTTAACAGGACCAATGCCGAATCTAACGTTGTTGAATTCCCTTGACACTCTGTAAGAACATATCGAAGCTCTAAATTGACCATACTGGAAATATTGTTCTATTATTCATCATGAATAAAATCAATTCTGTTGTATTTCTGTAGGGACTTGAGCCAGAACTCCTTTGATCCTTCAGAAGCTCCTGCCTGGTTTGGCAGCTTAGAGAATCTCTCATCTCTGTAAGTAAAGCAAGTAACCATTTCAAGTAGCGAACATGATGAATATCTTGACAGTCGACCATCTCAGCCAAGATCCTTTTACTGTGGATATCCAGGGTCATAGAATCTGGAGGGCTCTTTGGTAAAGTACCAGCTAAGCTCTTCAGCCTTCCTCAATTACAGCGTGTGTAAGTGTATGAAGTTGGTTGCCAAAAGGAGAATCAAATACAACAACATAATCAATCATATGAACCTTCCAGATCCATATAACTTCGTTACACTTCCGCAGGGTGCTAAAGAACAATGCCTTTAATGGCAGTCTTGACATGGGCAGTGACATCAGCAATCAACTGCAAATTGTGAATGTTGAAAACAATGCTCTTACCTCGGTCGAACTCAGCGTGGACTATAACAATACTATTATGTGAGAAATTTCAACAATCAGTTTTTATGAACACTAGAAGATGTGTATTTCCATCAACTAGACTTTTAAGTGTTTCGTGTTTTCTTGGCTTCTTGGATTGCAGGCTGCATGGTAATCCAGTGTGCAGAAATTTTCATCTATCAGAAACAAGCTATTGCCTTCCTGTACCAGAGAAACCTGTTCCTTCTGTAAATCAATCACAGTGCAAATCACAAGCATGTGCCCAAATTTATGATTGTTTGCATCCATACGAGGGGCTGATGATTTTCAGAGCACCCTACTTTCAAGTTGTGACAGATAACTTGGTGTTTGAACAGCTAGAGGAAACTGTATGGAATACATATGGATCACATGTGGCCTCCGTATCTCTTCAAGATCCCCACTTTAATGGTGATTCTTATCTGGAGGTACTGCTAAAGCTCTGCCCTCTAAATGGAGTGTACTTCAACCGAACAGAGATATTGATGGAGCTTGACCTAAGCAATCGACATTATAAAGCACCAAAAATTTTTGGTCCTTACTATTTCAGCGCTTTTCCATACAATTTCCCAGGTTAGTTTATATATTTAGTAAGAAACTCAAAAGATTGACTTTCTGATGCAATACTGAGAAAACTTTGATATCCAGGAACAAGTTCCTCTTCCCGTAGAGGTTTGATCATCGGAATGGTGGTGGGATTTACAATTCTGGTCATTGGACTTGTAAGCATGGGGATATATGCGATGCGACAAAAGAAAATGGTTCAAAAAGCTATAGAAATTATTAATCCTTTTGGTAATGCCTCTGAAGCACTTGTAAATATACAAGCCTTATCTATATAGGAGTGTGCATTGAAATTCTCTTTATTAGATAATATTGTCATAAGATATATATTTTTCAAATAGCTCTAAATTGTATCCAATATAGCGTAGGTTTCATTTTTTTAATCAACCACTCCATTGGAAATCTGTACCTCTCGAATGGCCTGCCTTAGATTCTGTAAGTAAAGCAAGTAACCATTTCAAGTAGCGAACATGATGAATATCTTGACAGTCGACCATCTCAGCCAAGATCCTTTTACTGTGGATATCCAGGGTCATAGAATCTGGAGGGCTCTTTGGTAAAGTACCAGCTAAGCTCTTCAGCCTTCCTCAATTACAGCGTGTGTAAGTGTATGAAGTTGGTTGCCAAAAGGAGAATCAAATACAACAACATAATCAATCATATGAACCTTCCAGATCCATATAACGTCGTTACACTTCCGCAGGGCGCTAAAGAACAATGCCTTTAATGGCAGTCTTGACATGGGCAGTGACATCAGCAATCAACTGCAAATTGTGAATGTTGAAAACAATGCTCTTACCTCGGTCGAACTCAGCGCGGACTATAACAATACTATAATGTGAGAAATTTTAACAATCAGTTTTTATGAACACTAGAAGATGTGTATTTCCATCAACTAGACTTTTAAGTGTTTCGTGTTTTCTTGGCTTCTTGGATTGCAGGCTGCATGGTAATCCAGTGTGCAGAAATTTTCATCTATCAGAAACAAGCTATTGCCTTCCTGTACCAGAGAAATCTGTTCCTTCTGTAAATCAATCACGGTGCAAATCACAAGCATGTGCCCAAAATTATGATTGTTTGCATCCATACGAGGGGCTGATGATTTTCAGAGCACCCTACTTTCAAGTTGTGACAGATTACTTGGTGTTTGAACAGCTAGAGGAAACTGTATGGAATACATATGGATCACATGTGGCCTCCGTATCTCTTCAAGATCCCCACTTTAATGGTGATTCTTATCTGGAGGTACTGCTAAAGCTCTGCCCTCTAAATGGAGTGTACTTCAACCGAACAGAGATATTGATGGAGCTTGACCTAAGCAACCGACATTATAAAGCACCAAAAATTTTTGGTCCTTACTATTTCAGCGCTCTTCCATATAATTTCCCAGGTTAGTTTATATATTTAGTAAGAAACTCAAAAGATTGACTTTCTGATGCAATACTGAGAAAACTTTGATATCCAGGAACAAGTTCCTCTTCCCGTAGAGGTTTGATCATCGGAATGGTGGTGGGATTTACAATTCTGGTCATTGGACTTGTAAGCATGGGGATATATGCGATGCGACAAAAGAAAATGGTTCAAAAAGCTATAGAAATTATTAATCCTTTTGGTAATGCCTCTGAAGCACTTGTAAATATACAAGCCTTATCTATATAGGAGTGTGCATTGAAATTCTCTTTATTAGATAATATTGTCATAAGATATATATTTTTCAAATAGCTCTAAATTGTATCCAATATAGCGTAGGTTTCATTTTTTTTAATCAACCACTCCATTGGAAATCTGTACCTCTCGAATGGCCTGCCTTAGATTCTGTCAGTACATGACCTTTTCATCTGAGATTGTTTTCCTTCAACTTGCCTTTTTTTCTTCTATAAATTTAGTTAGTATAAACAAGAGCTACTCTCTCAACCCAGCTAATTCATACAATTCACTAATTCAAAATGGAATGCATGAAAAGAGAACTCTGAGGCATTAGTATAATCCATACAATCTAACTAATCTCGTAGCCATTGATAAAACTATCCCTCCCTCCTAAATCTTTCAGACTGAATAATTCTCAAAATTAAGTGATTATTATTCTTTTCAGATACATGCTTTATTCTAATTTTGTTTTCAGGCATGTAGCTTGTGCATATGAAATTAATGCAGTCCCCCGTTAGCATGGACTTTTTCCTCGATTATAGGAGTAGGATTTTTATAAAGTTGCATCTTGGTGTTTGCCGCTTAATCCCATATTTATGTGAAAGGATTTGGATGAAGTTCTTCTAAAATAAGGCAGGAGCATGGAAAGCAATCCAAGTAGTGGAAAGCCAAGACACCTAGCTATTTAATAGAAAAGCATGTCGTAGTTTAGATGAGTTATACATTACTCCAAATTTTACTGTATTATCTGCATAAATATTTCTTTAATCACCAAAATATGGTCAAGTGTGTTAAATATTAATGTATCTTCAACCTGTCAGCTTCCTGGGATCCTGATGTAGAAAATAGTGTGGAAGCACCACAATTGAATGGAGCAAGGTGGTTTTCTTATGATGAACTCAAGAACTGCACTAACAATTTCCCTGAGATTAATGTAATTGGAGTAGGAGGCTATGGGAAGGTATCTAACTTCTCTATACTTTGTTACATAAACTAAACTTTTGGAGACGGTAAAGTTGATGGAAAATTAATTTATTTTTAGGTATACAGAGGAAAGCTTTCCAATGGGAAGATAGTCACATCAAGAGAGGGCAGCTGGAGTCAAATCAAGGCGGCTCGAGTTTAAGACTGAGATTGAGTTGCTCTCGAGAATCCATCACAAAAACCTACTTGAACTTGTAGGCTTCTGCTTTCAGAAAGGAGAACGGATGCTAATTTATGAGTTCATGCCTAATGGAACTCTGAGGGAATGTTTGTTAGGTTTGCTCTTGAATAACAAAAACCATTTATTCTTCTCTCTTCACTTTGCCTTCACTAAAAATTTTCTTTTCTTTTTTCGTTTTTCTCTGTAGGACAAAATGGCGTTGAACTGAACTGGACGGCCAGACTTCGTATTGCTCTTGACTCGGCTCGAGGAGTTGCTTATCTTCATGAACATGCAAACCCACCAATTATCCATAGAGATATAAAATCTACGAATATCCTTCTGGATGAACATATGAATGCAAAGGTCGCAGATTTTGGGCTCTCCAAGCTGGTATCGGACAGCTTAAAGAGGTCAATATACTACTCAGGTCAAGGGGACATTGGTGAGTATTTATGTATAGTTACATACTTATTTCCCTAATATCTGTTATGGCATGAATCGTTTAATAACGAGATTTGCTCCCTATTATCTCTATGCTCTGCCGACTTTTAATCATGGTTTCTTAAGTCCACAAAACATCATTTCTTTTTAGGCTAAACTTCACAAAACCCTCCTTACGTTTGGCCACTTTTGAGATAATCCCCTAACTATTTTCATAGTTATAACACCACCCCTACCCCCAAACACCCCCCACCCCCCCAAACACACACACACACAAGAGGGGAAAAAGAACCATTTTAATAAGCAGAAAGCCCCCTTAACTTGTAGGGTTTACTTATAACCCCCTGAATTTCTTCTATTCCAGTAAATTCCTTGGAAGGTTTTTCACTTCTAATTCCCAAAGTAACACCATGAAGTAATAAAAGAAAAAACAAAAAGGAAGGCCCTTTTATTCTTTTCAGATACATGCTTTATTCTAATTTTGTTTTCAGGCATGTAGCTTGTGCATATGAAATTAATGCAGTCCCCGTTAGCATGGACTTTTTCCTCGATTATAGGAGTAGGATTTTTATAAAGTTGCATCTTGGTGTTTGCCGCTTAATCCCATATTTATGTGAAAGGATTTGGATGAAGTTCTTCTAAAATAAGGCAGGAGCATGGAAAGCAATCCAAGTAGTGGAAAGCCAAGACACCTAGCTATTTAATAGAAAAGCATGTCGTAGTTTAGATGAGTTATACATTACTCCAAATTTTACTGTATTATCTGCATAAATATTTCTTTAATCACCAAAATATGGTCAAGTGTGTTAAATATTAATGTATCTTCAACCTGTCAGCTTCCTGGGATCCTGATGTAGAAAATAGTGTGGAAGCACCACAATTGAATGGAGCAAGGTGGTTTTCTTATGATGAACTCAAGAACTGCACTAACAATTTCCCTGAGATTAATGTAATTGGAGTAGGAGGCTATGGGAAGGTATCTAACTTCTCTATACTTTGTTACATAAACTAAACTTTTGGAGACGGTAAAGTTGATGGAAAATTAATTTATTTTTTAGGTATACAGAGGAAAGCTTTCCAATGGGAAGATAGTCGCGATCAAGAGAGGGCAGCTGGAGTCAAATCAAGGCGGGCTCGAGTTTAAGACTGAGATTGAGTTGCTCTCGAGAATCCATCACAAAAACCTACTTGAACTTGTAGGCTTCTGCTTTCAGAAAGGAGAACGGATGCTAATTTATGAGTTCATGCCTAATGGAACTCTGAGGGAATGTTTGTTAGGTTTGCTCTTGAATAACAAAAACCATTTATTCTTCTCTCTTCACTTTGCCTTCACTAAAAATTTTCTTTTCTTTTTTCGTTTTTCTCTGTAGGACAAAATGGCGTTGAACTGAACTGGACGGCCAGACTTCGTATTGCTCTTGACTCGGCTCGAGGAGTTGCTTATCTTCATGAACATGCAAACCCACCAATTATCCATAGAGATATAAAATCTACGAATATCCTTCTGGATGAACATATGAATGCAAAGGTCGCAGATTTTGGGCTCTCCAAGCTGGTATCGGACAGCGAAAGAGGTCAATATACTACTCAGGTCAAGGGGACATTGGTGAGTATTTATGTATAGTTACATACTTATTTCCCTAATATCTGTTATGGCATGAATCGTTTAATAACGAGATTTGCTCCCTATTATCTCTATGCTCTGCCGACTTTTAATCATGGTTTCTTAAGTCCACAAAACATCATTTCTTTTTAGGCTAAACTTCACAAAACCCTCCTTACGTTTGGCCACTTTTGAGATAATCCCCTAACTATTTTCATAGTTATAACACCACCCCTACCCCCAAACACCCCCCACCCCCCCAAACACACACACACACAAGAGGGGAAAAAGAACCATTTTAATAAGCAGAAAGCCCCCTTAACTTGTAGGGTTTACTTATAACCCCCTGAATTTCTTCTATTCCAGTAAATTCCTTGGAAGGTTTTTCACTTCTAATTCCCAAAGTAACACCATGAAGTAATAAAAAAGAAAAAAACAAAAAGGAAGGCCCTTTTGTTCTTTTTTATCATTTTCATTAAGTTGCTATTTTCACTTTTCTTCATCACGTGCTTGGACATGACAAGTTAGATTTGAATGTTAATTTAGGAGGTTAAAGTGAACAATCTTAATGAGTTTAGTGGAATAGAGCAAGTTAAGGGGGACTATGCGAAAAACCCCTCAAAGTTTGGGGATGGGTTGTGAAATTTACCCTTCTTTTTAATGTTGATGTCTTTATTTTCTGTATTTAAAAAACTAAAAATGAAGCTGTATATGTTGATTGGCAATATCTGGTAATGCTAGCACAAATAGGAACAATGTCTCATGAAATTACTTCAACTTCGAAATGAAATTTTGTTAAACACCTTTATCAATGTTTACAGGGTTATCTAGATCCAGAGTACTATACTACTCAACTGCTGACGGGGAAAAGCGACGTTTACAGTTTTGGGGTTGTGATGCTGGAACTAATAACGGCAACGCCACCAATTCACAACAACAAATACATTGTTCGGGAGGTTCAAAAGTCACTAAACAAGAAAGACCTGAAGTTCTATGGTCTAACTGAGTTAATGGATCCTGTCATTCGATATGGACCTCATATTATAGGTTTCAAGGGGTTTGTAGACCTAGCACTTCGATGTGTTGAAGACTCATCGATAGAACGACCAACAATGGGTGAGGTTGTTAAAGAGCTTGAGGTGCTGGCGACTAATGAAGGAATGAGCAGAAACTCATCTTTAACATCGTCGTCATCAACGAGATACCTGATTCCTAGGAGGGATGCAGGCAATAGTCCTTTGAATACTCTGGTGGTTACTCGTTCTCAACAGAACTTGAACTGAACTGGACGGCCAGACTTCGTATTGCTCTTGACTCGCTCGAGGAGTTGCTTATCTTCATGAACATGCAAACCCACCAATTATCCATAGAGATATAAAATCTACGAATATCCTTCTGGATGAACATATGAATGCAAAGGTCGCAGATTTTGGGCTCTCCAAGCTGGTATCGATGACAGAAAGAGGTCAATATACTACTCAGGTCAAGGGGACATTGGTGAGTATTTATGTATAGTTACATACTTATTTCCCTAATATCTGTTATGGCATGAATCGTTTAATAACGAGATTTGCTCCCTATTATCTCTATGCTCTGCCGACTTTTAATCATGGTTTCTTAAGTCCACAAAACATCATTTCTTTTAGGCTAAACTTCACAAAACCCTCCTTACGTTTGGCCACTTTTGAGATAATCCCTAACTATTTTCATAGTTATAACACCACCCCTACCCCCAAACACCCCCACCCCCAAACACACACACACACAAGAGGGGAAAAAGAACCATTTTAATAAGCAGAAAGCCCCTTAACTTGTAGGGTTTACTTATAACCCCTGAATTTCTTCTATTCCAGTAAATTCCTTGGAAGGTTTTTCACTTCTAATTCCCAAAGTAACACCATGAAGTAATAAAGAAAAAACAAAAAGGAAGGCCCTTTTGTTCTTTTTATCATTTTCATTAAGTTGCTATTTTCACTTTTCTTCATCACGTGCTTGGACATGACAAGTTAGATTTGAATGTTAATTTAGGAGGTTAAAGTGAACAATCTTAATGAGTTTAGTGGAATAGAGCAAGTTAAGGGGGACTATGCGAAAAACCCC
Organism: Asparagus setaceus; assembly: GCA_012295165.1. Classification (NCBI taxonomy): domain Eukaryota; kingdom Viridiplantae; phylum Streptophyta; class Magnoliopsida; order Asparagales; family Asparagaceae; genus Asparagus; species Asparagus setaceus. The sequence goes on along the minus strand of CM022702.1, from coordinate 81,676,690 downwards.
TCAAAGTTTGGGGATGGGTTGTGAAATTTACCCTTCTTTTAATGTTGATGTCTTTATTTTCTGTATTTAAAAAACTAAAAATGAAGCTGTATATGTTGATTGGCAATATCTGGTAATGCTAGCACAAATAGGAACAATGTCTCATGAAATTACTTCAACTTCGAAATGAAATTTTGTTAAACACCTTTATCAATGTTTACAGGGTTATCTAGATCCAGAGTACTATACTACTCAACTGCTGACGGGGAAAAGCGACGTTTACAGTTTTGGGGTTGTGATGCTGGAACTAATAACGGCAACGCCACCAATTCACAACAACAAATACATTGTTCGGGAGGTTCAAAAGTCACTAAACAAGAAAGACCTGAAGTTCTATGGTCTAACTGAGTTAATGGATCCTGTCATTCGATATGGACCTCATATTATAGGTTTCAAGGGGTTTGTAGACCTAGCACTTCGATGTGTTGAAGACTCATCGATAGAACGACCAACAATGGGTGAGGTTGTTAAAGAGCTTGAGGTGCTGGCGACTAATGAAGGAATGAGCAGAAACTCATCTTTAACATCGTCGTCATCAACGAGATACCTGATTCCTAGGAGGGATGCAGGCAATAGTCCTTTTGAATACTCTGGTGGTTACTCGTTCTCAACAGAACTTGAACCGAAGTAGCCAGTAGTGCAGTTTCCTTCAATTTTCTTTTCCTTGTTATAGGAGTCCGTTTACAAGTTCATCATACATATTTACTTAGTTACCAACTATAAGTAAAGCTCCTTAATGATGAGATAAGTATCTCGTCGGAGTTGGAAATGCACCTAGAATGTCACTTGTTCTGCCGATGACTGCTTTCACTAAGGTGTCATCTGTGAAGTGTAAGTATATACTGAAATATCGAGGAATATCGTCCTATGTTGGGTCATGGAAAAATGTTGATTCCTTTAAATAAAAATAAAAAAAATCTACCAGCATATATTTAAGTTTACATCGAAGACGCGTGCAATTTGGGACTTGTTCGGAATTTTGAGTTCTTGCAAGGTTTGGCGATAGGTGGTTCTTCCAAAGACTGAAAAAGGGACTTTACAAAAGAGAATTTGAAGGCCTCTTGTCCTTCATTGAATCCAAACATAAAAAGAAGAAAAAGAGCGAAGTGGGACAGAACATTTTGATAAAGAAGAATAAATTAAATAAAAAAAAAGGGAAAAAAATTTGACTTCCCCCCCTAGGTTGTCAAGTGAATAACCGACGATTGCATGATAGATTAAAGAGAATGATTTACTGTGCTGTGTTTGATGGAAAAAGAAAATTTTCCTAGAAACCATCTTGAAAAGAGAAGCACTTTTAATTATCAATTTATACGTAAACTATCTTAAACAGGTTTTGGTTACAATTAGCTATTTGGACTCAATTTTAAGTCAAGTTGCAATTAGTCACCAACTGTTATTAGATGGGGGTCAATTACCCAAAAACCTTAATTAAAAGTGGACCAAGTTGGTTGTATACATTGATAATCAAAAGTGATTTTTAATGGAATGATTCTATTTTAAATGTGATTTTTAGGGGAAAATACCATGGAAAAAAATGGTAATATCGCACTATTTCGTTTGTGGCGTAATGTTTGTGAGGACTATTTTGCCCCTGGTAATGAGCCATCATGTTCTGCCTTCCCTTCAAAGCAGACGCAAAAAAGGGTACCCAAAAAAGTAAAAAACCAAAGAAATTTATGACACTTGGCTCCACCTTTCATGGACACGTGTCCTATTTATTGACCTCAACCACATCGATGTTGGATCTGCTTACAATAAAGCGTTATTTCGATATTAATCCCTCAGATCTTCAATAATTCCATGGTAGTCCCTCAAATCTTTGAAATTGCTCATTAGTTCCACAAATCTTAAGGAATCTTGAAATTTTGTTAAACACCTTTATCAATGTTTACAGGGTTATCTAGATCCAGAGTACTATACTACTCAACTGCTGACGGGGAAAAGCGACGTTTACAGTTTTGGGGTTGTGATGCTGGAACTAATAACGGCAACGCCACCAATTCACAACAACAAATACATTGTTCGGGAGGTTCAAAAGTCACTAAACAAGAAAGACCTGAAGTTCTATGGTCTAACTGAGTTAATGGATCCTGTCATTCGATATGGACCTCATATTATAGGTTTCAAGGGTTTGTAGACCTAGCACTTCGATGTGTTGAAGACTCATCGATAGAACGACCAACAATGGGTGAGGTTGTTAAAGAGCTTGAGGTGCTGGCGACTAATGAAGGAATGAGCAGAAACTCATCTTTAACATCGTCGTCATCAACGAGATACCTGATTCCTAGGAGGGATGCAGGCAATAGTCCTTTTGAATACTCTGGTGGTTACTCGTTCTCAACAGAACTTGAACCGAAGTAGCCAGTAGTGCAGTTTCCTTCAATTTTCTTTTCCTTGTTATAGGAGTCCGTTTACAAGTTCATCATACATATTTACTTAGTTACCAACTATAAGTAAAGCTCCTTAATGATGAGATAAGTATCTCGTCGGAGTTGGAAATGCACCTAGAATGTCACTTGTTCTGCCGATGACTGCTTTCACTAAGGTGTCATCTGTGAAGTGTAAGTATATACTGAAATATCGATGAATATCGTCCTATGTTGGGTCATGGAAAAATGTCGATTCCTTTAAATAAAAATAAAAAAAATCTACCAGCATATACTTAAGGTTACATCGAAGACGCGTGCAATTTGGGACTTGTTCGGAATTTTGAGTTCTTGCAAGGTTTGGCGATAGGTGGTTCTTCCAAAGACTGAAAAAGGGACTTCACAAAAGAGAATTTGAAGGCCTCTTGTCCTTCATTGAATCCAAACATAAAAAGAAGAAAAAGAGCGAAGTGGGACAGAACATTTTGATAAAGAAGAATAAATTAAATAAAAAAAAAGGGAAAAAAATTTGACTTCCCCCCCTAGGTTGTCGAGTGAATAACCAACGATTGCATGATAATAGATTAAAGAGAATGATTTACTGTCCTGTGTTTGATGGAGAAAGAAAATTTTCCTAGAAACCATCTTGAAAAGAGGAGCACCTTTAATTATCAATTTATACGTAAACTATCTTAAACAGGTTTTGGTTACAATTAACTATTTGGACTCAATTTTAAGTCAAGTTGCAATTAGTCACCAACTGTTATTAGATGGGGTCAATTACCCAAAACCTTAATTAAAAGTGGACCAAGTTGGTTGTATAAATTGATAATCAAAAGTGATTTTTATGGAATGATTCTATTTTAAATGTGATTTTTAGGGAAAATACCATGGAAAAAATGGTAATATCGCACTATTTCGCTTTGTATAATGTTTGGAGGACTATTTTATGAGCCATTGTTGCTGGATTGATCTTCTTAACGATAGATTTTCTGAGACGATCTCCACCTTTGATTTCCAAAGTGCCCAAAGTGAAGTGGAGATGAAGATATATTAAACACTACATAGATCAATGCACTTCCCTTCAAAGCAGACGCAAAAAGGGTACCCAAAAATTAAAACCAAAGAAATTAATGACACTTGGCTCCACCTTTCATGGACACGTGTCCTCTTTATTGACCTCAACCACATCGATGTTGGATCTGCTTAAAATAAAGCGTTATTTCGATATTAATCCCTCATATCTTCAATAATTCCATTGTAGTCCCTCAAATCTTTGAAATTGCTCATTAGTTCCACAAATCTTAAGGAATCTTGCAATTTGGTCCCTCAATGTCTAAAATACTAACGACGAAATAAAATAACCTTCTCCTGCTTAAAAAAACTAACCATATTTTACTGATGCAGCTCATTGAACGTCACACCTCAGCCCATTGTATCCACATAAATAAATATATATTACATTTCTGCCCGATCTCAACTATCAGAGACTATTTCACATAATTTTTTCCTTGCATGTATTTTAATCTTCGGTAGAAGTACTTGTACAAAATTGAGATCACACCGATAATAAATTGTCTCTACCTTATATAATAGTAGAAAGATAATATATTTGCGTTACTGCAAATCATTCTATAGTTTTTCTAGCAATTCAACATAACATGTTCGTGTTATAACGTGCTAAATTGGTCATGCACGACTCCGACCGTCCTATTTGGGCCAGTAGCTCAGGGCCGGCGACCGGAATTATGCGCTTCTCCTGCAGAAAGATGGCAATGTGGTGACCTGCGGACGGGACCGTTGGGCCACCGGCACGCACACTGGACTACACGGAGTCGGCACTGTTGCTCAGAATGCAACGAATTAATTGGCTATTTTAAAGAGACATATAATTACTTAAGGATCCTCTAATTGTCCCAAACGTAATCTTAGCTGCTTTGGTAAATCAAATTAACATCACTTTATATCCTTGATGACTACTTGTTGGTTAGCGTAAGTGCTTTGACTAGTAAAAGATTATAATGGAAGTATTTATCATAATTAATGGTTCATAATGAGGAGCAATTCCTAGTACGGAGTAACTTTAAACATATACGGTAAGGCCATTTTCAAATATGCCTACAAGTTTAAGATTGTCCTAATTTTTATATTATTCACTTTAGGTACTGTTACAATGTTAAATGGTGTGTTGCTGACGTGACATAAATACAAGCCGCTACATCTTAGATCATCAACAACCTCAGATTGTGACTGATCTTTTTAGTGTGTACCCCATGAACAAAACACCAAACAAACATAGTCTCTCTCTCTCTCTCTCTCTCTCTCTCTCTCTCTCGGAGAGTGCACACTCTATTAGATATTAAGCACGTATCTTTTGAATGTAGCAAACCTTATAATATTACATCAGTATTTGTTTTCAAAAATATGATACCTGAGGATCATATTCTCGAGATAAATTACATTCCGTGAACCAAATACAACCCAACTACTTGTATTAATGGTACCGTCACTCAAGGAGGTGAAAGTTTTGATCGCAACTGTTGGGATGCGGGAACACGCCCGCACGCCGCGGAAGCGATATCACCCGAGAGAAGGCTTTGATATTCCCGTTTCACGAAGGAAACAAGAATAGAAAGTAAAATATCCCAACAAAGTGAGATATCTACTCTCCATCATCACTAGGATTTGAATCAAGGGAACCTACAAACAATAGCAAATACACAAAGAAAACAAGAAAGACACGAGATTTACGTGGTTCGGCAAAATTGCCTACGCCCACGGAGGGGTGAGGGAGATTTAACTATAAAGAACACCGACGACTTGTACAATCCACAAGCTCGTCCCAAAGAAAAACTTTGATTTTACCCAAAAGAAATTGACCTCTCTCTTGTAGAATCTCTCAAGCTTTCTCTTTTCTCTCTAGTCACGCCAAAAAAGCCCTAGCTTTTTCTCCTTTTCTTTACTTTTCTCCACACCACAAATCCTAGGTTTAACTCCCTATTTAAAGGGAATTAATTGAGAACTTTCCTTCAGTTTTAGATGTGGGACTAAAATAATAAAAAGGACTTCTTTTGTTTCGCCGCGGGTGAAATCAAGACAAAACACGTGGGTGGCCCCTCCCCACGTGTTCATAATTCTCCACCTCGTACATCATTTGATAAACCGTAAATTTTGGACTAACACCGTAAGAACACCGCGAACATTACTAGAGATCTCCATCACCAAACGGGCCAATCCATGCTTAGCATGCTATCATGGTACGCCTCATTCAGGGATCAAGCTAACCGTAGTTACGTAATTGTTCTCCATATAGTCTCCACTTCACCCCATCACCGAAGGGCCATGCCCTCTTAGGCGGATCAACACGGTTGATATGAAGCAAGTCCAAGCAATGCTTAAACTTGCTACCGTGACCACCTTAGTTAATATGCGGGATTCTCATTCGTGTGTACCTTCATGAGAGAAATATCGCCTTCCTCTATGACATCTCGCGAAATGATACGACATCGATATGCTTGTGCGAGCATGATGAACTTGATTCTTCGCCAAGTGAATTGCACTCATTTGTCGCACCACAAGTTCACGTTCTCTGCTCAATCCCCAAATTATCTAGAAGACCCCATACCACAATGCTTCCTTCACTCCCTCTGTCATGGCCATGTACTCGGCCTCGTAGTAGAAAGTGCCATCAGAGCTCGTAACATCGATCGCCAACTAACCGGAGCCCCATGTATCCCGAATACATAACCGGTGAGTCGATCGCCGTCTATCTAGATCGCCGCATAATCGAGTCCACAAACCCATCAATCGACATGTTTCTCCACCAAAACACGAGCGTATCAGCGGTAAGTACCTGGGATCCTCCGGGACTTCCCGCTGGTGTCTTTCGGATTCGCCATGAATCGACCGACCGTTGCGTGAAATATCCGGCGTGTACACACCATTCGCGTACATTAAGGCGCCAACCTGCACTAGCATAGGAACACGCTCCATGTGCGCATTCTCTTCGGTAGTAGGAGATTGTTTACGAGAGCCTAAAGTGTGGAGCCATAGAGTCACCACCGACTTATTTGCATCCGAATCGCGATCACTTCTATGTAGCCGACTTAAGAACAATGCGGTTAAGCTCTCTTCTAATTTCCATACCGATATTTTCCTAGCCCATGTCCTTCATCTCGAACTCTTCACCAAGTTGAGATTTCACCTATCTATCTCCACCGCTCTTAGAAGCAATAAGCATGTCATCCACATACAAAGGAGAGATAGATATAATTATCTCCGAAGCTTCGGATGTAAACGCAACAATCATAGTCGCCGGGAAAACCCATGCCAACATGAAAGTCAAATCGCTTGTACCATTGTCGAGGAGATTGTTTCAATCCATACAATGACTTCTTCAAACGACACACATGATGCTCCTTATCCTCAACCTTGTAGCCCTCGAGGTTGATGCATGTAGATCTCTTCATCCAAGTCTCCGGTGCAAGAAGGCCGTTTTAACATCGAAGTTATTCCGCTCAAGATCACCATGAGCAACAATACTCAATAGCACCAGAATAGAAGTGTGTTTCACCACGGAGAAAATATCTCATTATAATCCACACCCTCTCTTTGTGTAAACCCCTTAGCCACTAGCCTTGCCTTGTACCTTGTACCGAGCTCTGAAAGATCTTCTTCTTTTATACACCTTACAACCAATAGCTTTTCTTCCTACGGGCAATGGGACCACCTCCCATGTTTGGTTCTTCGAAGAGATTCCATCTCTTTCTCCCTCAGCAGCCAATAGAAAGTAAAATATCCCAACAAAGTGAGATATCTACTTCCTAGTACTAGGGTGGAATCAAGGGAACCTACAAACAATAGCAAATACACAAAGAAAACAAGAAAGACACGAGATTTACGTGGTTCGGCAAAATTGCCTACGCCCACGGAGGGGTGAGGGGAGATTTAACTATAAAGAACACCGACGACTTGTACAATCCACAAGCTCGTCCCAAAGAAAAAACTTTGATTTTTACCCAAAAGAAATTGACCTCTCTCTTGTAGAATCTCTCCAAGCTTTCTCTTTTTCTCTCTCTAGCCGCCGCCAAAAAAAAGCCCTAGCTTTTTCTCCCTTTTTCTTTACTTTTCTCCACACCACAAATCCTAGGTTTAACTCCCTATTTAAAGGGAATTAATTGAGAACTTTCCTTCAGTTTTCCGATGTGGGACTAAAATAATAAAAAAAGGACTTCTTTTGTTTCTGTCGCGCGGGTGAAACCGCACAAAACACGTGGGTGGCCCCCTCCCCACGTGTTCATAATTCTCCACCTCGTACATCATTTGATAAACCGTAAATTTTGGACGAACACCAGAAGAACACCGCGAACATTACTAGAGAGATCTCCATCAGCCAAACCAGGCCAATCCAGTAGCCCACTATCACGCTACGCCTCATTCTTCTAGGGATCAAGCTAACCGTAGTTCTGTAATTGTTCTCCATATAGTCTCCACTTCACCCCATCACCGCCCCGAAGGGCCATGCCCTCTTGGGCAGATCAACACGGGTTGATATGAAGCAAGTCCAAGCAATGCTTAAACTTGCTACCTGTGACCACCTTAGTTAATATGTCTGCGGGATTCTCATTCGTGTGTACCTTCATGAGAGAAATATCGCCTTCCTCTATGACATCTCGCACGAAATGATACCTGACATCGATATGCTTGGTACGAGCATGATGAACTTGATTCTTCGCCAAGTGAATTGCACTCTGACTGTCGCACCACAAGTTCACGTTCTCCTGCTCAATCCCCAAATTATCTAGAAGACCCCATACCACAATGCTTCCTTCACTCCCTCTGTCATGGCCATGTACTCAGCCTCTGTAGTAGAAAGTGCCACTGTAGCCTGTAACATCGATCGCCAACTAACCGGAGCCCCATGTATCCTGAATACATAACCAGTAGTCGATCGCCGTCTATCTAGATCGCCGCATAATCGAGTCCACAAACCCATCAATCGACATGTTTCTCCACCAAAACACGAGCGTATCAGCGGTACCCTTTAAGTACCTCAGACCCACTTCATCGCTTCCCGGTGTGTCTTTCCGGATTCGCCATGAATCTATCACCACACCGACCGCCTGTGAAATATCTCGGCGTGTACACACCATTGCGCATATTAAGCCGCCAACCGCACTAGCATAGGAACACGCTCCATGTGCGCATTCTCTTCGGCGTAGTAGGAGATTGTTTACCGAAGCCTAAAGTGTGGAGCCAATAGAGTCACCACCGACTTAGCACTTTGCATCCGAACCTCGCGATCACCCGCTCTATGTAGCCCTTCCGACTTAAGAACAATCGCGGTTCGCGGCTCTCTTCTAATTTCCATACCCGTATTTTCCTAGCGGCCCATGTCCTTCATCTCGAACTCTTCACCAAGTTGAGATTTCAGCCTATCTATCTCCACCCTGCTCTTAGAAGCAATAAGCATGTCATCCACATACAAAAGGAGATAGATATAATTATCTCCACGAAGCTTCTGGATGTAAACGCAACAATCATAGTCGCTTCGGGAAAACCCATGCTTCAGCATGAAGGAGTCAAATCGCTTGTACCACTGTCGAGGAGATTGTTTCAATCCATACAGTGACTTCTTCAAACGACACACATGATGCTCCTTATCCTCAACCTTGTAGCCCTCAGGTTGATGCATGTAGATCTCTTCATCCAAGTCTCCGTGCAAGAAGGCCGTTTTAACATCGAGTTATTCCAGCTCAAGATCACCATGAGCAACAATACTCAATAGCACCCGAATAGAAGTGTGTTTCACCACCGGAGAAAATATCTCATTATAATCCACACCCTCTCTTTGTGTAAACCCCTTAGCCACTAGCCTTGCCTTGTACCTTGTACCACCGAGCTCTGAAAGATCTTCTTTTCTTTTATACACCCACTTACAACCAATAGCTTTTCTTCCTACTGCAATGGGACCACCTCCCATGTTTGGTTCTTCAAAAGAAATTGACCTCTCTCTTGTAGAATCTCTCCAAGCTTTCTTTTCTCTCTAGTCACGCCAAAAAAAGCCCTAGCTTTTTCTCCCTTTTCTTTACTTTTCTCCACACCACAAATCCTAGGTTTAACTCCCTATTTAAAGGGAATTAATTGAGAACTTTCCTTCAGTTTTCCGATGTGGGACTAAAATAATAAAAAGGACTTCTTTTGTTTTCGTCTGGTGAAATCAAGACAAAACACGCGGTGGCCCCTCCCCACGTGTTCATAATTCTCCACCTCGTACATCATTTGATAAACCGAATTTTGGACTAACACCGAAGAACACCGCGAACATTACTAGAGATCTCCATCGCCCAAACCAGCCAATCCAAATACACTATATACCGCTGCACACGCACTTTCACCGGATCAAGCTAACCGTAGTTCTCAGAATTGTTCTCCATATAGTCTCCACTTCACCCCATCACCAAGGGCCATGCCCTCTTGGGCGATCAACACGGTTGATATGAAGCAAGTCCAAGCAATGCTTAAACTTGCTACCAGGACCACCTTAGTTAATATGTTCGGGATTCTCATTCGTGTGTACCTTCATGAGAGAAATATCGCCTTCCTCTATGACATCTCGCATCTAAATGATACCGACATCGATATGCTTGGTACGAGCATGATGAACTTGATTCTTCGCCAAGTGAATTGCACTCGACCGCCGCACCACAAGTTCACGCTTCCCGCCAATCCCCAAATTATCTAGAAGACCCCATACCACAATGCTTCCTTCACTCCCTCTGTCATGGCCATGTACTCAGAGTAGAAAGTGCCATCAGAGCTCGTAACATCGATCGCCAACTAACCGGAGCCCCATGTATCCCGAATACATAACCAAGAGTCGATCGCCGCCTATCTAGATCGCCGCATAATCGAGTCCACAAACCCATCAATCGACATGTTTCTCCACCAAAACACGAATCAGATCAACGGTACCCTTTAAGTACCTCAGACCCACTTCATCGCTTCCCGCTGTGTCTTTCCGGATTCGCCATGAATCTATCACCACACCGACCGCCAGGAAATATCTCGGGCGTACACACCATTGCGCATATTAAGCCGCCAACCGCACTAGCATAGGAACACGCCCATGTGCGCATTCTCTTCATTGTAGTAGGAGATTGTTTACCGAAGCCTAAAGTGTGGAGCCAATAGAGTCACCACCGACTTAGCACTTTGCATCCCGAACCTCGCGATCACCGGCTCTATGTAGCCCTTCCGACTTAAGAACAATCGCCGGTTCGCCTCTTCTAATTTCCATACCCAGATTTTCCTAGTAGCCATGTCCTTCATCTCAACTCTTCACCAAGTTGAGATTTCACCTATCTATCTCCACCGCTCTTAGAAGCAATAAGCATGTCATCCACATACAAAAGGAGATAGATATAATTATCTCCACGGCTTCGGATGTAAACGCAACAATCATAGTCGCCGGAAAACCCATGCTTCAAAGATGAAGGAGTCAAATCGCTTGTACCATCTGCCGAGGAGATTGTTTCAATCCATACAAGGACTTCTTCAAACGACACACATGATGCTCCTTATCCTCAACCTTGTAGCCCTCGGGTTGATGCATGTAGATCTCTTCATCCAAGTCTCCGCAAGAAGGCCGCTTTAACATCGAAGTTATTCCACCAAGATCACCATGAGCAACAATACTCAATAGCACCCGAATAGAAGTGTGTTTCACCACCGGAGAAAATATCTCATTATAATCCACACCCTCTCTTTGTGTAAACCCCTTAGCCACTAGCCTTGCCTTGTACCTTGTACCACCGAGCTCAAAGATCTTCTTTCTTTTATACACCCACTTACAACCAATAGCTTTTCTTCCTACTGCAATGGGACCACCTCCCATGTTTGGTTCTTCCGAAGAGATTCCATCTCTTTCTCCCTCGCAGCCAACCAACTCTCACTATCCTTGTCCCGAATAGCTTTCTTGAAGGAGACCGGTTCGTCCTCCTCCACCGAGAGTGCATATTCAACCAAATTAACCTGCCCATAGTGCTTCAGGGGTTGATCAGCCCCCAGCTTTTGTACCTGCTTGTATGCTCGCCTTGGCCTAGTGGAAGCCAAACTATCCTCGAGCTGCTGTTGTTGTAGTGCCTGTATTCTCCTCGCTGAACCTCCTCCCCGCCAAGCTCATCATCTACCGACTTCCCACTTGAACACCACTAGAACCTAGTTGGTCTTTAGGTTCTATTTCAATAACCTGAGACTTAGAAGTCTCATCAGTCCTAACACCATCATCCTTGGACGCCCTAGCAATCATGGATTTCTCATCAAAGGTAACATCCCTGCTGATCACGAACTTCGAATCTTCCGTACACCAAAGGCGATAGCCTTTACGCCGCTCGCGATATCCTAAGAATATTGCCTTCTTGGCCCTCGCGTCAAGCTTTCCCTCGCTGACGGATAGTAGGCGGTACATCCAAAATTCGAGCCTATCATAATCGTGATGTTCTCTCGACCACACCCTATAGGGTGTATTACCATCCAATGTCGAATGTGGTGAGCGGTTCACAATGTAATAAGTCAGAAGCTACCGATTCGCCCACCATTCGCTGCCCAATCCAACAGATGATCGCGATACTCATTGCTTTCTCCGCAATGTTCGGTTCGATCTCTGCGACCCCATTCTCACTGGTGTTGACTGACCGCCCAAGATCGAACAATTCCTCCTCGATCACGTAACTCCTTGAAAGCACCATCTCAGATACTGCACTGCTATCGATCTCGTCTTCAATTTTTTCCGCTCGTTCTCAACCATTGCTCTCCACTTCTTGAATGTCTCAACACCTCATTCTTATGCTTCGTAAAGTAAATCCAAGCATATCTCGAATAGTCATCTATGAACGAGACATAATATCTGAACCACCCTTAGAAGTGGTCTGAGCCGGACCCCAAACATCCGTGTGCACATAATCTAGTATCCCTCTGCTCTTAGACTTGCTTCTCAGAAACTGAACCCTGTGTGACTTTCCATACACACAATCCTCGCAAAAATCCATGCTAGGTTCCTTCAGATTCTTTAGCAGACCCTCTTTACCAAGCAGAACTAGACCCTTCTCTGACATATGCCCAAGCCGCCTATGCCATAACCGTGTGTGCTCACATGGGTCTCCACCACTTCCTTCGCCTAACCATCGTGATCTCCGCCACCGCTGCATTCGAGAGTATATAAATTACCGTGACGAATACCCTTCATCACTATAAGGGAACCCCGAACAACCTTCTTTACTCCGTTCTCCGTAACAATTTTGCAACCGCCGGAGTCCAATGTACCAACTGAGATAAGATTCTTCCGCAAGTCGGGAACATGCCTCACATCCGTCAAGGTTCGAACCACTCCATCATGCATCTTGATTTTGATATTACTTAGCCCCACCGTTTTACAAGCATGGTTGTTCCCCATCAATACGGTTCCACCATCAATGCCTCTGTAGGTAGTAAACCACTTCCTATTTGGACACATGTGGTAAGAGCAACCGTAATCAAGTATCCACTTTCCGGAGATATCCTCGCCACCGTGACGACATAGCACTCCTTATCGCCGCCTTCCTCAAACGTAGCTCGCCTCTTCCTTGCCCTCTCTTCTCTCGGTCTTGTTGTTCTTCTTTCCACCTACTCTCTTATTTGACGGTCGACCTTGAAATGCCCAACTTCACCGCATTTGAAACACGATTTTCCCGCAAGAGGTCTCGATTTAGATCTAGACTTTCCTCCTTGGCTTTTCCTCGCCATTGCTCCTTCCTCTAGCAAACAATCCTGCGCTTGTTCTTTGTTACCACCAGAGTCATGTCACCGGTTGCAATCTTCCGAAGGTCATCCGCTAGAAGCCGTTCTAGTCTCATCCATCTTCAAATTGTCTTCTACAAGCATCGGTGTTTGCACCAGTTCTCATAAGACTTGGCAGAGCAGTAGTAGAAGCGCTGATCCTCATCTACAACTTTCACATCTATGTCTTTCAAGTCTGATATGATCCTATCAAACTTGTTGATGTATTCCCGGATTGATGAGCCCTCCTCCATCTTGCAAGTATACAATTTGGATTTTAAATAGATACGGTTCGTTAGACTCTTCGTCATGAAGGTACTTTCTAACTTCTTCCACACGCCCGCAGCCGTTTCCTCTCCATCTACCAAGAAAGCTACATCCCTTTCAAGGCATAGGATAATCGACGCCCGTGCTTCCAGATCCAGCTCCTCCCAATCCTCATCAGACATATCCTTGTGCTTCTTCTCTTTTCCAGCCAAAGCCTTGTGCAATTTTTGCGAAATCAGTGAGTTTTTCATCTGCATCCTCCAACAGGAAAAATTATTCTTCCCATTGAATTTTTCAATCTCGAATTTTCCCACTTTGACTGATTTACTGGTTGACGCCATCTTCCGTTTGTATTAATAAATCCGCTTCTCTCAGAAATTACCGAGCACCACCTCAAACCAAAAGCTACACCACTTTCAATCTGAATAACAGCTCTGATACCAATTGTTGGGATGCGGGAACACGCCCGCACGCCGCGGAAGCGATATCACCCGAGAGAAGGCTTTGATATTCCCGTTTCACGAAGGAAACAAGAATAGAAAGTAAAATATCCCAACAAAGTGAGATATCTACTCTTCCTCTCAACAGCATTCAGGATCAATCAAGGGAACCTACAAACAATAGCAAATACACAAAGAAAACAAGAAAGACACGAGATTTACGTGGTTCTAAGAAAAATTGCCTACGCCCACCTGGAGGGGTGAGGGAGATTTGACTATAAAGAACACCGACGACTTGTACAATCCATTGCTCGCCCCAAAGAAAAACTTTGATTTTTATCCAAGAGAAATTAACCTCTCTTGTAGAATCTCCAGAGAACTTCTTTTTCTCTACAGCCAGCCATAAAAGAAAAAGCGCAGTTTTTCTCCTTTTTCTTTTCACTTTTCTCCACACCACAAATCCTAGTTTTAACTCCCTATTTAAAGGGAATTAATTGAGAACTTTCCTTCAGTTTTCGATGTGGGACTAAAATAATAAAAAGGACTTCTTTGTTTCTGTCGCGCGGGTGAAACCGCACAAAACACGTGGGTGGCCCCCTCCCCACGTGTTCACAGCAACAGTGGACATATCTGGCTGCAATCATTTATTGCTGCATAAGCTTACAGTTTATTTGACGTGAACATCTAATTTTATATTTTCTGATGAAAACATACTTATCCTTGACCTGAATTCAGGTTGGGAGTTGGAAATATCAGTTAGTCGCAGATTTAGCATCACCAGGGCCATTTCTTTTGGCTGTTCTTGACTAGCAAATAGTTGAGGTACTCTTTTTGCTTGGTGGCAATCGTAGAGTTGCAGGTACTGTTGTAGTATCTCAAAAGTTGGAAATGTCACTTAACACCCGAAACTTGTGCATCTTTCTGAATACTTTCGATAACTCCCAACCTTTTAGGGTTATATGAAAAAGTTCTGCTTTTTCTCCTTTTTCTTCACTTTTCTCCACACCACAAATCCTAAGTTTAACTCCCTATTTAAAGGGAATTAATTGAGAACTTTCCTTCAGTTTTTCGATGTGGGACTAAAATAATAAAAAAAGGACTTCTTTTGTTTCTGTCGCGCGGGTGAAACCGCACAAAACACGTGGGTGGCCCCCTCCCCACGTGTTCACAGCAACAGTGGACATATCTGGCTGCAATCATTTATTGCTGCATAAGCTTACAGTTTATTTGACGTGAACATCTAATTTTATATTTTCTGATGAAAACATACTTATCCTTGACCTGAATTCAGGTTGGGAGTTGGAAATATCAGTTAGTCGCAGATTTAGCATCACCAGGGCCATTTCTTTTGGCTGTTCTTGACTAGCAAATAGTTGAGGTACTCTTTTTGCTTGGTGGCAATCGTAGAGTTGCAGGTACTGTTGTAGTATCTCAAAAGTTGGAAATGTCACTTAACACCCGAAACTTGTGCATCTTTCTGAATACTTTCGATAACTCCCAACCTTTTAGGGTTATATGAAAAAGTTCTGAAGGTTGATTGACATTTCCTAACTTTTTGGGTTAGCTCATAATTGACCAAAATTTTTGGGGTATTTTGTGAATTTTACCCTAAAGCCTATTTTCAAAAGGAAAAAATCAAGAACTAAAATACACATTACTCTTGAATTTCAAAAGAAAAATTTGGATGAAGGTCCATTATATTATCTCTCCATTACATTCACTCTTTAGTTATCAAAATATCAAAGCCCCGCTATGAAAGAGTTGATGAGCCCAAGTACAATGAGTGCAAATCCTATTAGAACACCCTACCGCAAGTGTGATGAAATATCTATACCGCCCTTCTGTTTCACATGTATGTGGTTCAGAACACCTTGCGGTGCGGAGTTTTGATACGATGCGCACTGAGGAACAATTGGTCCTTGGATTTTGAGATTAGATTAAAATTTTAGTTTCTGAAAACCTTAGGATCATTAATTGAGCTTTCGAACTGTGTTGGTGGATGGTGGCTTATGTTTGTCCTCACATGGGCTTTGACATTTCTACGATCCATTTGAACAAATCTACAAACAGGGGGTATTAAATACAGTGATATCAGCAAAAAGGATGTTTACAAATTTATTACAGAACAGATACAATTAAGGGGGCCTTAAAGATAGTGACATCAGCTAAGGGGACCTTTGCAAAATTTTCCTGACACGTCAACAGTCCCATGAGCCCCCTATCAATTTCTATCTTTTAAAAATCAACAGAAAAGAAAGCGCCAAAACTTGTAGTACAAACAAACAAATTAATTTCCTTCAAAAATTTCAATCCAACACTCCGGCGAAAGGTCAATTGGGTCATTAAAAAAAGTAATGATTTTGGTGGAGCTGGTACTAGATTAAGGTTGGGTCTCTTTGATTTTCTAGCTTGTTATCCTCTGCTAAAGTTTTAAAATGGGAACACCCAAAATGCTTCTGCTGCTGGTTCTGTGCTTTGTAGCTGCTCAGCTCAGCTCTAGTATCACAAATAGCCAAGATGGTAATCATCCTTCTCCTTCTCTTTCTATTCATGATTGAGTATAATTCCTTTTATTTTAACTGGTATGGCTTTTTTCAATACTTGTAGCTGCTGCTCTCTTAGCCTTGGTGGATGAAATGAAGAACACACCGCCGAATTGGAGAGTGTCGAATGATCCTTGTGGTTCACATTGGGATGGTGTTACATGCAAGAATTCGAGGGTGACAGAACTGTAAGAATTTTATCTGGTTAAGATTGTTGGACTGCGACCATGATTTAATTTTGTTTTTGTTGATTCGATTATGGTATTGTAGGAAGCTATATAGCATGGGTCTTGAAGGTGCAATAAGCAGTGATATCGGAAGTCTGACCGAACTCCAATCACTGTAAGGATTCTCTGTACTGATATTATGTAAAGGTACTTTTAACGATGAAGCATGTTCGCATGTAAAATGTTTTTATTGTATGAGTTTAAAAGTTAGCCAAACTTGGTTCTTCTCAAAACTAGTGCACATAGAAACTAGTTTAGCCAAATCAAGCCTATGTGAAACCGGATCAAAACTAAATTTCGTTTTGCCAGGGTGTGTTTGGCAAACAACACAAAACTGGGCCAGGACTAGTCCTGTTGATGTATGAAATCACAGTCACTAATCTCGCGGGAGCTTAGTTCTTAAGAGGGCAGGGTCCGCCTTCTCTTCTTATATCCGTGGTATTTTCACCGAGAGGTTCACCTATAACAAAAGAACACCTGTGAAAGAGACGGAGTTGGGATCTCCGGTGGTTCCTCCGACGGTCAAGTTAGTATCTGGAAAGGAGAAAAGCTATGGAGAGAGAGGATTTACTGATAGAAGAATCACCTACTTGGTTCGCTGTTCATATTGCTACTTATACTTAGGGTTTTGAGGGTATTTTCGTATTTTCGTATTTTCGTCTTACCGTTCGGTAGAAAATCACTGATGAGTCAGCCCTCTCTTCCACGTATGGGCTAGTAATTGGCTGAGCACCCATTTGTTGGCTACGGTGGCTTGCCTTTACAAATGTCAAGTTGTGGGTGGATTGAGAGTTAGTGTTGTCTATTCGCCATTAATGAGATGGGATTGGCGGCGCCTGTAGCCGTATGGGTCCGAGGTGTCTTAAATATCGTGAGAGATGGAGGAGTTAAGGGGCTATCAGTGCATTTAATGCGATGTTGACGGGTTCGAATACCATATAACCGTCGTTTAGGTGGAAGGAACCACATAGGATGACGAGAGAGAGAGGGAGAAGTCGAGACCAAATGGCCGACTCGCGCTGCATCTCGAGTCGCCCATGAGGGTAATTATCTGAAGGAGACGACTGGCACCGCCCTTCGCATCGTCCAAGGGGACGGCTAGCTAGAAGGCGATGACTAGTGGTCTTTTTGTGTCGCTCGGGAGAATAGGCGATTCGAGAGGGGTAGTTTTAAGGTAGTTGATGGATAAGGTGGACGACTAGTACCGCCCTTCGCGTCGTCTGTGGGAGAGAATTGATGGTCCGACCAACACCGCCTTTCGCGTCGGCCACGATGACAGTCGTCCAACGCACCACGGCGAGGGTGGCGAGAGCAGATCGTCCTATTGGTCGGACGTGGAGGCTGATGTCGCTCTAAGCTAACGAGCAAAAGTGTTCGTCCATGCTAACACTCGGTTTTCCTTTTTAATCACTAATTAGTGGTTATGACCATAACAAGTCCTGACCCAATTTTGTACTAAACCAGTTTTCTTTTGGACCAGCACCCCCCGGCCCAAAAGAAAACTGGTTTAAGGCCATATCTGGCCCTCTTGTTTGCCAAACAAAAAATCTTTCAAAACTGAGTCATGTTTGAACCTGACCCAGTTTTGAAAGATTACCAAACACACCCTAAAAGTTAGCCAAACTTGGTTCTTCTCAAAACTAGTACACATAGAAACTAGTTTAGCCAAATCAAGCCTATGTGAAACCGGATCAAAACTAAATTTGGTTAGTTTCTAAGTTGCCAAACACACCCTAAGAATCATGTGATATAATCTGAGTATTTTCTGGAACCTGTCGTGCTATTTTCAGAAGACAAAGAAATATTTTCAGAAGAGAAAAAAAAAATGATAGTCCCTTAATGGAACTTCAGACTAGTAGGCTTGTTAACTTATTAGCAGTATAATGAAAGAAACTATGTTTTGTACATCCTCCTGAAATAAAATAGACATAAAAAGTAAAAATTATTAATTCAATTTCGAAACACATGCAGGGATCTATCCTACAATAAGAAGCTTGGTGGTCCTTTAACTCCTGCTATTGGAAAGTTACCGCAGCTTACCACTCTGTAAGTCCATCATTCTCATTATTTATCACAACAACTTTGTGAAAACTTTGCAATATGTTCTAATGTAATTATTTCCTCCACTCTTGCTTAGGATCTTGATCGGTTGCAGTTTCAGTGGTAGCATTCCAAATGAACTAGGCAATTTACCGAAGCTCACATTTTTGTAAGGATTCTGCTCTATTATAGTAATATGTAATATTGTCTGTATACTTGTTCATTTCATGATCTTTTTTGTTCTTTCATCACTTTAAGGGCTCTGAACTCTAATCAGTTCTCGGGTGAGATACCTGCATCTTTTGGCAGCCTCTCCAATCTCTTTTGGCTAGATTTGGCAGAAAATCAGTTGACAGGATCTCTCCCAATTTCTACAAGCACATCCACTGGGTTAGATCAACTTCTCAATGCAAAGCACTTGTAAGCACCTTATATCTCACTGTTTTAGGGTTAATTTTTGATAACCCCCTGTATTATCCCCCAATTGTGAATAGACCCCCTGTAGTTCTATTGTTGCAGATAGACAACCTGAGTGAATTTATTCTTTTACCTTTCGAGAAAGAGAAATTGTTTTCAGACAAACAAATCTCTTGAGGGTAACTGTGATTACTTTCATATGCAGCCATTTAAACCAAAATCGGTTGTCTGGTTCGATCCCTGAAAATCTTTTCAGCTCCAATTTGACAGTAGAACATATGTAAGCTTCCAAATTGCCAGTTTCTAATTTCTTTTCTTCTTGAATATCTACAAGCTCTTCAGCTTATGATAGTTCTCTATGTGCAGACTTCTGGATAGAAATCAACTCACTGGGAGCATCCCACAATCTATTGGACTTGTGCAGTCTCTTACCATTCTGTGAGTATCTCAATGATAGGTAACCTTATATTTACATTTCAATTTTAATAAATGGAGAAATGACTAAATATTGTCATTTGCTTTTTCGTAAACAGCCGTCTTGATAATAACTTGCTCAATGGCTCAGTTCCGTCCAATATGAACAATCTTTTGGGTCTTAATGTACTGTAAGTGATCATACACAACATGTAATTACTCATATACTTGATTCATTATTTCATGTTTCCTTTTTTTCCCCAGTAATTTAGCAAACAACATGTTAACTGGCCCCTTGCCAAATTTGACGGGACTCAATGTGCTCAATTCTGTGTAAGAACTCAATTATGATCTACATCGCGTCAATCTAACATGTATCTTAATAAGATTGAAATATAAGAATTGGTATTGACTTTTTCACAGGGACTTGAGTAATAACTCATTTGATCCTTCAGAAGCTCCTGCTTGGATATCCGAATTAGGATCTCTTACTTCTTTGTAAGTTTTCTACAAACTGTATCAAAGTGATACTTTGAAATTAGCCGATGATCTCAAACTATATCTCTCTTATGGAACACAGGATGATAGAATCAGGGGGCCTTCATGGAAAAGTTCCACAGGAACTCTTCAGTTTTCCTCAATTACAGCAAGTGTAAGTACATCATAATAAACTACTGCTTACAGAAAAAGAATGGGAAAAATACGAGAAAAAAATTATCTCATATTTCTGACCATGTTAATACATCGTCAGGATACTGAAAGATAATCGCTTTAACGGAAGTCTCGACATAGGTACCAATGTCAGCCCGCAATTGAAGATTGTGGATTTCCAGAATAATGCTCTTACCTCCGTTGAACTTAGTTCCAACTACAATAACACAATAATGTAAGTAAAATTTTTATGGTGTGTTTTTAAATTAAAACCTATATCTACTGACATTTTCTTCACTACAGTCTCACTGGAAATCCAGTATGCAGCAATTTCCATCTTTCCCAAACAAGCTATTGCCTCTTTCAGCAAGAAAAATCACCACCTTATTCCACCATTGCTGCTGATTGTGACCCTCAGTCATGTCCTCAAAATTATAACTGTTCAAATCCTTATGAAGGAGTGATGGTTTTTAGAGCGCCGTTATTCAGAGATACAACAAATCATTCAATGTTCCAGTTATTGAGCGAGAGTATATGGAGAAGATATGGATCTTCACTGGGATCAGTATCTCTTCAAAATCCCTTTTTTGATAGTAATTCTTATCTTCAGGTTGAGTTGAAACTGTGCCCATCATCAGGCATTTATTTCAACCGGACTGAGATTCTGATGGAGCTTGATTTAAGCAGCCAAAATTTTACACCCCCCGGAATTTTTGGTCCATACTATTTCAATGCATCTTCGTATCCTTGTCCAGGTACAAAATAAAATCTTAGACAAAAGTTTTGGAGATAATCTGTGTCTTGGATAGAATAGTGATATGAATTTATATTTCAGGTGGTATTAAATCCTCTCCAAGTAAAGGTCTCGTTGTTGGAGTTATAGTTAGCTGTACATTTTTGATCCTTGGACTTCTAGCAGTTGGAATTTATGCACTCAATCAAAAAAGGAGGGCTCAAAAAGCTATTGAAATAAGCAATCCTTTTGGTAATCCTTCCAACAATATTTTTATTGATTTTCTTAAGCAAGTTATATTTTGTCCAAATTTCGATATTTGGTCTTTATAAGTTTACTAATTGTCTATATGAATGCATTTTTTATCTCAAAATTTTTCAATGTGTACCAATATTCTGCGATACGGACATGCATATAAGATTGCAGATATCCTGCAATGTCTGACATGGAAATTTTATATAAATCTGAAATGGGAATATTGCCAGTATTTTATAGATCTTTATGCAAGAAGTAATCCATTTTTTTCCAAGACTCGTTCAATGTGGTCTATGATTGATGTCTTGATAACCAACAATCTCATGTATATTAGGCAGAAAATTCAGAATCAAATTGGATACATAAATTTCTTAACTGCAATCCGTTAAATTGCTAAACGAAATATATGATGTTAACAAAAGAGAGAATTTAATCTCTCGGTTCCATCCATTATCAGCATCATGGGACAAAAGTGAAGATACCGTTGGTGCACCAAAGTTGAAAGGAGCAAGATGCTTTTCTTTCGATGAACTGAAGAAGTACGCCAACAATTTCCCAGAAGTTGATGAAATTGGAACAGGAGGCTATGGCAAGGTTATCACTTGTAAAGTTTCTGTTGAATTTCTGATATTTTCCACTAAGTTTGTAAGTATCTTGACATTGTTTATACACCTTCAGGTATATAGAGGAATGCTTCCAGATGGGCAAGTTGTTGCAATCAAGAGGGGACAGAGAGGATCAAATCAGGGCGGGCTCGAGTTCAAGACAGAGATCGAGTTGCTTTCTATGGTTCATCACAAGAATCTAGTAGGTCTTGTAGGATTTTGTTTTCAGCATGGAGAACGGATGCTCGTGTATGAGTACATACCCAACGGAACTCTAAGGGACTGCTTGTCTGGTATGTAATAAAAAGAAAGGTTAATTGCATATAGACTTCCTGTAGTATTGCTGTTTTGAACTTGCTACCCCTCTAGTTTGTTTTTTCAGATAGACCCTCAGGATGAAATTTTGGCAGTTATTATCCCTGAGAAATTAGTGAGTCTATCTGAGGGTAAGAGTGAAAAAAAAAATTCATCCAAGGGGTCTATCTGCAAAAATAAAAATAGAATGGTAATATAAGTTCAAGACAACGATACTACTTGGGCCTATCCGCGACTAACCCTACAAAACATTTACCTGCATTTCCTTCAATAGGTAGATATTTATATGCACTGATCAAATGTAGGCAAGTCTGGCATTCAACTTGACTGGAAGAGTAGGCTCTGGATAGCTCTTGGATCGGCTAGAGGTCTAGCTTATCTTCATGAACATGCATATCCTCCAATTATTCACAGAGATGTCAAGTCTACGAATATACTTTTGGATGAAAAGTTAAACGCGAAAGTTGCAGACTTTGGTCTCTCAAAGTTAGTATCAGATGGTGAAAGGGGACATATTTCTACACAAGTCAAGGGAACAATGGTGAGTGTATTAATATTTGAAGCACCATTTGTATGTGATTTCATGTCATAATTACAAATCCAAATCATTTCAAGAGATAATATGTTAATAATTCAAGTCGATATCCTAATAGAAAAATGGTTTATTGCAGATAGACCTCATGTACTATCGCCCAATTGCAGATAGACCCCCTATAGTTCTATTATTGCAGCCCCTTGAGTGATTTTTTTGGACTGTTTCACCCTTAGGAGGTCGATTTATCAGAAAAAACAGTTTTCTACTTTCTGAGGGTAAAAGAATCAAAAAATTTCACCCCGACGGTCTATATGCAACAGTAGAACTACAGGGGTGTATACGAAATTGGGAGATAGTACAGGGGTTCAATCCGCAATTAACTCATAGAAAAATAAGGGTACATATACATCAGTCCAATCTTATGGAGTGTTGGGGTAAATTAGCAAATAGTCATATTTGGAGGGGTAAAACTGCAAAAATATAGAATTTCAAGATATCCGCATAAAAGGGATGGATTGTTACATTGTGTTTCAGTTACTAATCCTCATTATGTCATCCAATGCAGGGTTACCTGGATCCTGAATACTACATGACAGAACAATTGACCGACAAAAGTGATGTATATAGTTTCGGAATAGTAATGCTAGAGCTAATATGTGCTAAGCCACCGATACACATGGGACAGTACATTGTTCGTGAAGTAAAACTGGCAATCAATGACAAAGTTGATGAGTATTTTGGTCTTAAAGATATAATGGATCCTCTTCTTATAAGCAAGTCCACCGATCTCATTGGTTTCAGGAGGTTCACAGAGTTGGCCTTGCAATGCGTACAAGACTCATCAGTAGATCGTCCAACAATGAGTTACATTGTGAAAGAAATCGAGAGGATTTTGCAGAATGAAGGAATACGAACAACCTCATCATCTGGATCTCTATCTGATGCAGATTATAGAGTCATGAAGGTTATGAATCATCATAGCTATACTGATTCGATGCAGGGAAGTGATATGAGCAGCAGTTCATTTGGACTTTCTTATTCTCAACAGAGCTCTAAATAGAAAATAACTTTTTCCAGTTATGTTATTAGAGAGTTTTTGTTTACTATATTTCTTGTTTTGGACGTTTTTGTATATATTTACTGAGTGCTCTGGAGGATTTTGTTAGATGTTCTCTTGCATCTTAGTCAGAGATATTTTCATATACAGAAGACAAAGTAAGCCATTTTGGTTTCCTAACATGTAATTGGTTGATATCGTAGCTTCAGCTTCATATGCACCTTCTGACTGTGATGTTTGCCAAACATTTATTAGGTATAGGACAAACAAATTGACTGAAGTTAATAATGCTTTTGCAACTAAGGCCACAGCTCTTGATAAATTTTGGACACCTTGCAGTATGTTGTCCAAATATTTATGTTGCACTTCCAAGTAGTGCCGTCTTTCACTGATAAGTACAACAAGCAAAGGATTCTAATCTACAATGAAACAATTGAGAGAGAATTATCATTTTGGTCTTCAATGCCTTATTTTATTTTATTTTTTGTAAAAGGTCTGAGCCTGAGGTTTATTGACAGTGACCTTCAATGTCAGTTGACTTGGTCTTCTTCCCAAGTCAGTCTAGTCACCACTAATTTGGAAAACAAGTACTTTTCACCAATGAGATTGTTACATTGTGTTTCAGTTACTAATCCTCATTATGTCATCCAATGCAGGGTTACCTGGATCCTGAATACTACATGACAGAACAATTGACCGACAAAAGTGATGTATATAGTTTCGGAATAGTAATGCTAGAGCTAATATGTGCTAAGCCACCGATACACATGGGACAGTACATTGTTCGTGAAGTAAAACTGGCAATCAATGACAAAGTTGATGAGTATTTTGGTCTTAAAGATATAATGGATCCTCTTCTTATAAGCAAGTCCACCGATCTCATTGGTTTCAGGAGGTTCACAGAGTTGGCCTTGCAATGCGTACAAGACTCATCAGTAGATCGTCCAACAATGAGTTACATTGTGAAAGAAATCGAGAGGATTTTGCAGAATGAAGGAATACGAACAACCTCATCATCTGGATCTCTATCTGATGCAGATTATAGAGTCATGAAGGTTATGAATCATCATAGCTATACTGATTCGATGCAGGGAAGTGATATGAGCAGCAGTTCATTTGGACTTTCTTATTCTCAACAGAGCTCTAAATAGAAAATAACTTTTTCCAGTTATGTTATTAGAGAGTTTTTGTTTACTATATTTCTTGTTTTGGACGTTTTTTGTATATATTTACTGAGTGCTCTGGAGGATTTTGTTAGATGTTCTCTTGCATCTTAGTCAGAGATATTTTCATATACAGAAGACAAAGTAAGCCATTTTGGTTTCCTAACATGTAATTGGTTGATATCGTAGCTTCAGCTTCATATGCACCTTCTGACTGTGATGTTTGCCAAACATTTATTAGGTATAGGACAAACAAATTGACTGAAGTTAATAATGCTTTTGCAACTAAGGCCACAGCTCTTGATAAATTTTGGACACCTTGCAGTATGTTGTCCAAATATTTATGTTGCACTTCCAAGTAGTGCCGTCTTTCACTGATAAGTACAACAAGCAAAGGATTCTAATCTACAATGAAACAATTGAGAGAGAATTATCATTTTTGGTCTTCAATGCCTTATTTTATTTTATTTTTTGTAAAAAGGTCTGAGCCTGAGGTTTATTGACAGTGACCTTCAATGTCAGTTGACTTGGTCTTCTTCCCAAGTCAGTCTAGTCACCACTAATTTGGAAAACAAGTACTTTTCACCAATGAGATTGTTAGTTTGATTCTCTTCATGATTATTTCTTCCTGAATTATTTCTCTTTCCATAGAAGTTGTCCTATCCACAGATAGGAAATTAGCCTACCGTCCTAACTCAACTAATAACAACTGTTAAAAGGTTCCTTCCGCTGCATCAAAACGCTAAAGTTATGATGAGAATTATTCTTTAAAATTTTAACATATCTCCTAAAGTTGAACACCTTTTTCATAGATCAAAACCTGGACTCATGCTCTAATACCATTATAAAGATCCCTTCCACTTGATCTTCCACTACACCAAAAAGCAACGTTGTGTGAGGGATCAAGGTTATAATTTTACATTCTAACAAGAACAATAACAAAACAATAACTATAATGAAAATGACAATAATAAATAAATAAATTAATTAAATGATGTGTTAATGCATGAATTAATGTTCATTTCAGACTCACATTAATGTTTTGAAGAGGATATGTATCCTCTGCTCCTGCAAGATTGCCACTTGCATAGCATCGGTCCAGCCTCAATGTTTTCAAGATTGTCCCAATCATCACAATAAACATGAGATCCCTATTACAGGTAGTAATCCACCCTGTCATATTTAATACTGAAATAAAAGCAAAACGAGGAAAAGTTTGAGGAAAATTTTTGGCATTATATTGAAAAGCTTAAAACCCTGCAAACAGGGCAACAGAGGTGACAGTGAGATAAAAATATACCAACGCTAATCTATTTGAATCATTCAAACAATATAATGACTGAAAGTTTTTCTGCTTTTATGTGCCGGCTGCTGAGCCCCATATCAACTTGTATATGCTTATATTTATTGCTAGCACAGTGTATTGGACAGTAATTTATCCTTAAAAAAACTGAAAGTGATTTGTCATTCAATGAGATAGTTGTATACACATTGATCTTGTATTTTCCTAATTACTGTTGTATTTGAAGAAAAATTGACCTTGTAGATGTTGATCATACTCTCTGTTCTTGGACTTTCATGGCCTTTTTCTATTGGATTTTCCAGGGAATCTGAATAAACCATCAATAGAAATCATAACAAATTTATGATTTGGTTGTTTACTTCAGTTACAATTTTTACTCATCATCTATGAACAACTTCCATTAACAGGCAAAGATGCTTCTTCTTAATGGAGTAGGTGGAGATGTTTCTTCCCTTACACTCTAGTTTAGTATTAGCTAATATATGTTATTGTTTCCAAAAAAATAAGAGCACAGGTCAATTAGAATTAAAAAGAAACATGCAATATACCTCTCAATCAAATTATCTTGCATCTTACAAAAGGAATCAGATAGGAGCTACCCAACCTTTGACTTTATTACCTGGCCTATGCACAAGCTACGAAATAGCTGAACTAGCCATTCCTCAAAATATCTATATATTCAATTGGAGGAGAGTTAGGTAGCCACAATTTATGATATAATAAAGGGAATAACAATTTGAAGGGATCCTGAAAACAACACTTCCACTACTTGCCCACCACCATTCTGGGGATAAAAGTAAATGAACTAGATAATTACTTTTGGATTATGGGCTATGTAACTAGACACTGACCCAAAACCGTAGTACTATCATCTTAAGACACCCTCTCATCTTCCATCAGGACTAGTTTCGTACATGGGTAAAGGTGGGTAAAGTTTACCCTAATAAACTTTATCCTACTTGTTATACCAAACACTGTTAAAAGTTCACAGCTT
This sequence comes from Asparagus setaceus, assembly GCA_012295165.1. Taxonomy (NCBI): domain Eukaryota; kingdom Viridiplantae; phylum Streptophyta; class Magnoliopsida; order Asparagales; family Asparagaceae; genus Asparagus; species Asparagus setaceus. The sequence continues at coordinate 81,649,508 of CM022702.1, read as the reverse complement.
AAAAGTCATCCTTTTTTATGGGTTATACCAAACACAGGAACGGAAAAACTACTTCCCTTGTTAACTTTTTCCGGGGAATAATTACCTTATTAAAGTTTAACCCCCATTTTTTTAACCTCATACCAACGAGCCCTTAGAATCATCTTCATAACGTTAAGATTATAAACGTGAGAAAATGCAAATACAGACCCTCCTACAAACCACCTGTTTCATTCAGTAGAACTCAAAAGGATAGTAAGTTTTAGGTCCTCCTCTTTGACCGGCAGAGATAAGAACCAAATTCTTAAATAGCAAAAATATTGGCTACAGCCGGTTATATCACATATGGTTAAATGTAACCAACATATTTTGATATATAAATGGTACAATATCCTCCACAATACTGTAAGGTAACCTGTTATAGCAAGTTTGTACAAGTTGCCTACCAAAGCTGACAATTGCAGAACAAATGGACTAAATTAACAATCCTAATAGCAACAATTCAAACCTTAAAACACGTCGCAATTTAGGCTCTCCTACTTGTTTATTTCCTCTTAGCATTGGTATCATCTCCCCCCATAAAATTTCCTCTGCTCGTAGAGTCCGGCCACTAATCAAACATAGGGCATTGGCCAGCCAGCCACCAATTCCAACTGGATCAAGCAAATATTATTGCTCTTGAAACCACCACCAACTGAAACAAAAAGAGAAAGCAGAAAGCGAAGCGAAGCAAATGATATCAGCTTGATTGTCTTTCAAGACAAGCCAGATACTTGCAGGAGCAAACCTTTTTCTCTCGGTGTCAAGGCCTCATGATTGATCCAGTGATGACGAAATTATGAGTGGGAAACTGAAACAAGGTTTCAGGTTGCTTCCTTTTATAGTGGGCTGACCTCAGTGAGCAATTCGGGCAAATCATGGAGACATCGATATGGGGTTTGCTGCTTCTTGTTTCTTTAATTGGCTTTCGAGTAGGCTATGCCGATACTAATCCGCAAGATGGTAATATATCGACTTCCTCATCTCTGATCATGAGATGATTGCAACTGAATTCTACTTTGTGATGTAAAATTGTAGCTGTTGCTCTTCGATCGTTAATGGACCTGTGGGAAAACACGCCGCCGAGCTGGGGACAGTCTGATGATCCTTGTGGTGCACCATGGGAAGGAGTTACCTGCACCAACTCAAGAATAACCGGGATGTAAGTGTATTCTCCGAATTTTAAGATTCGTTCTTGCTCCTGTTATTTTTCTTACCGATTAATTATCCTCAGAAAGCTATCCACCATGGGAATCAAGGGTACACTGAGCGGCGATATAGGGCAACTGAAAGAATTGCAATCCCTGTATGTTTGTTTTATCAGATGGCTCCTCAATTGAATCTGTTCACAATGAATTGATAGTGATCATATCTAAATGATGATTTCTGTAGGGATTTATCCTACAATAATCAACTTGGTGGTACCCTGACTCCTAATATCGAGAACCTGCAGAAGCTTACGACACTGTAAGCAGCAATACAAACAAACTTCTTAATTAATAACAGAAGCAATTGACTCATGAGGTTCTTCTTGTGATTTTTACTTTTCAGGATCTTGGCTGGTTGCAGCTTCACTGGACCCATCCCGGATGAGTTAGGCAATCTACCCCTACTTTCATACATGTGAGAACTAATTAAAGCCTTTTAAATTTCATGAATCAATTTAGTAGCACAATGATCTGAAATCTTTGTGCCTTTTTCTTCCCTCAAGAGCACTGAACTCGAACAAGTTTAGTGGAAAGATACCAGCTTCTCTTGGAAAACTCTCCAATCTTTACTGGCTGGATATCGCGGACAATCAGCTGACTGGACCTCTTCCTATCTCCAATGAGAAAGCACCGGGTTTAGATCAGCTTAAGCACACGAAGCATTTGTGAGACTCTTAGCATCAATAGTCTCTATTCAAACAACATAAAGAACATTTTTCCTTCTTTATAATATGACACATTTGTTTTTTTTCTGGCTCTTCGACAGTCACTTCAACAAGAACCAGTTATCAGGTCAAATTCCAGAAAAGCTCTTCAGCCCTGATATGTCATTGATACACTTGTAAGCAGCTACTAGCAAATTTAACTAGTTTCTTTGTCTTAGTTTGACACTGAGCGCATTTTATGTCTTTTGGCAGAATACTTGATGGTAACAAGTTTTCTGGGCCACTACCGATCTCCTTAGGGTTTGTGCAAGCTCTCGAGGTTATGTGAGTGCCTTCTACTGAGAATTTTTCATTGAATCCATATTATCCTTACTTCCCGAACTGTTTTCTGATTATATTTTTCTTCTCTTCTAACAGTCGGCTTGACAAGAATTCTCTAGATGGTGAAGTACCGACGAATCTCAATAATCTCACCAAAGTCACTGATCTGTAAGTGTCCCATAATCAAACAACCTGTAAATTAGAAGGCATAAATTAAGTTAGGGAAGCCATCAACTAAACATAATTGCCTTTTTCCAACTCTGTAACAGAAATTTGGCAAACAACAAGCTTACCGGAGCACTTCCAGATTTAACTGGGATGGCTTCCTTGAGCAATGTGTAAGAGCTCATTACAACACCGATCTTCTTTCAGACTCCGATTTTATATATGATCTATATAGGTGAATACCTTTAAAATATGATCTTCAGGGATTTGAGCAACAATACTTTTGACGCTTCAGAAGCTCCAGCCTGGTTCTCGAAACTAGAATCCCTCACAACATTGTATGTTATAGTGCATCTACTTTAACTTGCTAACCAACAAACATCATTAAAAAGTTTTAAACTGTCATCTCAGGAATAACCTTATTGTTGTTTATCATCCAGAATAATTGAATCCGGAAATCTTCAAGGAGAAGTACCAGTAGAGCTCTTCGGCCTTCCTGGGATAGCACAAGTGTAAGTGTGATATCAAAAGATGATCACCCGACAAAGAAATACAGCAAGAACTAACCAGTCTTTTGAAAATTTTTGGCAGAAGACTAAGAAACAATTCTTTCAATGGTACGCTATCGTTTGGCAATAGTTTCAGCGACCAATTGCAGCTAGTGGACTTCCAATATAATGATCTTTCGTCAGTCACTGTGACAGGAAAATACAACAAAACTCTAATGTAAGACCTTAAGAAATACCACTTTAATAAATACCACTTGACCTTCTTGCTAATATTCATGTCTAATTTTGTTCTGTCCATGACATTTCCTCTAACTTTACAAGTGCAGACTTGTCGGGAATCCAGTATGTGAAACTCTGGTTCAATATTGCCACCTTCAGAACCAGGTATCAACTGTTTATTCAACCAGTACTGCCAAGTGTGGGCCCCTATCATGTCCATCGGGCCAGAGTATCAATCCTCAGAGCTGCAATTGTGCTTATCCCTACGAAGGGCTAATGGTCTTCAGAGGAGCGAGTTTTGGGGACTTGACAAATAGCACAACATTTCAATCCCTCGAAAGGAGCTTGTGGGAGAAACTTGACCTAACTCCTGGCTCGGTATCTCTCCAGAATCTCATGCTCAATAGCGATTCTTATATCCAGCTGCATCTTAAGCTATTTCCATCTGATGGAATATACTTCAACCGATCAGAGATCCTTAGAATTGGGTTCGAGCTGAGCAACCAAACCTATAAACCACCAAAACTATTTGGACCATACTACTTCCTTGGATCACCATACCCTTTCCAAGGTCTCTATGCCTTATGAATCATCTGAATTCAAAGTAATTTCATATTTATAAAATACTCATTGAACTTGTCTTTCAGAAATTGGTGGTGGAGGATCGTCTTCAATTAGCCCTGGCGTGGTAGCTGGAATAGTAGTCGGTTCAGTTCTACTCATCGCCTGCCTAGTGGGTGTGGGGATTTATGCCTTCCAACAGAAGAAACGGGCTCAAAAAGCCATGGAACTAAGCAGACCATTTGGTAATTGAAATATGCTTCAGAAACAACATTTTCTTCAACATACGTTCATATAAAAAGTAGAAGGTTCTATTTGCTGAAATTTTTAGCTTTGTTTCAGCATCGTGGGCACCCAGTGGCAAAGATAGTGGCGGTGCACCACAATTGAAAGGAGCAAGATGGTTTTCTTTTGCCGAGCTCAAGAAGTGTACTAATAATTTCTCAAGAACAAATGAAACCGGTTCTGGAGGATACGGAAAGGTGATAATCTGGAAAATCCTTTATTGAAGCTCCATATCTAAAATTTCCATAAAGATATGCCAGTTTGTGATTCGTTGCTTTCTCTGCAGGTCTATCGCGGTATGATTGCAAATGGACAAATGGTTGCCATCAAACGATCACAGCAAGGATCCATGCAAGGAGGTCTTGAGTTTAAGACTGAAATCGAGTTGCTGTCTAGGGTTCATCACAAAAACCTAGTGGGGCTTATAGGGTTTTGTTTTGATCAAGGGGAACAGATGTTAATTTATGAATTCATTCCTAACGGGACGTTAAGGGAAAGCTTGTCTGGTATTTCTTTTGAACTATGCTCCAAGATCCTTAAGGGAAAAAGAAAAAAAAAATCTCCTAATCTTTATTAAGCTCCACCTGTTTTTCTTCGATTATTCATCACAGGAAAGAGTGGCATACAACTGGACTGGAAGAGGCGACTCAGGATTGCTCTAGGTTCAGCTAGAGGGTTATCTTATCTTCATGAACTTGCTGATCCTCCAATAATTCATAGAGATGTCAAATCTACCAACATCCTTCTAGACGAGAATTTAATTGCGAAGGTTGCAGATTTTGGACTCTCAAAGTTAGTATCAGACGGTGAGAAGGGACATGTTTCTACCCAAGTAAAGGGAACACTGGTGAGTAGCGTACCCTATCCATTCCCATAGTATGATTGGTTACCTGAACAAGTTGTGCGAGAACTAAAAAAAAGAATCTGATAGTCTATACTTATTGTTTTGCAGGGATATCTAGATCCAGAATATTACATGACCCAACAACTGACTGAGAAGAGTGATGTTTATAGTTTCGGTGTGGTGATGCTTGAAATGATAACGGGTAGGCAACCAATAGAGAGAGGAAAGTACGTTGTCCGTGAGGTGAGCGCTTCCGTGGATAAGAATGATGAAGAATACTACGGCCTAAAAGAGATGATGGATCCCCTACTCCTAAATAACAATCATCTCGTAGGCTTTGCGAGGTATGTTGAGTTAGCAATAAAATGTGTGCAAGAATCAGCAGCAGATCGTCCAACAATGAGTGAAGTTGTGAAGGCAATTGAGAGCATATTGCACAGCGATGGACTGACTACTAGCTCGACTTCAGCATCATCATCTGCCACAGACTTCAATACCACAAAGGGAGCTCCTCAACATCCATATGATGATTCCTTACCTAAAAAGGATATCAGCGGCGATGCGTTTGAGTACAGCGGAGGATACACATTACCACCCAAAGTTGAGCCCAAGTAGCACATGTTCATTCTTTTTCTTCTTTCCTCTTTTCTTGTCACTTTCAATACTATGTTTGGTGTATGGATATAAACTAGGTCCTTCTTAAGATATCTGTGTGATCATCAAATGCTACCATATATCATAAGCTTCGAAAAGAAGATTTCTCTTTTACCTTCCTTCTCAATCGCAATTGTAAATGTGACTTATTAAGCCATTAAGACAGTAGGAACATTGCATTGCCTTGTTTGGTGTGGACTGAGCCTTCCAACCTATGTAATTTTGTTGCATCTCATGCATTACAAAGAATGCTTGAAATATGAGCTTGAAGGCATCATTTGAATGATGATTTGTTGTTTATAGCATGGATGTAATTGTTGGGGATTTTACTTCGCCCGAAGAAGAAGAACCCCGAAATTTACGAGGTTCGGTTGACCAAATTTGACCTACATCTACAGGGCACAATACGAGAAATCCACTGTGTACCGGGGAGAAGAAGAATCACTCATCTCTCTCATCTCTTTCTCTTCTTCTTCTTGGGTTACTCAAAACTCTATCCAACTACATGAAGTTATACAAATCCCAACAGTAACATCAAAAAAAAAATATTTATGCGAAATTGAAAGAATACCTGATCATGATGGATATCTTAGATTGAAGAGAACAGCCGCAAAGGCCTCGTTCTCGTGAGTGATTTTTCCGTTAAAGATTGGATTTTTATGTGTTTGGGATGAGGAATTTGTAACGGGGGATGAAAATGCGGGAATCTTACGATGAGATGAACAGCGATTACTTCTGATTTTGTATGGTTTTTCTTTGCGCTGGCGGTGCGGCTCGTGTGGGTTTAGTGCGGGGGTCGATGGAGGGCTTTTGAGTAACGCTCGTATGATATTTCTTTTTTGTTCTTTTTCAATTGGGCATTAATGAAGTCATGATATTTCTTCAAGGGTTAACAAGTAAGAAAACAACTATAATTGCACCTGAAATTCTTTTAAATGATTTTTGTTCATTCACATAATTTGAAAATTAAGGTTTTGTGTTGATGGTCTAAATCACACAGTCACTTGTTTCGGAGTTAAGGATGATCAGGGGCCACTCGCTTCCCCGAATATCTGGTTTTGAGATAAGTTGTTCTTCCCTGTACAGGTAAAAGCTCGTAAGAGGGCGGGGTTGGTGTCCTCGGTTGTTCCTCCGACGATCAAGTCAGCAAGGTGTTTGAGTGGAGAAGTAAATGGAACTGTCCAAGTTCTTCAGTGCAGTAAACTAAGAAAAATGCTGTGTAAAGGCTTAGAAATTGCTTACCTAGATGTAGGGAATAGTCCCCCTATTTATAGTGGTAATAGAGGGGTAATTTGGTAACTATAGTGGGAATAGAGGGGTGATTTGGTAACTTCGGCCGAGTATGGGCTGGCGGCTGAGTCAGCGTTTGCTTTACAGGTGGCGGCTACTGAGTGGATAGAGTCACTTCGGCATTTAATGTGAAGTGACTGGAGGCATGGGGTACCGACGTGGTCCGATGTGTCATAAAGATTTTCGGGGATCTAGAAATAATACACCTGTCCATGCATTTAATGTGATAGCGACGAGCTGTCAGCGGGGGGCTCGAGGTATACCGTCGTCTTCCTACTCGCCTGGCCGAGTGTCGAGAAGTACCGCATTTCGAGTCGACTTCGCAAGATATCACCCAAGGAGATGGCCGAGTGGACCGCTTCGTCGAGTCGGCCTATCAAGAAGGTCGACATGTACCGTCTTTCGAGTCAACTTCGCGAGATGTCGACCCATCGAGTCGGTCATATCGAACTGGTACATTCTTTTAGTTTTGTTTTTCTCTCAATATATTTCCATCGAGTCGGTCATATCGAGTCGGTCATGTCGACCCATCGAGTCGGTCATATCGGTAATAACTACTGACAATATATTTCCATCAGCAAATTTTAGTTTTGTTTTTCTCTCAATTAAAATTCAACAATAAGGTATAGGTGTTTGGCAAATAGAACTGGTACATTCTTCTTTTCATGACTCTCATTAATTAACAACGATAAAATTAGAACTCAAAACTAGAACTTCGAATAATTTGTGGAATAAAATTTTATGGTGTTAGTTAACTAGAACAAAATTATACATGGTTTTTTCTTTTTGAACACAAAATTTTTATATTGTTAGTTAACTAGAATTGTAACAAAACTAGAACCGGATAATTGTACAAAATTATCCTTTTTTTTCATTTCTCTATACAAAAATGAGATGTCTAGTCTCTCAAATTATCCCAAGTTTTAGCTTGGAACTAGATGGTAAAAATAAAGCTCTCTCATTTATTTATTTTTTTATAATTTTTCATATTTCTTTTTTCTCCATCCTCTTTCCTCCAATGGTTATCACCATCATTAGACCATCTTAGTCAAATCGGACCTCGTCTCCTCTTACTTTTTTATATGATAATTTCTTTTTACTGTATATTATAATTATATAATTAATTTAAAAGTAAAGACATTATAGATCCATAATTTATTAAAGAAATATAATTGAGAGAGGAGGAAAGAGATCTAGGAGCAAAAAGGGAGAAAAATGAGGAATTTTTTCTTTTGACTTGTACTATATAATAATAATTTAAAAATAAATTAAAGTTACGACATATATTATAATAATAATTAACAATATCTTATATTCATTAAAAGCTTTTAATAGTAATTAACATTTTAGTAAACAATTATGAATCAATATTAGTAAGTTTAAAATATATAAATAGTATTAATACCATCAAAGCATTAGATATATATACTTTGTGATTATCAAAAATACCCTCGTTATTTTATCAAGATATCCCGCTTCACAAAGCTGTTCCTAATTATCCCACTAAAATATCCTGCTTGCAAAACTATCTTACTTTAACAAGTTCCAATTATTGTGAAAATGTCCCATTCACTAACACCCCTAAGAAACTAAGCGCATAAACTGTTGTAAAGCTTCATCATTGTCAAATGGATGAAGCCCGATAAAGTTTATAAAACAAGAGCAAATATAAAAAGAAGTTAGGGATGTGTTACAGTATAATAAATATAGAAAAATAACATAGACAAGTATACATGTTCTATTTAACACCTTGGGAAGTTATAAAAGAAAATTTAGTTTACTTTAAATTCGACTATATCCCATTTACACTTACTAGACAACACTAACAGAGGAAAAAGTTTAGACTCTGTTATAGTTAGGTAAATAGAAAACTTAAAGAAAATGGAAATTGGAAGATATAGTATTCTCTCTTTTACTACTAGGATGACAGTGATCAGTCATGATCATTTCATTTTTCTGAAGTTATTTTACAATAATATTCAATCCTTGACGTAGCAAATATTATTAACATTTGTGTAGTGTAATCATTAATTTGAAGAAGTTTATCTATATATTGCGAGGACTAAGGAATCAATTGTATTTTGAGGAATAAAGGTCGGAGATTACTTGGTAATTTACACCACAGTAAGAACTGAAAGATAAAATTATTATCCTAAAATGCATCAAAGTTGAAGGTGCATGTGTAGCCCAAAAAAATGTTAATATAATTAGTTTCTCATTTGTATATATCTAAGTCAGAGTATTGGCTTTGATTGGAAACAGTCAAAAATAACCACCATTCTCTCGCGCGAGGATGTCCATTAACACACACAACAGTCATCTAAACAAGGCAAACCGTTACAAGTTAAATCACTAAAACTACGGGAAAATGTATGAACCAGAGAGGAGCTTTGAACAAGCAATTTGCATTTTCCCCTTATAAATTGGTGTCAAATCCATTAGCAATTCCGAAGACAGAGCAAAAGCTCCAGGGCTTGCCTTTGCCTTTGCCTTCCATATTCTCTCGTCACCCTCTCACCAAATTCTCTCGCCCTCCCCTCCCCTATTCACACAGTCTCTTCAAACTTCGTCGGGAAAGCTTACAAGCAAAGTGTGAAAGAACAACAAGTCATGGCGCAGCGCGTCCACGCTATCGCTTTGCTTGCATTGGTGGCCATCCTCGCGATTGCCAACGCCGAGGATCCTTACATTTTCTTCGACTGGAAGGTTACCTACGGTACCCTTTCGCCGTTGGGTGTCCCTCAACAAGTCATCCTCATCAACGGCGAGTTCCCTGGCCCCAACATCAACTCCACCACCAACAACAATGTTGTCATCAACATCTTCAACAATCTCAAAGAACCCTTCCTTCTCTCATGGTTAGTAATCTTCTATATTACACAAATGTTGTGGTCTATTTATAGAAAATAGGGTTAAATTACAGAGTTGTCCATTGTGTTCCGTAGCTATTATATATAGGTCGTATATATTCAACATCAATAACGGAGTAAGGTTTTCTGTGCAACACATTAAAATATCAAAAGATCTATCTGCAACACACTAACATCACATTTCACTAATATGACGTAGAAACTAGAAAGACAATTTGACATTAAAAAAAACTCACTGCGGCCTTTATGTTCACAATTAACCGTAAAAAAATAAAAAGAAAAGGTATGAAAAATAAAAAATAAAAAAAACATTATGTTTAACGGTATAAGATTTCTACAGGAACGGCGTTCAGCAAAGGAAGAACTCATGGCAAGACGGAGTCCCGGGAACCAACTGCCCAATCCAGCCCGGCACAAATGTAACCTACCACTTCCAGGTAAAAGATCAGATCGGAAGCTTCTTCTACTACCCCTCCATCGGCATGCAGAAGGCCGCCGGAGGCTTCGGCGGCCTCCGCATCAACAGCCGTCTCCTCATCCCCGTCCCCTTCGACCCCCCAGCCGATGACTACACCGTCCTCATTGGCGACTGGTACTATAAATATACACCATACTATTCTTTTGTATAGATTTCCTTTAGCCCCACATTGCCTGGGATATTAAACTACATCAACTTCTCTCAATGCTCTATACTTAACAGGTACACCAAGAGCCACGACTCGCTTGCCAGTATCCTCGACAAGGGCCGCAGCATCGCCAAACCTGCGGGCATCCTAATCAACGGCAAGTCCGGCAAGGACGACAAGAACCCCCTTTTCACTATGGAAGCCGGTAAAACATACCGATACCGTATCTGCAACGTCGGTATAAAAACCTCTCTCAATTTCAGGATTCAGGGACATTCTATGATTCTAGTCGAAATGGACGGGTCTCACACCGTCCAGAACGCGTACGAATCCCTCGACGTTCACGTCGGCCAATGCCTGTCAGTTCTGGTGAAGGCCGACCAGAAACCGATGGACTATTACATGGTCGCATCGACACGGTTCGTGAAATACGATCTCTCCGCAACCGGCATTATCCGTTACGCGGGTTCCAACACCCCTCCGTCGACAGAGATCCCCAAGGCTCCCAACGGCTGGGAATGGTCGTTGAACCAATGGCGGTCGTTCCGCTGGAACCTAACAGCAAGCGCCGCCCGTCCCAACCCACAAGGGTCATACCACTACGGCGCCATCAACATAACGAGAACGATCAAGATAACGTCGCATGCTGGGACCTTCGGAGGGAAGAAGAGGTATGGGTTCAACGGGATATCGCATGTCGATACCACGACTCCGCTTAAGCTCTTGCAGTACTTTGGGCTCGATGGGAAAGAGTACAAGTATGACTTGATGAAGGATGAGGCGCCTAAGGCTGGGGGAGGAGAGATTACTGCGATTGCTCCCAATGTTTTGAGAGCTGAGCATCGGACTTACATTGAGATTATCATTGAGAATGCTGAGAGGAGTCCTAACTTCTTTCACTTGGATGGTTACTCTTTCTTTGCCGTTGGGTAATAAATTATTAACCTTTTCCTTTTTCTTTTTCTTTTTTGCGAGTTTTTTTACCCGCCAAAATCAAATTCAAATTCAAAAATCCTGTTCTCTGTGTCTTTGTGAATGTAGGATGGGAGGAGGAAACTGGGCACCGGAGAAGAGGAGCACCTACAATCTCCTCGACGCGGTGAGCAGGCACTCGATACAAGTGTACCCGAAATCATGGACGGCGATCATGACCTCCTTCGACAATGTTGGGATGTGGAACTTCCGGTCTGAGCTCTGGGAGCGGCGCTACCTTGGCCAGCAGATGTACATCAGTGTCATCAATACTGCACGATCCCTGAGGGATGAGTACTCCATGCTCCCTGAGACATTGCTCTGTGGCTCCGTCGTTGGTCTCCCCATTCCGGCTCCTTACACTTAAATAAAATTTGTTTATGGTGATTTTTATGTATTTACCTTCTTCTTTGTTGAGTTTATAAAGAGAGGCGGGAAGGAAAAGGATTGTTGTGTGAGTGAGGATTGAATGGAGGGATTGGGGAGGGGGGGAGGGACGGGAGGGGAGAGATGGAGGTATTTATTTATAGAGGAACCAATAAATGGCTTCTAGCTATAACATGTTTAGTATTTTTTTTAATTTGTTGGTGTTGTATCAAATGTTATATTGATTTTATTGGAATTTATCTGTAGTTGTTTTACACAATATTCATGTAGTTGTTGGTGTTGTATTTCATTCAGTAAATGTAATCATTATCTGGCTATTATATCATCCCATCATCCCTCCCTTGTATTCATCCTTAATTTTATTGCTGTCAATTTTCTGAAATTTATTATAGGCAAGATAAATTGGACCATTTCAGTCCACCTCACTCCTTTATCCTCGTAGATGTTTTTATTTGAGGTTAATTCTGATATCAGCTTGATCTGAGTTTTGCAGAGAATATATTTCTGAGTAAAAGAGTTCTGGGAAAGTAAGAAATTTCATATAGTGGCCAATATCCCTGTTGTGAAGCAAAATAATTAGATATATCATTTATGAATTAGATCGACGTAAAATGTGAAAAAAACAACAAGACAACAAGAATGATAATGAATCCTATCTGCATGAGTATATTGATATTAAATTTGATAACTTAAAATATTAATCAAAAGTTTGATAATATCAATTAAAATCTAGAAAACTATGGTATATGCAAAGGAATATTGTAACTTTTAATCTGGCATGTACTTGTGTAGACTTTAGTAGTTGGCGTTTGCCCATATATGATGATTTTAGACATCAAAGGCAAACACACAAAAAAGTTGTTGACCAAGTGATGGGCTAGTATGAGATTTTCTATACAACTCCATTACCCTGTCCAATTCAAACAAAATGGGTACAAGCTAAATAGCAACTAGTGTATATTTTCTGATGACTGAGACAAATTCCTTTGAGAAAACTTGTTGCGCTGGTAAAAGGTTTGAAAACATCTTTTAGATTATTTAGGATATATTAACCAGGATGAACGTAGCATATTGTTCATAGGATATAATAAGTAACTTGCAGGTATGCACAGTTTATTTCGAGCAAATTAAGTATGTGATTGGGAAACCCTTAAAAGTGTGACCAGGATTGATCTTTGCCTCTCTTTATCCTATCTGGGCTAGGAAACAAACCAGGGGTGGACCAAAACAAAACTGGTTTAAGAGGCAAACTTTGGCCTAAAATCTGATCCAGTTTTTGTCAAACATAAAACAACCCTTAACAGATGATCAATCTCTTACACATTTTGGGTGATTAAGAAGAACAAGAATTCTCAATACCAAATTAGCTAGATAATACTTCCCAAACTGCTGAACTGTTGATCTTTCATCAGCAACAAATCAAATTCCAGTGCATCATGATGCAGCAATTGATTCAGAGATGTCCAAAGAGGTTATTACAAATTATTTGGTTTAAATGGTTGAAAATAGTAATCAGAGAGGAAATTCTGACCCTCTCCTCACAAGTATTATTAATAGATTAAGAATTACAAAGTAGTTTGTCCCTAAGCAATGTGGGTTTAAATATAATAAACTCAACATAATAACTCATAACACTCTCCCTCAAGCTGGGCATATATATTATATATGTTCAGCTTGTTACAAATAAAGTGCACACACTCTAATCTGTGACAAGGCTTTAAAAACTCAAAGTTGTTTTGATATTCTTATCTTTCACTTAGATGTCTTCAAGTCAGTTGATATTCACCAATCAAATAATCCTCTCCGGGATCCACCAAACAAATGATCATTTTTAGGGATCCATCAACAAACGATCCTTTCTAGGATCCACCAAACAAAAGATCCTCTTAGGGATCTAACCAACAAATGATCCTTCTTTAAGAATCCAACAATAAATGATCATTTATTAGGGATCTAACAAATAAATGATCATTCCTTAAAAGATCCAATAACAAATGATCCTTCTTTAATGAACCACCAAATGAACTGAGAGAATGAATTTCTCCAAAACAAACCAACCGAATCATTTTAATTGAACCAAACATCAAAGCAAATCAACCGAACGATCTCCACGAAACCAATCTCCAAAACCCAAACCAAACAAACCAGTTTTCTGCTATATCAATCACAATGTATATCAAACCTGTCACCACCCTACCACCCTTTCAAACCAAACAAACACCAAACTCAAGCAAGCTAACCAATCCATAGTAAAGTCCAACTCCAACTTCAAATATCAAAATAAAATAAATCACTAAGAAATCCAACTCCAACCACAATAAATCAAATTCTAATTCGATCAAAAAAAAAATTCTTCTTTTCCTTTCCTTTTTTCTTTTCTTTTCTTGCCTGACTTTTTCTTCTTTTCTTTGTTTTTTCCCCTTCTTTTTCTATTTTTTTCTTTTTTCCCCCCTTTCTGTAGCTAATAGTGGTCAAGGTTTCGATAAGTTGAGTAGGGAGGTGAGGACGAAGGAAAATCAGGGTGGTGGAGGTAACAGTGAGGGCATATATATCAAGGACTACTATTGCTATGAATAATGACAATCTCAATCATCGACGAGAGCATTGAAAGCGGGCAAACAAGGTCCACAGTACTGCTCACGATAAACAGGCACTGTGACACTGTTCATGATGGATAGTAACCTCAGTACTGTTCCCGGTGAACAGTGTGGTGAATAGTGAACAAGTAACCCTTGGCTTTTGGCTGTGAGGGTGGCTAAGGTTTTGTGAGGGCCTGGGATATTGTGGACTAGGGTGTTGTGGACACTAAGGTTTTGTGAGGGCCTAGAGTTTTGTGGAGGCTAGGGCTTTGTGTGGCTCCGATATCATACTGAAAATAGTAATCAGAGAGGATATTCTGACTCTCTCCTCACAAGTCTTATTAATATATTAAGACTTATAAAGTAGTTTGTCCCTAAGCAATATTAGATTAAATATAATAAACTCAACATAATAACTCACAACATAAACAAAGTAACAAACACTTTTTAAAAAGAATCATAAGAAGAAGAAAAGAAAAGAAAAAAAGGGGGGAAACGCAAGACAGAATTCGTCCAGCGTTTCAGGTTTATGTAGGCAACCAATCCTCACTTATCTTTAGCAGCTGGTTGGGTTATAACTTATAAATCATCAATGTATGTATTATTTACACCAGCCCTTTGAAATAAGTACAGGGGGCATATTCTCAATCTCACCGAGAAAAGAATCAAAGAACAAATAATAGGCCATGGAGATGAAAAGGGCAAAACCATCTGAATAACGAAATCATTATCATTCTTACAAGACTATGCAACTGATCTCTCAATCACCAGAAAAACCTTGAAAAATTATAAGCAACGGTTAGGAACAAAAAGAAAGATGTAGCTTTACTGCGATTGTCAAAAAAGGACACAAGAAAGAAGGGGGGAAATCATATTATTAATAAATTAATATTCAACCTACATTGATCCAAGACTGTATGACATCAATGGAATCACAATTACCCAAATATATCGCAAAAATGAATACTACCTAACATCCATACTGACTTGCACACGAAATTTACAAAATTACCTCCTACCACCTCCATCTTCCAACTCTGTTGTACAAACTCCCATGGAAAATCTGACCAAATCAAAATGAAAACTATACCGCGCTGCATTCCTTTCATAACCAAAATCATGTTGGGGTCCCGTCCAATATTTTCCCTGAGCTCTCTTTCTAACTTTATTTTTCAAGAATTTTCCTGCCCATGGTATGATAGCAAATAAGATTCTTTTCATCAAACTCCTTTCCAATAAGCAAGCAGAAACATCCATTGCTATAGAATCTATGGATTTACGTTGCACTCCTCCATGAATTGCTCGTGTTGTGTGAGATATTTCTTCCAATGCCATTTGTATCTTGGTATACCTAATTCCATCCATGGTTTCATGTTACCATTGTAATGTAATAACCACGCATCGTCTAAAGTGGAAGTAGTTACTCTATAATTGTAACCAAGCCCGGACAAACCCCAGGAACTGTCTAGGGGATATATTAGATTCTGAAATACAAGCAAGCTTGTTGGCAGTGCTGCACTTCTCCATGATCCTTCCGTCATGCTCTGCAACTGAGAGAAAATAATACGTGAGATGTAACAATTAATCAAGTGTAAGAAACAAATGTGGTTAATTCCAACTGCCACTGTTGACACTTTCTAATAACAAAGGCAGTTCCTGTGAAATAGGCATTTGGACTATATTAATTGAAAGCTAGGCTACTATTAGTAGTACCCACAATGTGGATACCATCAATATAAATCCAGAATTTAAATTTCCAAAATTGAAAATCCATACTGTAGAATGTGATCTACTGTACATCAAGTTTTTAGAAATAAACTTCAAAGGATTTATCCTTGTACCCTATGTCATGAAAATCAACGTTTCAAAATTTTCAAAAAGTTGCTTAGAGCATATGTTTGGCACTGGTCAAAGTGCTCCTAATATGAATTTTTCTTCTTCTTTCTTGTGTCCTTTTATGACAAGTGCAGTAAAGCTACACCTTTCTTTTTGCTCCTAACCGTTGCTTATAATTTTTCAAGGTTTTCTAGTGATTGAGAGATCAGTTGTATAGTCATGAAAATCAATGTTTCGGAATTTTCATAAAGTTGCTTAGACATGTTTGGCAAACAACTTATTTTGGCTTATAAGCCCAAAAAATAAGTTGGGGTAACCCAACTTATTTTTTTGGTGGCTTATAAGCCACATAGTTTGACCGAGTAAAAGACCACTTTACCCCCTTAACATTTAAGAAAATTCAAAAATCTCTTTCTCTATCTCCAATCTCTTTTTGGTCATTTTGACAAAAAGGATGGATCATAAGCCACTCGGTTGCCAAAAACTCTACTATTGAAAATAGATTATAATCCACTAAATTTACCAAACACTTTGGGTTATATTCACTTGACTTATAAGCTATTTGTGGATTATAAGCTAAGTGGATCATAATCTAAAGTTGCCAAACATGCTCTTAACCTTTTGCCCCACGGTACGTAATTAAAAACATAAAGAAATCCTTTGAATTCTGTTTGTAGGTAGTCCATGTGTATTGCAACCCATTCCACGGTATAAATTTTCTGTTCGGTAATCCAAATTCTATATTTGAATTGATAGTGTCCATGAAATCAATACTATCAATAGTCACCTAGCTCAGCTCTTGACTGAGAGTTGAGACCCTTTATTGATACTTCTAAGTTTGAAACATCGTATGCTTTAAAACAGATTGGGAATTATTTGTCTAGAAATATAATACATAAACCTAGTATTCGATAATTAAAAGATTAATCATCAAGACATCAATTTGAGAAACAAACGAAAGGCCCTAATCCAGTGCAAAGTGAAGAAACTTTCACAGTTTGATTTTTATAAAAAACTAAGTAGGTTATCTTGATTAAAAATTTACACTTTATGCAATATGGTAAGTTAATTACCCTGACCAAAAAATAATGAAGAAAAACAAATGGAAAGATAATTGTGGACTGCTAATAGTTTGAGACAACTAGAAATGGTTGAAAATTTCCAAATATGAGAACAGACAAGTGTAGCCAGAGACTAATTGTGCTTAAAATGGCAAAATCAGGCCATAGTTTGTTTTCAAACTTCTGTATTTTGGGAAAGGACAAAATGATCAAATCCCCCTTAAAGTACTAGTGAACTCTCAAGTTCCCCCCAAAAGTATCAATTTGCCTATTTCCCCCCTTAAACTATATGTATATGCCCAATGTGATCTTTTTGTGAGCAAATGGTCAAATATTTAACAGTTTAATGGCATGATAGTATTTATTTTGCATTTCTTGTATTTTATGCAACTTAGAAAATGATTTTTCAATTTCAAAAAGAGATAATAAGTAAAAAAAAATTGGAAGAAAGTAGCTAATAGTTTATTTTGGTCTGGGAAAAAAGTAGACAGACTGGTAAAAACCTATGAAGAAATGCAAAGGAACATCTTCACATTATTAATCTGTTAAATATTTGACCGTGGGCTCACAAAATTACCACATTGAACCCACAAACATAGTTTAAGGGGCAAAATTGGTAAATTAATACTTTGGGGGGAGTTGAGAGTTTACCCGTACTTTAAGGATGAGTTAGTTATTTTGTCCTTTGGAAAACAAAGATTTCAGTTTATGATTGATTTGAAAAATAATCTAAGACTCATTTCCAGCTGTTGAATCCATTTTCAGGCATATTAAGAGATGTCATTGCTAAAAAACTAAACATAAAATCCTCCAGATAATTATACTACTAACCTTATGGTTGACCTGCTGGTAGACTCCTGTAAGGTTATGCTGCCTCCAAGTTTCCAAATCAACTATGTTCAGCCCAGACATCCAGGCACAAGAATTAGCATCAAAGTTGTTTCTACCCAAGTAAGATTTCAGCTGACCTAATTTCAGTCCACAAAATTCAACAGCGCCAAGGACTTTCCCTTGCAAGTCAAGGCTCCATAAAGATGACAAGTCCTGCTGAACAACCACATCATCATCCAAAACCACAACCTTCTTCAGATTCTTGAATATGTTTGGAAGAAGGAAGTGAGAATGGCCAAAAACAGATATGTATTCAGTTCTCATCTGACCAGAAGATTGCTGCTCACTGTTATGAACAGAAACTCGGAACTCCTCAGGGAGGGTCAGCTGTGTTCCTAGATTATAAGGGTCATCAATATTGTAAAGCTCATCAAAGTTTAGGATATGAACGGCTGCCTTCCCATAAGAATTTCTGATAAACCAGAGTTTCATGGCATAAAAGTTCTCCACATTTGTGAGCAAATGGTCAAATATTTAACAGTTTAATGGCATGATAGTATTTATTTTGCATTTCTTGTATTTTATGCAACTTAGAAAATGATTTTTCAATTTCAAAAAGAGATAATAAGTAAAAAAAAATTGGAAGAAAGTAGCTAATAGTTTATTTTGGTCTGGGAAAAAGTAGACAGACTGGTAAAACCTATGAAGAAATGCAAAGGAACATCTTCACATTATTAATCTGTTAAATATTTGACCGTGGCTCACAAAATTACCACATTGAACCCACAAACATAGTTTAAGGGGCAAAATTGGTAAATTAATACTTTGGGGGGAGTTGAGAGTTTACCCGTACTTTAAGGATGAGTTAGTTATTTTGTCCTTTGGAAAACAAAGATTTCAGTTTATGATTGATTTGAAAAATAATCTAAGACTCATTTCCAGCTGTTGAATCCATTTTCAGGCATATTAAGAGATGTCATTGCTAAAAAACTAAACATAAAATCCTCCAGATAATTATACTACTAACCTTATGGTTGACCTGCTGGTAGACTCCTGTAAGGTTATGCTGCCTCCAAGTTTCCAAATCAACTATGTTCAGCCCAGACATCCAGGCACAAGAATTAGCATCAAAGTTGTTTCTACCCAAGTAAGATTTCAGCTGACCTAATTTCAGTCCACAAAATTCAACAGCGCCAAGGACTTTCCCTTGCAAGTCAAGGCTCCATAAAGATGACAAGTCCTGCTGAACAACCACATCATCATCCAAAACCACAACCTTCTTCAGATTCTTGAATATGTTTGGAAGAAGGAAGTGAGAATGGCCAAAAACAGATATGTATTCAGTTCTCATCTGACCAGAAGATTGCTGCTCACTGTTATGAACAGAAACTCGGAACTCCTCAGGGAGGGTCAGCTGTGTTCCTAGATTATAAGGGTCATCAATATTGTAAAGCTCATCAAAGTTTAGGATATGAACGGCTGCCTTCCCATAAGAATTTCTGATAAACCAGAGTTTCATGGCATAAAAGTTCTCCACATCAGTAAGCACATGGAAAACAATATTTTCTGTTTCCTGAAATATACATGTAATCAGGCATCAGTACACAATGGATATGATGTAGTTAATAAAGCATTGAATGTGTACCCCTTAGATCATGCGTATTTGCAAAACTACCCCAAATCATCAACTAAGGAGAAAAAAAAAAGTACCCCCAAATCAACAAATCATCAACTTTGTTTGGATATGGTGAGTAAAAATTTGACTATATTTTGTTGATATTGTTATATTGCAGTTACAAATAAGCCTCTCAAAGTTGATGATTTGTTGATTTGAGGGAATGTTGTTTTTCGAAAGTTGATGATTTGAGGGTAATTTTGCAAATACTAATATTTGGGTGGTTGTTTTGGAAATACACATGACTTAAGGGGTACACATACAAAAAACCTAAGAACAAAATACCTCTGAGTTCATCACGGTTGAATTGATAGTAACGCTAGATGCTAATATGTTCCTCGAGAAGATTACATAGTGCCTCAAACTTGGGCTGTGAAATTTGTGATTATCCAACTCTACATCCACTGATTGAGATCTAAAATATTCAACTGTCAACCTCATGGATAAGCAATGGCTGCTTTTAGGGATGGTCTGCACACCAAGATGATACAAGAACGCACTCTGTTTCATATGGAAATAAGCTTCATCTTCAGTCAGATCAAGAATCTGCCTCAGTTTCTTGTCAATGTTACTGCATTCTACGGTACATAATTTGGCTCTTGCAATTGCCTGATCCATCTTCTGTATCTTCTGTACAACACTGAAAGGAGGTTGACAGGATGTTAACAAATCTTTAAAGTTAATATTTCCTTGCAACGTATAGTGAAATAGAAAATATACTGCCACATGGCATCTAAAGGATATCAGTGGAAAAGGAGATGTACAACCCTGCAGAGATGCAGTGGATATCCATTGTTGAAAGTTGAATATTTCAATAACCTTTAAAGACAAGGAGAAGGAACAAGTTTCATAGAGTTTCCTATAAGCATCAAATTTTACTGGCAAATAATAATCACAATGTGTCAAAAATCTTCATTATTACCTTTTCTTCCATCCTATAACTCTACAATCACAACACACAGCTATTTGATGATCAAGAAAAATATTTCTTGATGACAAAGAGCTGATATCCTAACCAAATCAGTAGATCCTCTATGCCAGCATTTATAATATCCCCCCGAGCCAACTATTGCACATTCCGCTTTGTTGATAAATCTATAGTAACAAGTTACAAGTCTGTTCCCAAGTTTCTGTTAGAAACAGGGCAAATCAAGAGAAATGTGCAATTTTATTCATTAGTATTGGGGTCTATATATACAAGAGGAGTGGTCTCATTATTCTACTCTATCCGATGTGGGACTAAACAAAAGGGAACTATTTCTATCTAACATAAAGAAATAATTCTTCAACACTCCTCCTCAAAATGGGCGAAAGATATCTATTAAGCCCATCTTGTCACACCCTCTAGCTAGGTCTACTGAGCTAAGTCCTTTAGTCAAGCAGTCTGCAGCCTGATCCTTAGTTGGAACATGGCCTAACTCCAGTAGCCCACTGTTCAGCTTCTCTTTGATAAAGAACCTGTCAATCTCGATGTGCTTGGTTCTGTCATGCTGCACTGGGTTGTTGGTAATACTGATAGCTGACTTGTTGTCGCACCACAACCTAATCTTGGCCCCTTGATCTAGCTTTAGCTCCACCAGCATGCTTTTCAGCCACATCAACTCTGTAACCCCCACGGCCATTGCCCTGAACGCTGCTTCAGCTGTTGATCTTGCCACCACAGATTGCTTCTTGCTTTTCCAAGAGACTAAGTTGCCTCCTACAAATATGCAGTACCCTGAGGTAGACCTCCTATCATCTCCGCAGCTAGCCCAATCTGAGTCACAGTAGCCCTCAATGTTCACATGGTCACTTCTCCTGAATATCAACCCTTTGCCAGGGACACCCTTCAGATACTTCAGGATCTGATATACTGCATCCATATGACCATTCATCGGGTCATGCATGTAGCGGCTCACCACGCTCACCGCAAATGAAATGTCTGGACGTGTGTGACTCAGATAGATCAACCTACCAACCAGCCTCTGATATCTCTCACGATCAACTGGTTCTCCTGCCCAGCAATCAGCTTGAACCTCTGATCGATCGGTGTAGTAGTAGGTTTGCACCCTAACATTCCTGTCTCTGCAAGAAGATCCAGTGCATACTTTCTCTAGGAGAGAACAATCCCCTCCGTTCCATGAGCTATCTCTATTTCAAAAAAGTATCGAAGCTGACCCAGATCCTTCACTTCAAATTCTTTGCTCAATCTCACCTTGAGCTGGGCAATCTCTTTCTCATCATCCCCTGTGATGATCATGTCATCTACATACACCGTAGCATAGTGATGTGGCCCCACTTCTTCGAAGAACACAAGATGATCGGCATTGATCCGCTTGTATCCCATACCAACCATAGCCCTCCCGAACTGCCGAACCATGCTCGGAGATCGCTTTAGCCCATACAGACTTCTTCACCTACAAACTTTACCCATCGTCTGCCCTGTAAACTCGTGGTATCTCCATATACACCTCCTCCACTAGATCCCCATAAAGAAACGATTCTTCACGCCTAGTTGGTGTAGTTTCCATCTACTATTTGTCGCGAGAGATCGTCCTAACAAGCTCATCTTCGCCACGGTGCAAAAGTCTCATCAGAGTCAATGTCGTATGTCCGGCTGCACTTTTGCCACCGCCGTGCCTTATAGCGTTCAACCCGCCCTTCTAGATTATGCTTCACAGTAAACACTCATTTGCATCCCACTGCTCTTTTTCCTGCTGGCAGTGTCACTAACTCCCATGTGTGGTTCTTCTCGAGAGCCCCCAGCTCTTTGTGCATGGCTGCCTTCCACTTTGGGTCCTTCTTAGCAGTCTGCCAGTTATTAGGTATAGTAACAGAATCTAATGATGCAATGAATGCTCCATGTGAAGGGGATATGTTAGAATAGAAAATAAATTGAGCAAGATCCCAACCATATCTGTTAGGAGGATTACCCGCATTACTGCGAGTAGTCCTCCTTACATACACTGGTGTGGGCAGAGGGGTAGCAGTAGAAAGAATGATATCACCTGAAGTGGAGGATGGTGTAGATTTCTCAAGAGTTGGAGCAGAGCGGGACGAGGGACTGAGCACCGGTACTGTAGGCACCTCTGGCACTGTAGGCACTTCTGACTGCTTCCCCCTCCTTCTGTATGTACGTAACTCCCCCTGAGCTGTAGGCTTAGCACCTCTTGTCTCCTCCTCCTCCCCTTCGTCTTCATCCTCCTGCTCTTCTGAGTAAGGGACCGAAATTGGGATTGACCCCCTTGAGTTCTCACCATTCTCCCCCTCTCGTCTCATACCTCCAGTATCGGGCGAGTCTCCAAAGGGTGAAGTTACCCCCAATGTATAGTACGGCTCGAGCTCTCGAAACCGCACATCCATACTGACAAACAGCCTTTTTTCACTGGGCTCCAACAGACATACCCTTTCTATGTGCCAGAGTATCCCACGAACATACACTTCATGTACTCGGGTCCGCTTTCCCAACAGATGGTCTGTTGTCCTTCACAAAACACACACAGCCAAACACCTTCAATGGTAGGGTCCCCCCGTTGTCTCCCTTCAGTGTCTCACGCGAAGATTTCCATTTCAATACACTCGAAGGCATCCTATTGATTAAGTGAGTAGCCGTCAAAACTGCTTATCCCCACAATATTTTTGGACATTCATTGTCAGCATCATACTCCTAGCAACTTCTAGGAGATGTCTATTTTTCCTCTCTGCTACCCCATTCTGAGCTGGGGTGTATGTGCATGTAGTTTGGTGTTGTATCCCTTGAGCTGACAGATACTCCCCAAATATTCTGTTAGTGTACTCTGTCTCATTATCTGACCTCAACACCTTTACCACTGCACCATACTGAGTCTGGATGTGCCTATGAAAGTCTTTGAAATAACCAACTACATCATTCTTATTTTTCATCAGGTACACCCAAGTGAATCTAGAAAAATAATCAATAAATGTAACAACATACTTGCATCCACTTATAGACTTTATTAGACAAGGTCCCCATTCGTCAGAATGTATCACCTCAAAACTACAGGAACTCCTATTATCCGAACTGACATAAGAACTTCTAATAAGCTTCCCAAACTCACAAGCATCACACTGAAGCTTCTGTTGATTTGCTTTCTGAAATAAGGTTGGATACATTTTACCCAGAATACTAAATGAAGGATGTCCCATCCGTTTATGATGTAGCATCAACCCATCCTCTGCAAGACAACTCAATTCCTCCCCGCCCCGCCCTCTCAATCATAGATGTCGTGAGTCCATCCCTTCACGGTCCAGTACGGCCGCTACGCCATGTGCGCCCCAAGTCTTCGCCTGCCCCTTCTCCGAAGATCACCTTAGGAATATCGAAAGAAACAACACATTTCAGTTGAAGGATAATGACACTAATGAATAACAGGCTAACAGGAAATGAAGGAGCATGCAAAATATTAGATAGTGTTACAGAACCTGTACAATTAACAGTGCCCTTACCAACCACAGCCTGTGCTATACCATCCGCAATCTGGATACTCTCTGACTCTGCCAGGTGAGTATAAGACGAGAACTTACTAGCATTACCAGTTACATGTCTGGATGCTCCAGAATCCATTATCCAGTCTGTGGATCTAGTGGCAGCCATGGATGCAAGGACATGTGTGTCGTTTATATCTTTATTTGGGTATGCGCGAAGAGCGTAATTGGCATAGTCTCCTCTAGAGAAAGCAGATGCACCTCTGGACACGCCGTAACGCTTCGCTTCTTCTCGCCGCCAAAAGCTCGATCCTCCTCAGTAAAAGTCATCTCAGCTTCTTCCTCCTCCTCTGCCGCCGATAGATTTGCCTGATGGCCTCCTCTTCCACTCGCTGGCCTTTGCCACACCACGCCTCCGCCCATCGCCCACCCCAGTTCCTCTCCTTGGATGGCTTAGAGCACATCTGCCTCAGATGCCCTACCTCTCCGCAGTTAAAGCACTGCCTAGTCTCCCCTCGAATCGGTGTTACACGGGTTTGAGACCACTAGTCTTGACTTCTCCCCGAAGTCCACTGTCTCTACCAGAGCTCGATCGGCTCTCTTCCTCAGATCATTGTCGAGATGTCTCCTCCGAGATGGAATCTTCGTGCGGGCTAGTAGCATCGCCGTCCTCTGCTCAAATGATGGAGCCAAGCCTCTGAGGAATAGCATGGTCCTCTTACGCAAAGAGGCCTCAAGGCCTTGCACTCGTGGTCCTTGCAACTTGCTAGGGACGAGAAGTGATCGTGATCGGCCACAGCGCTCGGTTAGTGGCATACTCTTGTACAGCCCTTCTCCCTGATCAGAAGGCCGATCTCCTTTTGATCCGGAATACCCTCGTGTTATTCCCCACCCCATCATAGGTCCTTCTCGGCTTCTCCCGGACATTCGCACCTTTCCAAGGCCATCTATCGTATCGTGAATGGCCGAACTACACTGAGAAGCCGATATACACCAACATATGAGTGGACTTCCACTCATCTCTTCCTACTCTGAGCCCTCAAATGGTTCGATCTTCTCTCCGTCGGATATCCCTTCGGTTTTTCCCCGCAGGGTATATCTCACCCGCCACCAACTCGGATATATCGGCCCTTCGAGCCAGATTGATAGTGGAAGCTCCACCTTCTTAGGCGGTGGCTTTGTTGAGCCCTCTCTCGCTGTCATCCTCATGAACTGCATCATAGTTGAAACATCCTCCGGATTCAACTTCTTGATGAGTTCCGCCATCTGGTTTGTGCCGGCCTTCATCGATCTAATTTGTGTTCGGTTCCCTCACACCGATCCCACAAATCTAGATCCTACACCCGGCCTTCAGCTTTCCTCGTCTCCAAACATCACCCTCTTCTCATCATCCACCTTGCCCCCCCGTTCATCTCATCTCCTCAACACGAGGGGGGGCTACACGATCAAGGGGATTATTTCACGAAGAAAATAATCGTCAAAGTGAGTGAAATCGACCAAGCGAAATCACCACTCTTCTCAGGATCAAAGCAAGGTTTGATCCAGAGGGGTCAAGTCCAGAGGGGATTATTTCACGAAGAAAATAATCGTCAAAGGGGATTATTTCACGAAGAAAATAATCGCCAAAGGATGAAGACGACGAAGTGACGGCGGCGATAAACAGTATTTTCGGCTGCGGTGAACAGTGGCAGCGACGCGATGAACAGTAGCAGCGGTGATGAACAGTGGCAGCTTTTTTTGGGTCGGCTAGGCTTTTGGAGGCTCTGATACCATGTTAGAAACATGGCAGATCAAGAGAAATGTGCAATTTTATTCATTAGTATTAGGGTCTATATATACAAGAGGAGT
This sequence comes from Asparagus setaceus, assembly GCA_012295165.1. Lineage (NCBI taxonomy): Eukaryota > Viridiplantae > Streptophyta > Magnoliopsida > Asparagales > Asparagaceae > Asparagus > Asparagus setaceus. The sequence goes on along the minus strand of CM022702.1, from coordinate 81,623,659 downwards.
GGTCTCATTCTTCTACTCTATCCGATGTGGGACTAAACAAAAGGGGTCTATTCCTATCTAACATAAAGAAATAACTCTCAACAGTTTCATAAAAGCAGTACGAGAAAATATCTCAGATATTCAATGTAATAATGCATTACGGATGCATTTATGCTAGGGTAAAATTGTAAATAATTCCCTCATCTATATTTTAAATAGAACTTATTAGCAGTTATCATCCCTGAGTTGGTATTTTGAAAATGATAAATTTGTAGGTAAACCTCTTTGTCATGAATTGAAGGGTGATAAGCACTACTAAACAAGTTGAGAAGTGACACATGCTGATATACGAGTTGAGAGGAGATAAGTGCTACTTAAGGTATATATGAGGGGGTAATCTGCAATTTACCCTTTATATCATTTGTCCATTACCAAGTGATAAATTATGACCTTTCAGGTAATAATTATTGTACATAACTTGAAAATATATGATGAATTAATTTCCCATACTCCCATACAAAACAACAATCTCTCTTAGTTAAATACAGATACTCAAATTTAAGTTTTAGAATTCTAAACTTTTACAAATCAATAGTCGAATATAAGATTATGAATATGATAAATCTAGACTATTCATAAATATACTCAACCAATAGTCAATATAAGATTATGAATATGATAAATCTAGACTATTCAAAAATATACTCAACCAAATCCTTGTGTCTAAACTCTAGAATTAAATCATTCCTATGCCTGACACCTATACCTGTGTTGATAACACGATAGAGATTCCTATGCCTGACACCTATATCCTGTGTTGATAACACGATATTCATCTCTATGACCACAAAACTTACAAGATGTGAGAGTATGATTCTATAACAGCAAATATAAGCTATGTACACAATGTGGGAATCGAGAGGTGACACGTGGTAAATATGAGGGGATTATCTGCAATTTACCCTTTATATGATTTGTCCATTTCCGGTAATATGACCTTTCAGGTAATGATTATGTATTGCAAATATATAATGATATCCAAGTTCTCTTAATAAACTCAAGAAAGTATATGAAAGAAACCAAATGGCACTTTTATTTTATTATTTTATTTTGAATATTTATATGGTGTTTCAGTAATATACGGTACCTAATCCTTCAAAATAAAGAAAAACCTTTTGATACTAAGTGGTTATTTATGATGCTTAGCTTAACATACTCCATTCTTTAAATGCAACATCATATATCAAAAAGATAAAAGACTACATCCAGTCCATAGACAAGATCAAGACATATTACGTCACTAGGTAAGAGTTGTCATAAGGTTGTAACTTATATGTGAGAGCAGAAGGGGGGAAAACAACAATAAAGGAAATTCTTTCAGTGTTAAACTTACAGTTTTGGAAGATCACCATCTGAAACGGCTTCACTAAGCATACGTTCATGATCTTGAATGTTCTGCTTTAGCTCACGTGCCAACTGCTCTTCGGCTTGAAGTTTCGTGATGCTTGGATAGTAAGCTCTGGCCACAAAAAGCTGATCTTTGAGTCTCTTCACCACAGAATCCTTCATTACTTCTTTGTGTTCTATGGACCAAAGGCAATAGCTACCAAACTGGAGCTGACAAACTTTTTTAGCTTCATCAATAGTTGAAACATCGAGAGGATTTATCCTTTTATCTATGTCACCATTCTGAAACCAGTAAAAGATACTAGTCATATCCAATATCCTATAAGCTAAATCCAGGCAGCTCAAAGACTCAAGCACATATTCTGCAAACTAAAATGATAAGAATAGGATCTAAGATAAATCCTAGCAAAGTACTTTTCTCTTAGAATCATAAAAATTATATAAATTAGCATTAACATTCTCCCGTTGACTTAACCCTATCAATTTCTTGTCATTGTAACTGAAAAATCAGACATTGATCAGCTGGAGAATCACAAAAGCCAAAAACTCAAGCTTAAGTACAGCTAGCAACAGGCATCTGAGAATAAATTAAAGTAACAACTTACACTAATATTTAGAACTGGAAGTGGCTCTGATATTGTTTGAGTTGCTGGTGGAACTACAAAAATTAAAAATAGCATGAACACTCTTGGATATAAAAAAGAAAACAATTGACAGGTAGCATCCTAAGAGCTATAGAGCATGTGATTTTGCGAACCTTCTCTGCGTAAAACAGTATCCTGCAGTTCTAGAACAGTACCCTGCCGATGTGAAATGGTTTGTCCACCGTTATTTGTGGATTCATTGTCAGCTTTGGGGTTCAAGTTCCCATCTGCTTGCTTTATGTTAGTTTCCGAATGTAAGTTCCCATCTGCTTGCCTTGTGTGGGTTTCCAAATGAAGGTTCTCGTCTGCTTGCTTGGTTGTATTCTCAGAAATATCCTAAAAGATAGAAGCGGAATACATTTCAAAAAAATGAATCTGTGTGATGTATCCGTTCCAGAAGTACTCAGAAATTGGTTGTTCAAATCACGGAATGGAGAAGTTAATGAGGTTGAAATTCATGTTCTACACAGTTTGTATAGTAAAAGAAGAATATTCACATAATAAAAGAACAAGTAGATAGCAACAGGAGAATAAAGAAAAAAATCATTCTGCAATTAACTGAATGATGGTAAAAGACAGCCTAAGCTGAACAGTAGGGAAGTTAGTCCTTCTTGCACTAGTAGAAGGATCAGAAGGATGCAAGCAGAAGAGAACATGATCCACTAATAAACTAACTAGACACCTTGTAAAGTCCAGGGTGGATCAGGGATTGTAATACAAATACATACTATTACATCAAATTGAAGAGAGATAAAATACATTCTGCTTCAAAATGCTTATATACAAATCTTAGGTTGAAGAAAAAAATATTTCTCCTTAATGCAAATAGTGTTATTCACCGAAGAAAGCTCCTTCAAGAGGAGCCACATATCTCATCTACAAGGTGTAAGAACTCTCGGGGTACACAAACCCAAGGAAGTTGTAAGATCAATTAAGAAAAATAGTATAAAATCATTACATACTTTAGTAAATAATAAACTTCTTTCAGCTTGGTGACTCATGTCATATTGTCGGCAGTTGCTGCTGCACAAATGTTTGTATAGTTTCAACGATTAGAACTTTTCACCAACTAGTTTAATAATTGTACTGTGAAAAATTTCCTATCACACAAATAAATCCACTTTTTGTCAGCAGACTTGCTCAGCACAACTCTGGTCAAATCCAACACTAAAAAAATGGAAGTGAAGAAAACCAAAATTTTTCACAAGATAACCAATCCAATTACCTAGAATGTCAATTCCTACAAATCAAACAAACTAAAGATAGCTACATTCAAGACTACAACTTTTGTGATCAAATGCCAACATCACTCAAAAATCAAGCATTCCAATTTGAGAAAGAAAGCGATCATCAGGTGAGGTTACTCAAAAATCGTTAGATGAGAAAATTGACCTCTGGCAGCTCCCGATCACTATCAGCTCGCTCAAAATTCGCAAAACTCGTCTCCTACAACAATCAAGCACAATCACACAAATGCACCGGCAACAAATTCATCACTTTGAACCAAAAACCAAGCAGAAAAAAGAAAATCTCACCGACGGCGACCGATCATCGTTGAAGTAACCTGCACACAGTAAAACCAACCGATCAAGGCTCAAATCTCAATAAGGAACAGATCTAGAGAGATCTAAGCCCAATGCAGGCTCAGATCTAATCAGAGAGAGAGAGAGAGAGAGAGAGAGAGATAGAGAGAGAGAGAGAGAAATTACCAGAAGGGAATCGATTGTGGAGGCCGAGGAGGAAAGCGAGGGGAACGAGGAGAGAGAAGAAGACGAGGGCGAGGACGGTGATGGCTTGGCCCCTCCACCGCCGCTTCGCCGCCGCCGGCGGACCTCCCGAGGAGTAGCCCTTCATTTATTTCAATTATTGCCACAATTTCAATCTCGATTCTATCTGCATTTGAAGTCTTTAAGCATTCTTCTCGTTCTCTGCAACAACTCTCTGTGATGCAAATCTCAGAGGAGGAGGAGGAGAGAGAAAGGGGGAGATTTAGATTTACAGAGGGGACAAATTCTTTGCTTTTTATTATTACTATTATTATTATTTTGAAGGGAACGAGAAAATTTAATAAAGAAATGGATTAAAATAAAAAAAGAGGACATTTGAGTAACCTGGGTCTGGGACTGAGTGACTTTGAGCTTTGAATGGATCCAAGCACGGAGACAGCGCAGCTGTTCGTGCATGAAATTCTGTTTGTTTGGTGATTGATGATCAGTTGGTATTAAAAATATATAATTAGAAGAAGGGAAGTTTCATTTAATAAGCCCCTTTTATTTTGGGCAATAATTAGATGGGTTTTGTTAATGGTTTATTTGTTGATAACAGCCCATTAGCCCAAGAGCCCGTACTGTAGAGGGGTTTGTTTTTTCCTATTTTGATGATGTAAGAAATCAATTATGCTCGTTTAGTTGGGCTTGTGTTTCGATACATCCATACCCAACTTAACATTGAAAAAGGGAATTTGCTTCTGAAACATGTCTGAGTTTTATTGGTAAGTTTCTCCAAAAAGGAGAACAAAACTCGGATAGGTTTAGATTTTCTGAAAACTTCCTAAACTATTCCTATAATAATAATAATAATAATAATTCCTAAACTGACCTGTCATCTCAAACATTCATTTACAAAAGTGATCAGGTTGAGAGTTGATCTCTGATCTTTCGGTTAATTTCACAAACCTATCCTCAACTTTGGAAACCCCAACAACCCCAAAAAAAAAAAAAATTAATCCTTTGTTTATACCACATAAGTTCATAACCCCGTTTACTTTGGGTTGTCCCAAAAAATCCCCTGAACTTTAAACTTTTCTATGCAAAGTTTCTACAATGTAATTTGTAAATAAATAAATTTTTTTGGAATAAAAAATAACCCTACATTTGGTAGTTGGGGTACGTTGTTTTAAATGACAACTTCAAGTTTAAATCCACATAACCCCCATGGACTTTGTTTATTTCGTATAACCCTCACAAACTTTATTTATTCTACATAATCCTCCTAAACTTTGTTTATTTTACATAACCCCTTCTAAACTTTGGAGTTCTCAACAAAAAAAACCCTAAACTCTAGCATTTTCTCACCATACCCCCTACATGTAATTTGCAAATAGCTAATATATCCTTGAGACAAAAAATTCCATATGTCATTTGTTATTTACAGAAAATATAATCTGTTAGAACCGTGTCCATGCAATTGACTTAGTTTGATGGATAATAAAATTTTATATTGGTCTAATATGCGTTTGAGATGTTGTATACAAGTTATAAAAAGTTAGAATCAAGTTCGATACTGAAAAGAGCAAGACAACAAGTTAATCACAGTTAATTCTAAAATATAATATCAGAGGTAAAAACCATATTTGAGCATATGTATGGAAATGCCCATCTCTTTGTTATGAATCCACAGGAACAAACGGAATTCAATTCGGAGATATATAGCTCGAGATATGAATATTTTAGCGAGACAACGTCAAAACAATCAGCAGCAGCCTGGAAACATACACAGATGCTAAAACTTACATGAGACATAACTTTTAACTCGGTTATCGAAATCGCTATAATAATAGCTTTTCAGAGAGCTCTCAACCTGATCTATTGACCGATTGAAAATACCATTGATGGTACTAACGTCCATGGAGGTTCAGCTCATCGATGGTGACAAGTTGACCATTGGTGGTTAAATTCGACCATCGATGGTTGTTTGCCAGATTTGCGATTTTTTATTTGTTTTGGACTCAATCTCAGCCATTCATTGCCGGGGGCATGTAGGCTCTTTACTCACAATTTTCAAAAGAGTTCCTGGCCTAGATCACAAAGAAAAAGAAAGAGAAGAGAGAGAGAGCTAGGATTTCAATTTGGTGAAAGGATCTTGCTCAGGCTTCTCAGAAAGCATCCGCGATATTGTTCTTCATCATCCGATCGTCAACCTTCAAAGAGTATTGCCCTTGGACTTCATCATCATTGTTATTGTTCTCAGAGCTTCACTTCAATCATTAGGATAATAGTTTGCACAATCAAAGGGCTGTAAGATCTTTCTGTGTTGTCCTTAATTAATATCTTATACTTTTATATTAAACTTGTTTTTTAGGCGTATTCATGCCAGGGTGAATAGAGGGTTTACGGCACACTCAAGCCGGGCTTAATTGAGGAATTTGTCATTAGCTAGGGCTAGGGATACTCATGTGTGAAGAGTTTAGATTAGATGACTAGTTTGGGAGAAACTAGGGTTTAGATCTTGTAAACCTACTAAATCGAGTATGTGATTTAGAGAACTTTCATATAGTGAGTAAGTCTCTTTGTGAGAAGGAAGAGTTGATGTAAGATTATTTATTCGAACCAGTATAAAATTCATGTGTGTTCTGGCTGTAATTTGTTCCAAGTTTATTTGCTTTGTTTACTATTTTAATTATCTGTTTTATTTTCGCTATATATTATCTATGATATCGAAAAACAGTAGGAAATTCTATTCACCTCCTTATAGGCTTGCATCTCAAATCCAACATAACTCTTCCCCTAGATTTTGGGTTTTTCAATACTCAAGGAAACTTTAATTGTTTGCAAAGACCATGTAGGGGGTCAGATGAGAAAAAAATAAATACAAAGTTCCGGTGGTTTGTAAGACAACCCCAAAGTTCAGGGGTTATGTGTAAAACCCCAAAATGTGGGGGTTTACAAGGTTTTGCCAAGAATTAGGCAACAAATATTTGGGGATCAGAGCTTCATTGAAGCTCTAAATAAGGGATGTTGCCTTTCCACATGGATGCGCACGAATTCGATGTGATGAAGAATATCGGAGACCGTTTTCGCTTGCCGTGCCGTTGAAGTTTCTAGCACTGTATAGGTGTATATACTCAAAGTCATCGTTCGAAATGAATAAGAAAGAGTCAGAAGCCTCGCAGCATCAAAAACAAGTACAACACTCGATTTCTTCAAGAATTTGTGCGTTTCTTTTTGTGTTTCCCAAGATTTTGAAAATTTTCTTAGAGACTACAATATTTTGGGGAAATTAATTAAGACCCTAGTGCAATATTATTATTAGAAGAGTTGAAGGAGAGGGCACAATTGATGATGACTACGGATAAAGTTTAGATTCGTAAGTATGGGCTGTATTGTTGATAAATTTTAGCAAGTACTTATAAACTTGAAATTCTTATAAAATGAGTCTAATTCGGATTAGTATCGTTGTAAGCAAACTGATGAGTATTATATGCTCAATCGTTACCCTTATCTTGTGACAGTTAATTTTAGCTCAATCACAAAAATTTCTAGCCCATGTTGGAATTTTAAATATAGATTAGTTTCAATACATGTTATACTACACTAAACCTCCAGAATCATGAAGAGGATTGAGGGTTATATTTCATATTCTCACGTGCTTCCGTAGATTTTAGCTTATATCCTTTCCAATGGCAAAATTTGAATCACGCAGAAGTACTATCACTTTTTTTTTAATCCACTTTAAATGTGTGGTCAATTGAGATTTATATGGGTTACTTGATACAATGTAAAAGGACTCTTTCATTGCATCAAAACTTCAATGTTAAAAGACTTTTATTTAATCCATTTCTTCTTTTGTCTCCACCTTTTTAAGAGATGGACTAAATTATATAGTCTTATTGATAATTTACTTAAAGATACATTAAAAGACTCCAAAAGATCCAAGGAAGAAAAGTATATTTGTATCTAAGAGTAAAAATTTTGCTACAATATGCACACAGCTATTGAATTAGTAATCGAACAATATGCACAATCACATGAAGCATATATGATCATCAAGGCACAAAGAACCACATTCAAGTTGAATTATCCGTTTCTATATACAAACAAATTATGCATCTAAACAACCAAATTACAACAAAGTCCTCCACCGATACTCTGCTCACTTCTCAGCCCTCGTACACATATCATACCTCCCCATAATCTCCACCCCCTCCTCCACCTCCACCGCCTTCACCTTCCCGGACTTCACCCCCCTGCACTGATGCACCACCAGCACCGACACCTTCGCCCCGAAATCCGTCGACGCCATCAGGTCCCCGATCACCCCGAGCTCTGGGCACTCGCTCCACACCGTCATCCCCGCCGTCAGCGCCGACTCCGCCTCGCTCCCCCTCCCCACCACGTACAGGTCCTTCCCCCCCTCCTCCAGCGTCCCCCGTATAGCCGCCACCGTCTCCACCGCGTTGCTCACCGCCCTCTCGCAGTACGCCACCGTCTTGTAGCTCGCGTACCGGAGCCTGAACTCCCCGATGCAGTCGTCGTCCCGCTGCTTCTCCCCGTCCTCCTCGTCGCCGTACGACATGTTCACGACCCGCTGAACTTTCGGGGAGCTGTCGGCGGCGACGAGACGGACGAGGGTGAGGCTGATGCCGGGGTGCTCGACCATACGGGACGCGACTGCTACCGCCTCGCGGTCGTCTGGGCCGCCGAGGAAGAGGAGGGTTACCTGATGCCTCGCGCTGCCGGGGAATCTCGACGCGGTTCGGAGGCCGCGGTCGACGAGGACGGCGACGGAGCAGGGGGCGGAGTTGAGGACGGTCTGGTTCATGGTGTGGATGGCGGGGTTCGTGGACTCCATCCCGCCGTCGACGGTTTGCTGTTTGTGGAAGGGGAGGACGATGAGGGCGGCATGGTTCTCTTCGGCGACGCCGAAGATGTCGCGGTGCATGGAGGTGAAGGGGGAGACGGCGGTGAGGGGCAGGATGGAGACGCCGGCCGTGTGATGCTCGTAGGTCTCGTAGGTGTGGATGACGTGGTCGGCGGAGGATTTGGGGGCGGCGGAGGGGTGGAGGGAGTCGAGGAGGGGAGGTGAGGACGGCGGGGAGTAGCCGCAGAGGACCACGCGGAGGTCGTCGTCGGGCTTGGGCCAGAGGACGGTGCGGCGCTTGTAGAAGGCGAGGCGGTGGGCGGGGCGGGCGACGTAGCGGAGGAGAGGGGTGGTGACGGCGGTGATGACGATGGAGAGGGTGACTAGTGTGGAGAATGCTTCTTCATTCAGGAGCTGCATTTGGGAAATCAGAGGAGGTTTAGAATGGGTCTGGATTCTCTACGATTTTTGATGGTAGAGAATGCCTACAATTAATTAGGTGGGCTAATACTATTGGTTGATCTCATGGGTCCCACAATAAAAAATATTTTTATATTATTTAGGTAATACATATCATTCATGGAGTCCACTGAGTAAGAAAATTTAATTAATGAGTTGTAGGCATTCTCTACAACTAAGGATGCAGAGGATCTCTACCCGTTTAGAATGTAATTAAACAACTAATAATAAGCATATGATTGCACATAATTTTTAAGCTTTAATCAATGTCCGAGTAATTCTAATACTGTTATCGATTTCTGAACATAGGGAACGCTATTTATGTTAGGTAAATTGTACTGCTGTTTTTATTTTCAAGTCACCATTGTCTATCATACCATAGATAATATGTGATCTTTTTCTAGGTTAAATAAAAGGTGATTATGAAGATGTTTTCAATTTTAAGTAAGAACTTTATGAGTTGGAAGAATGTAAACAAATGCAAAGTTGAATTGACAACTAATATCTTATATACTTTTTCATTCTTTGTTTAACAATTAATAAGGTTGATATAATTATTCATCAAATGGTTCGGTTCATTGTATCAACGATGCATTAGATATATATTAATCATTGAACCAATATAAAAATTCACATGTCTATTAATCCAATTTGTTTAACATTCTTTCGATACATCATTAATATAGTAAACGAGAACTCTAGAATTAATTTTTTTTGCCTTCCGATGTGCTATTGAAAAAACTCATCAACTTCATTAATAATAAGATTTATTAATAAACATGTACAGCATATGATTAATCATAATTGTGAAAAGAATGGGAAAAAAGGAAAATCACATACCTTCCTCTCTCTCCCAATATTAAGCAACACCATCTCAACAACCCCTTTGGTATTCATCAACAGCCCCATAGCAATCCCATCCCTCATCGTCATATCATACAACCTCGCCACCACCATGCACCCCCAACCTTCCCCACCGTCCCCGTCACCACCATCCCCACCACGAACATCGCCCCCGCCGTGCTCTTCAACCCCCCGAAGTCCGTCTTCAGTCCACTCGTAACGAAAAACAACGGCAACAAAAGCCCCTCCACAAAATCCTCTATCCTCTCTATCAGCGCCTCCCCTAAACCCCCGTTCGGCACCACCATCCCGAACATGAACGCCCCCGTCACCGCGTGAATCCCTATCGCGTCCGACACGAACGCCGCCACGAGCACGCTCACCTAGTTCATTTAACAGTGAACAAATAGTTTTGAGTGTTAACAGAATTTAACCATATGTATATTTGATCGTTTGAGAGTTCCTTTTCTTATAATTTATAAATTATTTATCGAATAAATATATGGATTGGATAAATATTCATGAATATTCGGAAAGTATTTGTATTCGAACTGCAAGAAATTCAGAGAAGGATGGCTCACCAGTATGGCACACGCGTAAGCGTCGTCAACCTCTTCGCCTTCCGGCGTTCTATTGATCACCCATTGCATTGCCGGCTTCATGACGACCGTCATCGTCAAATAAAAAGCGAACCCAGATAAAAAAGTATAGAAAGTCGCGCCTGCTTTCCCCTCATTCTGCGCGAGCGTAATGGCCAGCGACAACAAAATCCAGGCGAAGCTGTCGACGAGCACTGCGGTGTTGAGAGCAGTGGCGCCGAGGGAGGTATTGAGAAGCTTGAGCTCAGCGAGACTTCGAGCGAGAACAGAGAATGCGGTGATGGAGAGAGTGACGCAGAGGAAGATTAAGAAGGCCCAGTTGGAGACGGTCATGCCGAGCTTGGGAGGGGCGATGAAGACGGCGAGGTGGCCGATAGTGAAGGGGATGCCGATGCAGGCGAAGGCGAAGGAGAGGGACTTGCCGGAGCGGCGGACGGTGGAGGGGTCGATCTCGATGCCGACGGTGAACATGAAGTAGATGAGGCCGAGGTTGGCCATGGTTTCGAGGATGAGGACGCTGCGGAGGGGGAAGATCAGGTGGCCGAAGTTTGGGATTTGGCCCATTACTGATGGACCTAACAGTATACCTCCCTGGAAATTGGAGGATGTTAGTATCTTGGACGTGAAATCCTTGTTCAGTGTTTTCCGACAATCTCAAAAGACCGTTAATTTAGTTGGGTATGATGTAACTGCAAATGAATTTGGGTCCTCTCCACTGCTTTTTATGGGGGTAAAAAACAGTTGATTATCTAGTCAGTGATTCATGTTATTCGTTCTCAATTCAGCACTCATCCCACAATATCTTCTGTACTCGTTTCTAATTTGCGCTCAAGAACGAATTATAATCATCCACTAGACAATCAACGATTGTGATAAAGTATTGGTCTCTTCACTATTTTTTTGATAGCGAAGAGGATCCGAATCCAATTAAAAATGCAACAAAAATTGTACACACACAATGTTGCAGAAATTTAACATTGAATCCGTTTGTTTCGTTATCTGCAATTTTCTTGAATCTGTACTTTGAGACGCAAATTTAATGATCGGTTAGTTGTAAAAACAGCTAGATTTACATCTTCATTGTAGAATATATATTTAAATTATTCATTGAAATTCAAGTGTCTGTTTAATTGAAAATGTCAAATAATTTACATTTATGAGCTATACTCCACTAACTTGAAGACATATCATCAATCTATGAACTAGAGCATTTACTGCAGTCAAAATGAAAATTCGTCATTCCTATTCCTTATGTCAAAAACAAACATTGGAAAAAGAAATTTGATTGCACATATATAATGAGAATAATAAAAAAATAAATAAATTAAAATGAAGGGAGTTACAATGATTTCGGCGAGATATCGAGGCTGGTGAAAGGGGCGGAGGATGATGGCGGTGGCGCGAGTGGTGAGAACGATGAGAAGCAGCTGAAAGAGAAAGAGAGGGAATGCGTAGTCCAAAGGGTTCTCCCCCTTCCAAATGCCGCCCATGGAGATCATAGTGGGCGCATAACAAACGAGGGGGGTCAACGTAAACGGTTCAACATTGCGTTGCTCTGGGATCGTCGTAACATTAGAAGAAGATTGACTCATTTCTTGCTTCCAAGATTTGAGCAATGGTTATGAGAGAAATTAGAAAGAAAGAAGTTTGTGATCTTGTTGGGGGGAAGAACGAGGAGGGGAACGGTTAGAGGGCAGGCGATTAAGGTGGGACCAAGAAGCGAAGAGTAATGCTAGTTTTATGCAGTTCGAAAGCCTTGGTCAAATGAAAAAGAATGACGTGAAAATAAATTAAGAGTGTCGATATTTGTATTTGATTTTTATGTAGCTACAAAGATGGGACATGATACCTCGGTCATAAGATTATCATTTTTCGTTTCATTTGTAAAGTGGGTTCCATTTTTCTATTGGAAAACATACGGTATTTTCTCTGAAAATTTGTCTACAAATCAAGTGGTAGTTTTTAAACTAATTTCAAAGTCAATTGTATCCGGATAACTAAATAAAATCTCATTGTAATTGAGAAAAATGATTTTAAACGCCCACTTTAATTTATTTAAAGCGTTATGTAATACATAATCTTTTGCACATAATTTGGGGAAAAGGTCTTTAGTATAAATTGAGGCAGACCTATCTCGTATAGCTAATAGGACACTCGGATATATAATACCATGTTTAAAATGGAAGCATTCAGAAATTGATATTCATCAGAATATCAATTTCATAGGCAGTGTTAGGAATAAGTCTACAATTTCAACTCGGCGTTCCTACTTCTAAGAAAATCCATTTCTTGATATCCAATGATAACTCTGATTCAAAACTCAGTTCACTGGTCACTTCCTTGATTAGTGATAAGGGATCAGATTGAATTATAAAATATTATAAATAAGAATAATAATAACTACATTATCTTATTTCAAACTAATTCCACACTACAAGAGAGAGAAGTATGATCTCCCCTAATGTGTCATCAATTTTTTGGGGGCGGGGATAAACAAGGCGGACCCCACCCTTATCCTCTATTGTGGTGTTCTAGTATGGAAATGGCAGCATGGTGTAGTAGTGTGGAAATAGTAGCATAGCTATCACCACCGTTCAGTAGTGTGGAAATAGTAGCATAGTTATCACCACCGTTCAAACAAACTATCGGTTTCGATCTTGCAGTTCTCAGCTCCTTAGCTTCAATTTCATACCCTTTCACTGATCGCTTCCATACCCTTTCACTGATCGCTTCGCCTCAAGATATCAAAACTCAATCTAGAATCCAGATCAGGCTCAATGCTTCAAAATTGGATTTAAACCCAAACTTCGCACTTGGTACCACTTTAATTTTGATACAAATCAAAACATTCCAATGGAAACACGAACGATCACACGTTTCCTTTTCCAAACTGAATACATGGGTAGTAATTAAAATTTTAGCTACAATCATGAAACAGTAGTAAAACAAAGCACAAGTATCTATTGTGTGAAACGACACAATTTTCTTTCAAGTTTCTTCGTCATCACAAAGAATCCTATATATGCTCAATAGCTTAGAAAATGTCTTTTAACTTATATTCACCTCATTAGTGAGTTGTACATAAATCATACGTATACAAATTCCAGAGCTGTGTAGATCGAGATCAACAAAAAAATTCCATGTTGATCCAAGAAGATGAAGCAATAGTACCAAAGAATTGCACTCTAAGGAGCGAATTCAGATAATAATATATCCTAAACAATCGATGATGGTCGTCATTCTGATTCAGCAACAGGCTCAGTTGTTTCAGCCACAGGGGGAATAGCGTCCACCTTGTACCTTAAGCTCTGCCAATTTGAAAATGAATGCATATTATAATAATTATTAATCTTTTTTCAATAATTATGTTGTATATTGAGACTCTTAAGTGATGCTCATCTCTATGCCAACCTAGATGAACACTGTTAACAAAAAAGCATACCTTCTTGAAAAATGTAGAATAGGAATTGTCCCATACAAGTTTGTAAGATCCTGCCAAGATTGTGCAGAAATTTCCCTGCCACCAATGAATTAATGAATAAAAAGGTCCCAAGACCAAGAATTATTGAGGTAGTTATCTAGTGGACCAAAAAAAAGACAAAGCAACTCACTTGATCAGACTCATACCGTCGGTAAGGTAAAATCATCTGCACAGCAGAAATACATGAGTAGAGGCAACCAGATACACAAAAAAGAATAACAACTTTCTTGAACCAATAAGTCCCTTGAGGACCAAGCAATCTGAAATTTCCAAAAGAGATCTTACAGTAACTTCTCCAGATGCGCTGACATACTCCACACGGAAACCAATATCCTGTGCATGCATATATGACTTTCAAAAGTTAAATATGACTTCTTATCCTTAACTGAAAGTAAGGAGACAAAAAAGCATCATCAAACACCGGGAATGATTTTCTATGAACTTATTGTTGGAACGAACCCTACTCTAAACCAAACTAACAGGTCAGGCTATCATGTTAGAAAAATATGCCCAAACTGCTGCACTTGAAAGAATAGTAACAAAATCCAGTTGACTGCACTTATTAGAATAGTCTAAACAACCATTGAGCCCAAACACTCAATGGTCGGAATTTCCTAAGATCTCGTCTTACCTATACATGCATTTATCTCCTATATACCTTTTGCTTATATAAGCCTCTGTTTGGAAGAGTGCCAAACTAAAAACACTATGCATAAGCAAAAGTGTCTACGCGTGTAAATTGTGAATGAATTTAGCATGAAAATCTTATTGTATGACAATAGTACTGCATGGTCAAATACCATCTATCTATCTATATACTAAAGTAAGACCCTAGACTTCTGAGAATTTTTCCTTTTCTTTTTTAATATATTATTGTTATTATTAAAATTTATTCCAAGAGTCTACCAAACCTTCACTATCAACATTAATAACCACATAACCTCTCAACTTCTCTCCCATGAAGTGTAACCTCTTAATATCCCCATTATCCTAATCTAATTATTGCATTTAAGTCCAATCTCTTGACATCTACATAAGTTACAATCTATAATCTATTTCAAAACCATACGATTTTCTTTTGTCAATTTTGGGTGGTAGTGAAACTTGGTAACGGTGTCCGTTCAACTAATTTTCTTTCATTTTTATATCTTCATTGAGTTGTTACTGCTTTTATTTGATTTTTGTTAATTTTTTTATAGAAACTACTCCTAAAGGTGGTTGAAGCTCATGGAAGTTGAAGGTTTAACTATATATCATGTGAAATGCTACAGGTTTGTGCTTTTAATTTTCTTTTAGATGTTGGATAGAAGTTGTCATTTTATATATTAATTTGAAACTTCTCTTCCTTTTTCTATTAATCATTTATTTACAATTTTTCCTTTCCATTTTAAAAGCTTCAGGAAATTGGTGATCTGCAAAACAAGACAAGACTCATCTTTCTTTTGATTAGAAGTTATTTCCTTCTTTTCCTATGTCTTCCTAATTTTTATGCTTTCTCAATTTTCAACTTTAATGATATCAGTTATCCATTTTACAAATATTTGTCTTCTCCCTTCTTATGCATCACTCTTTAATTTCTTGGAAATAGTATTTTCACATTAATAAAGATTCTCTATTCCATGTAAGATAAAATATTGTTACCTAAATGAAAATAGTATCATACATATGACATATCTCATCTAAGACTCTAGGTTCTAAAAATATTATAATTCTCATCTTATTCATTTTGTAACTATTATTTTAATATTATTCTAAATTATAGTATACATTTTAGATATAAAATAAAAAATTATCAAAAATAAAATATTGCAAAATAATGCATGCAACAATATTTTAATACTAAATCCCGTGCATTGCGCGGGGAAAAAACTAGCTACTAACTAAACGTCTATTGATAAGTCCACCTTTTTTGTCTGCTAAATCTTTTGAAAACTGAAAATGTGAATGGCACACGTTAAAATTATCAAAGTCATAGAGCAGAGTTGCATTCATGAGCGGTTACAATCAATTTTTTTTCTCCCAAATCCCACACAACAAAAAAAATTATGATGTGCATATTGACTAAAACTATGAATTATTTGTATAAATTAAGAAGGGGAGATTTTATTGTAGAGTTCCTCGCATGAATAATATAAGGGAATAAAAAACATGATAATTATTTACATATAAGTTTTACATACCTGACTTAGAGTCCCTTGTATCAGAGAGAAGTCCCAAGCAATGTACGAGTTCACAGAATCCACAGTCAAGTTGACCTACAAGAATATTCAATTGAGAGATTCAACAAACACAAAAGCTTTAGTAGCAAAGAATCAATCTTGCAATAATTAACCTAAAACAAATGCAAGCTTTTAAACTGAATTAACACCGTTAAATTGGGAACAAAATCTCCTCAAAGTTTAAGAATAGGAAAAAGGAACAAAAAAGTTAAAAACAGGTTGTGTAAGGTCTATATGTATGAACCAAAAGATGGAATTATAAATGACTTGATTTCCTATATAGATCAAAAGAGATGTCACTTCCGGAACTTCATAATGAGCAAAAAAAATAGTGTGTATTTATGGACAGTGATTTAATTTGGGCTAAATTTCGCAAAACCCCCTAAAATATGGGAACAAACACACAAATTGCCTCCCTTTGGGTTTATTTTAACTACCCCCCTCACCTACCCTCATTTGTATCCAAACCGACATAGCTCCCCGCCCCCCAACCAGTTCGTTTATCCAAACACAATATGTAGTTTCCTTTTCTTTCCCAACTCTAAACATACACAAATTATAGTGTATCCCTCACTCCCCCTAGTTGTTTATCCAAACACAATTAGTTCTATCACATTCTTTCTTTTTCCATCCCCTTCCTTTAAGTTTACTTCAATCACGCCCCTACCCTACCCTCATTTGTATCCAAACCCACCAAAATATAAGTACCCCCCCCCAAAAAATAAAATTTTTCCCCATTCCCCTCTTCCTTCTCATCCCCAACAAACCCTGAGCGGATTTCAGCCCGAATTGGGACAACGCATTGCTTATTTTATTCCATGTCTGAGATAACATTTAACCCCTATTCTGTTGGATTTGCATGGGATTAATAGCAAAATACTGGCATCTACAATGAGGGTGTTTGGGGGAGCTTACTTTTTGGTTTAACTAGCTTTTAAGCTAGCTTTTCCACATCTACGTGTTTCATGACATCCCAAATAAGATAGCTTTTAAGTCTCATTTAAAAAGTTGTGGGTCTCCATTCTCCAACTTTTGAAAAACTAGCTTATAAGCTCCCCTAAATAAGCAAGGTTTGACCAAGCAAATGACTGTTCTACCAATACAAGTTTATAAAATTATATCATAAAAGCCAAAAGATAGCATAGCTACATAGGTGATAAGCTTCAAAAAATAAGCCTTCCCGAACACCCTCAATATGTTCTCATACATAATAAGCTCTATGCAAGTTTTCTGAGTCAATGTAACTGTTATTACAAGGAATTAATCGTCCAAGGAGATTGATTTGATTTTAATATATGAAATAAAGGTAGAAGAACCGATTTCTGTCAGATTGTTTGGTTGGATGGCATTTGCAGGTCGACATCAACAAAGAGCCTCAATGGACAACAGTAACATCTTGATAATAGAGGTAAAAGTGTCATATTAAGGTAAGCTATATAATGATATCAAAGAAACACTGAAATGTATTTTGCTTATCAAGTTCTGGGAAGTTTGTGATGTGGCAAGTGTTGTTCCTATAATAGAACTAGTTATCTATCGCAACAATGAGTCTGGTTAAGCAGATACATGTTAAGTTTGGGAATTCTTCTTATCATGATCCAAGTATAAAAAATAAAAATGTTTCATGAAACACAGCAAGTGCTTGAACAGCAATCAAGAAATGACAATTAAAACTGCTACCGGATAGACATAACAAAAGACATGAAGGGGGAAAAACAGAACCAATGTTTGCCACTTATTCTGTTCAAAAGTTCCAGGTTTTAAAAAGTTTCTTCGTTTCCCTTCTCTAACGAGCACTAAAATCATGCCAAGTTTACAAGGCAACATCATATCAGCAGAACTCCAAAAAAAAAAAAAAAAAAACCTTAGGTGTTACAGAAGGTTAGCCTCTAACATGTCCTACCTCGTGTGTCTTTCCAGGTAGAATGACAATCTCTTTATATTCATCATTTTTTCTGCCAAACATAAAGAGAAGGTTTTAGAATTAAATAAAAATAACAATATCATTTTATACATGCAAAAAAATTTAAATGACTGCAACTACGGTACTGTAAGTGAACGAAGCACATACCTAGATTCAACAGCACCGGCTTCCTCTGCTGATATTAAGAAAGGAGAATTTGCGAACACCTCACTGCAGTGAGTAAATTATGTCAAAACATGTACATCAAACAATAGAGGAAATGGATGTTGCAGATATAATCCTCGATAGTTTGAGTATCAATGAACTGATCTGATTTGAAATAAAATCTTCAGAAACAAACAAAAAAAATTTACTTGCAAACAAACAACCAAACTTGAACCCAAAATAATGCTTGCCAGGATGCCTACTTTTGTGATAGGGAAATAATAAACCATGACTGAACTGCAGCACTGCAAGTCGGAAAACACTTGACTATCATTACTTACCTCTGATACAAGCCTGAGGGAAAGAGGCCAAATTTGAATCCATACACAAATATATAAACCATAAGGGCAAATTCATTGGAAACCAATGAATCAAGTCATGCTTTACACAATATCCTATTGAATCCCAATCCATCAAAAAATTTCTTAGGAAAAA
Organism: Asparagus setaceus; assembly: GCA_012295165.1. NCBI lineage: Eukaryota > Viridiplantae > Streptophyta > Magnoliopsida > Asparagales > Asparagaceae > Asparagus > Asparagus setaceus. Next base: position 81,604,886 of record CM022702.1, on the reverse strand, counting down.
ATGAGTTCGATCAGAGAAGGGTATTTCGCATCTAAGCCGAAAAAACAGTAACTAGAACATCTGTACTTATGTTCGTTTTAGGGAAATTCATATATAAATACAGATATTCTATAGATTTCATAAAATTAGAAATATAGGATATGCATTCTTTATTTGTACTGCAGACAACAGAAGCAGATGCAAGTGATCTCCAATTCATGCTATAGGGACGACTCACACCACTCTTCTTTAATTCATCTCTTTGGCACTCTTTCAAAAGAAAATAGTTTCTTTTTCCTATGCTCTGATGTGGTGTATGCTAAATACACTTTACATGCTGATAGGCACCCTCTAGGTTATCCTTTGATCCAGAGTGGAGATTTACTGTAGTTATACGAGCATGAGAGTAAACTTCATCAAGTGCAAGGCATTCTTTCTGCTCACGGACCCAGTTAAAGATGTTATTCTATTAAAATATATGTGATATGTTGTTTTTGTGATATATGTGATACATTGTTTTCGTGATTGTCAATAAACAAACATTTGCCATTTAATGTGCAGAACCATGGGTTTAATTTCTTGAATCAAATATGAGATAATTAAATGGGTATGAGAACCCAGGATTCGTAAGATCCAGATAAATGGAAAAAAAAACTTATTTTTGAAGTTTCTGAAATGTCTCTACTTAGTTGATGTAACAACTAACAATCTTTAGCGCTCGTTTATATCAATAAAAGACGATGGCAGGTCAAAGGTATCACAGGTTCTCAAGCACATGACACGACAAGCTCACTTAAATGAGCAACAAAACAAGCCATTGAAGATTTCACGGTAAGTACCCAATAAATTTGAGGAATTTCTCAAACTCAGAAGTATACACCTGAACAGCTTGCTGTATAACAGACAATTGATTCTTCGGTCTGCACAACATACAATAATGAAGAAAAGCATTAAGAAAAGTAAACAATAAAGAGATGCAGAGTTTATTATTACTGTAGAGTAATACTAACAAGATAACTTACAATTTTCTTCCATCAAAACGACTCCATGAAAGTAATAGGACCAGATGGATCAATACCACCATTTTTGTAAGGCTATATAAGGATGGTCCATAGCGTCTACGTTGTTCTTCCATGGGCCTAAAAAAACAGAAACATGTATGAAACGTAAATAGGTGACATCAGAAACACAAAAAAGATGTCGAATTCGTACAGTACACATCATTTAAGCAAATTTACAACAGAGAGCAAACAGAAGGCATATATCAAAAAGTAAATAAGTGTTTTCAGCATAAGTAGTCTGAAAAGTAGAGACGTACCCTTCATCATCATTTATTTGCTTAATAAAATCTAACAAGACCTGCAGCAAAGGAGACAGATCACATGACATAACAAAGTAGTTGGACAATAGTTTATAAACACAACCAATTTTCGAATAAAGAGAACACCACTATGCTTAAACCTGCTGCTGAAATCCATATTTGAACATTCAAGTCAACTTATCATTTACTCACTTTTCTACAGGAGATATTTTCAACGAGTTGAACACATGAGAAACAAGATGCATCACAAGATATAAGTGAGAAACAAGTAACTTAAATAAGCGAAAGGAGAAAACTGGATACCTTTTCTAAATATAAGAAGCGAAAGGAGAAAACTGGAGAAAGCTAAACACAAGGAACATAGTTCTCAAACCAATCCATAATCATGTTTTTCTTCAGATTTCAACTATTAATAAACAAATTTCATTCATTAAATATTCAAAGTTTTTAGTATACGCAATCATCTTAATTGAGTACATTTAGGTACCCAATTCAACTAAAACGCAAACTTCTGATGCAGCGCAAATTCAAAACAGAGAAAAAGATAAAGTCCTAATTCCAAATTATAAATAGAGGATATCTAATACACTAATCTAGAGATAACACCAATATTATCCTAAACCAAATTCAAACTCCATGTAGATGATAACCTGAGCGCTTCTATGGATCCACTCCAAATTATAAATAGAAGATATCTAATACACTAATCTAGATAAAACACCAATATTATCCTAAACCAAATTCAAACTCCACATAAATGATAGCTTAAGAGCTTCTATGGATCCCATCACTTGTAATTGGATCTCCTCACAAGCTCAAGATATGTCCACGAGGGCCTTCGCATCCAACAGCAAGACCATCAGTCATCAACTTGTAGATGAGCTTTATACGTCCATGGTGCAACTCAAACATACAAAGCACATATGTAACAGCCTTGCTTCTTGTTCCCCGTGCAATGGCTCTCTCTACATTTAATAACTATGCACAAGCTTACAGGATATACTCTCCCAAACAAACAAACGTCATCTGTTACATTCAAGATAACATATTTCTTCTGCAACTCTTTCTTTGTTTAGAACCATTGCCTGTTAAACGATCCATTAGATCTGGTCATGTACTCTCTCTTAACCATTGTCTATTGTTTACTATTATTTGAATTACGTCACTTCACATGGGATTATCAGTGTGACTACGACCACACTCCTGAGACATTCATTCCCAGAAATTCAAGTATATACTTTACATTTCCCATACCAGTTTTTCAAGTGATCAAAACCCGCCCATCTCTGTGATCTTATCCCGTGAAATTCTTCACTCCTGGGTTTCCTTCAACGGTATGGATCTCTTGAAGCATGTTTGGGCCAAGGGTTCAAAGGAGACTTACTGGGGGTTTAACCAACCCCTCGGCCTGAACTTGTCAAAAACAAGAGGCAAATTAAAGGGTTACACACAAAGATGCAATAGCACTACACTTACATGAATAGGTACTGACAGAATTCCACCAAAAGACCATCCCATTTTTCCAGGATACAAGTATATTCATATAGCATAACCTACAAAGGGTGAAAGTCAACATACCCCTCAATCCCCTAATTAGCTATCCTCATTTCATGCCCTTCAAGAACCAGTAAAACTCTTTCTTTCTTTTTTTCTAAGCACCACAAGCAACCCCCAAAAAAGCAACAAAAGAAAAATTAATTAAATTAAAAAGAATCCCACACACACAGACAACCAAAAAAGGGGGAAAGAAAACAGGACCTAAAAGCATCTTTCAGATATCACTTTACATCAAGATTATTATATATGTCATTTCAAGGAGATTTTATGGGAACCATAGAGATCATGGGTATCCAATTGTTCTCGTTCCCCAAATAAACGTGAAAACCACTTTTCTACCCTCTATGTTCTTCATAGTAGTCCCCACAACCTCTTCTTGAATCATCCTTCTACCTCTTAACACTCAACCGCCAACTGATTAGGTCAGCATTGGAGTTGACACAGGGCTAGAAAGCCTATACTGGATATTTCTTCAACATGGGGAACAGTGCTTCAACTTGTTGAAGGTGGCTATATTAAGCACACCACGAAATGCCTACTTTATCATGTGGAATCTAAGCACAACTGTGTTTTTATTATCTCCCATTTGGTAATGTCAACAGGGGAAATGGTATTTATTTTGACATGCTCTAAGGGATACCACAATGGTCCTGAGGAAGACAAATGAGATATGAGCATCTCCTCCCTGTAAATACAAGTACTACATGCATGAGTTCTCTACATATAGGCTGAATTATTAAAAGTATTCTTTTATATATGCTTTAACTTGCACATAAGTTAACTTTGTTTTTACCCCCTCCATAAATCACAAACAGGGAGATTGTTATCTTCATATGAGTCACTTTATACGTGTCTTCATTAGGCTTTTGGTGCTTTTAACCTCTTTCTTAGGGAGATGCTTTCAAGATATAACAAGTACGTGGTGGCAACTCCTGTCACCTTACAATATGTTCCATTTGCTTTCAATGTTAGATTTCCTGATCCGTGGTGTTGAAAGGGAAGGGAATCTGTCTTGGTACCACCAAATATTATCGTTCAATCCTTATCTATATTTCTCAGGATAATAGTTTACCTCAAGTCTAAGAAGAATGGTTACGCAATGTACATCAGACATGCTAGCCAGTGTGCACCCAGCTTTACCTGTTAAATTGTGTGTATCTGTAACATCTTACTGTGTAACCTACTTGACAGTACCTAACTACTTATATCCTCTGTTTGTGCTTCTGCTTCTGAGGCCATTACTTCAAAGGAACAGAGGAAGAAATATATCTCCCATATATGAAGAAACAACAGGAAGTAGGAAATTCTGAAATGAAAAACCAAGTCGATAAATTACTAAAACAAGCTTCTAGTGCTATCTCCAAAACAAACCTGAGGTACGCCAACCAAGTACTTAACGAGTGTCTTGTAGACACCTGCTGCAGAACCAAGTTGAGCTAGTTGTCTCCGTCTGGGTCAAAACATTCATCAAAAAGGCCCACAGTTTCAAATTGAGAACAGAAGATAATTTTAGTATTTACTGACCAATAAGATGAATTTTCTAAGAATCTAAATGAATAAACAAGATCTCACCTTTCCATTTGCTGCTTCCACAGCAAAGCATATCGGTCATGTATTGTTGCTCCAGATTTAATCAAAGCATCAACTTCGGCTTTCCTGTTCCTCTCTGAGCGTTCTTTCTGCTGTCTGATCAGAGAGCCCCGAAAATCTTGTGGCATGTAGGTCATAACTGCAAATATTTAGAGGTCCCCTGATTTAAGACTTATAGTTGATAGCATATCTTAGAAATGACATAAATCACCCAATAGGAAACCAAATACCCAAAAAAAATAGAAGACTTATTATGTTCCGCATTAAATGTGAGAAGAAGGGATAAAATCAGTCTGTGTTAAGGTAAATATGACAGCACGCAGCAGCAATAGAACATAGTTGCTAAGCATGTTAAAGTCTAGTATACAGATGATGAGACAATAATGCAAGCCAAACTCAAATACTCATATCAAAGATATAAATCTCGAACAGACCTATAATAAGGGCATTAACTCTACTGACTGGTCTAGATAAACCTATTCCCAAACAAGATGCAATAAAGAAGATATATCATCTAAATATGAGGGAACACCAAGAATCTTCTATTGACATGTAATGGGACTAGTACTTAAAAACCAAATCCATCATTATGGGTTCACAATTCTTTGGTTCGAGAAGCACAACATTTATATGACTTGTCTAGTTTCTTAAAGAGGAATTCTCAATATAGAATTTGATTGTCCCCGGACCTGGTAGCTTAGGAAAGTCAAACGATTTCATAATATTTGATATATCAATATTCTTTTAACCATTCTAGATACATGCTGCAGATAATGAGGATTAACACACGTATAATTTTGTTATTGATTTATCTACGATGAGCATGCATTCTAGAACTTTCATAATCTATCATATTTGCTATTGTGCTGCATATATATAGGCAAATCACGGTATATATAAATATAACTTTGTTGCCATCACTTATTTACAAATCCTAGTTTTTTATTATCTGCTATATTGTATCCACACTTTATAGTACATTCATCATATATCTGTCCCCATGCTTCATATAAGCAAAACACAGGCCGCACAGTTTAAGGCCATGTAATCACATAGCACACTTCAAATTCTCAAACTAGGATAACTCCACATTACTTAACATAGAAAGTTCTGTATCTTCATAATCGTGTTATATTATTTATCAATCCATCTTAACTTTAGACCAGAGCATGCTACTTAGACCAGAGCATGCTACTTGCAATTATGTAAAACACTAGGAAAGGAGAGTTGTCTAACATAGACTGCCACGCAAGCAGTGGCTTAAATACTTCCCTAAACTTGGTAACTCCATCTTAACTTTAGATCAGAGCATGCTACTTGCAATTATTTAAAACACTAGGAAAGGAGAGTTGTCTAACATAGACTGCCACGCAAGCAGTGGCTTAAATATTTCCCTAAACTTGGTAACTCTAATTCTAGATAAATAATCACAAGAGCAATAAAAAGAAAAAATGATCTCGTCAGTGAGTACTGAAAATGGAAAATGAAAACAGTAAGCATTGAACCTGTAAAAATTATCAACCTGTGTTAAATACATTGTCTGCATTTTTTAACTGGAACTGCTCCAATGTATTTAAAGTTTGTCGCAATATGGCTTCAAGATCTTCAAGAACAGCTGCAGTGTTAGCATCTTCAGGTGTGGCTTTCTGTTGAAGCTGCATACATGAGAATTTCAGGTAACCAGAATACACAAAGTCAAGATCATCTTAAAACTTTAAAGCTCATGTAAGTATATAACTAAGCCATACAAAAATAGGATATAAAGATATATGGATAATGAGCAATGCAGGCTGTAAAGTAGAAAAGCAAAATTCAAGAATGACAAGATATCAAGAAAGAGTTTATGGTTCAAAAAATGCAAGCGAGAATACAACAACGACCAAATTCATATCTTACCGTTCTAGGCCAGTGAGATTTTACAAGCAAAAACAGAATCTCTTCAATGTGCTCCCTATTCCTCCACATATTTTCATCCATTTTATGAGGGGGTTGAAGATCTGCTTCACGGGCCAATGACCCCTCACCTTCAGAGATGAAAGAAAATATATGAATATATGGAAGAAAATAGTTACTACTCAAACTTTGCATGAAAACAATTACTCTCCAACGGGTATTATTCTCATTTTCAAAATATTAACAAAAGCGCAGCATTCTAAAAGTAATGAAATTCACGTAACAGACTATCAAGCATATACACTGAAATGATGGGCAAAATTAGATATCAATGTCTAGAGAGAGGGAAGAAGGGAAAAGATTATAGAAGATAAATCTTTCCAATAAGCGTAACGCCATAAGCACTACGTCAAGAAATATATTTGTAATTCACATAGGTTCTCATTCTATTACGAGAAATAGAGTGATGGGGGATGCCGCGAGGGCTCCGATTTGAAAGCTGGAGAACTATAAAGAAGAGAGGATTTAGATAAATAGGCTTCACACCCAAGAGCTTCACACCCCCACTGAAGTGTAGGCTTCACACCCAAGGGCTTCACACTCCGCTAGACAATAGGCTTCACACCTAAGCGTTTCACAACCCGTCAAAAAATAGGCTTCACACCTAAGGGCTCGCCCAACAAGCAACTCACATACGCAATAAAGGATTTCACATCTCAAGAACTTTTCATCATAGTCTATTCCTCATGGAGGATACATCTTATTTATAGAAAAGAAAAACATCAAAACACTTCAAGAAATAAATTAAAATCTCAAATCAGAACCTAGCAAAATTAAAAGATGCAACCAAATAAAGTTCTAACTAAACTAGAAGGAGATATCAAAATCAAATCCTAAAGAAATTCCAACTTAAATAGAAAATTGTAGAGAATAAGATCAAATCCTAATAAAATCTTCATCAAATCTTCATCAGGAAAGATATTGATTTGTCATGCATCATAGAGGCAAAATGATGCATGCTTAAAAGTATTAAGAATAGGAAAACCACTCTATTTTCAGTTCAACTTTAAATTATGTTGCATCATTTCACATTTAGAATTAGTTGCAATCTGAATTGGGTTCATTTGGAAAACTTAAGGTAAGATTGTTAGTATTTGCCAAATTGGTTTATAAACCAGTTTAGTTGCTTGTTAGCTAAACAGCTTTGTCTATCATACAACTATTTAGATTTGTATGCTAGTTGATTCAGATCAGACCGTTAGTGAATTAGGTCTCATTTATGCTGATACAAGTACAACCTATAAAGTATTTATAATAATTTTTTATGAATAACAACATCAACAACAGTGGCAACAACAAAGTCTTTATCCCAAAGTTTTGGGGTATGCTACATGAATTACTCTCCTTTGTTCAGTTATGTTGAGGGCCATCCACTAAGTTAATTAGGAAAAAATTTATTGATTTGGAATCTGAAGTCTCAATTTTATTGGTTTTCTCCTCTATATCCACTACATTCCTCAGCCTACTCTGATTTGAATCATCTGAACCAGCATCTTGATTCTCATTTACATCCTAATTTCTCTTAACCTGACTCTTGCTGTGTGCGGCTATGATTTCTACATCTACATCACTCCTTCCCTTGAAAAACAAGTCACCAGCTCAGCAAAAGTTTAAAGACCTTGTTACAATCATGAATGTAAAGTTTGAATCCAAACTATGCTTCCGTTAGACTTACATAGGGGGCAACACCAGCAACTCTTAGCATTCATGATCTCATATATCCCCAGCTACAATCATCATATAACCAGATCGTGTGAATCCAAGTTATCTAACATCCACGTGCATAGATTACAATGCTAAGCAGGTCCTTCTAAAACTAAACCAAGCACAACCTAGAGGTTGTTTAGTTGAGAGGAATTAAAATTGTTGTAAGAAATGCTGCAGTCAACTTATTACTTTGTTTGGTTAGCAAAAAGTCAGTTAAGACTAGCAAATTGAATGTCTATTTTCCAGAAAAAGCTACAACATTTCCAACAGCCCAATTTGAGTGCAACAAATGTTGCAAGTCCTTGCCCTAATTAGAAAAATAAAAATTAATGTCATGTCATTCAGTTAGTTTATTAAAGCTAAGCAAATGTAGATCATTTGACAATTACAAATAAACAAAACACCTGATTTGTAATGAAGATATATTTCCGCAACGAAAGAAGCAAATCCAACAACTTCTACAACTAACTTGACACTGATGGACACACATGTTATGACCAGATGTGTCAGACTCTAATCTCTTTAACTGTACAATTGATCTCTAAAAATAGGAAAAGAAAAATTCTACTAAATGTAAAGCCTTCTTGTCACGATTTACAGTTCTTTGGGGTTTGCTATATGAACTCTCTTTCTCAATTTAGCTCCCTCAGTGTCATCTCCTCAGTTAAATAGGTGGGGTTTACGGCCTCAATCCAAGTCCATTTGTTCTAAATGGTACAGCAACCGTTCCACGGAGTGCAAACAATTTCTCATTGTCTTATCCTCAATTAATACCTTCAATTTCCTAATTTCAAATATATGTGATTGTGGAGATATAGTTTATTTACAAACTAGCAGTTATAGATCCAAAACACATAAACTAGTGTCATATTTTTCCTATAGAATTTTCCGTCCAACTTCACCATTATCTTGTGATGATGCTACAAAAGCACTTCTCCAATATTCAATCTTTCTACTAGTACACTGGCAACATCCGTTTCAATTTACCTCCATGATGAAAGAATGATGTTTGAAAACAAAAATGGTCAATCTTACTCACGCATTCCTAATTCCAACACCAAGTATTTCCTGTATTGTATCTGTCATCCACTAATTGTAAATCTTGCAGATTCAATTCTCGTTTCCACTTCTCTTTTCTATCTTTGAAGCGATGATAGGTTTCTCTAAACCTCAGGTTGTAATCCAGGGCATCTACACTACCAAAGTTTCCTCCTTAAGTATAGCATCACATTTTAAAGGGCTTAACAGTATCAAAAAATGCAATAGATGTGCGTACTACATGATTACAAGTACCCGAAATCAAATAAAGATTCCACTTTTGACGTGCAAACTAGCTCCTTTTCTCATTTGCGGCATTAACCTAAATACAAACAATCCAAAATCACAAAGAAATCCATCGAAAGAGTTATCAAAAGAGAATCACCCGCCAAAAGAGGAGATTCCTTCACGAGATCACCGGCGATCCCTCGCAATTCGCCGGTGAGTCGAGCAACATCATCAGAAAGAGGATCGAGGGGGTACTTATCGTAGTAGCGAGCCAAGAAAGCCCTAGTGATCGGCACCAAACCCTCGGTAGAATTCGCCATTGATCTCGATCGACCGATCGAAGGAAAGGGGTTTACTAACAAAACCGCTCTCTTTTCGCGAATTGGGAGCAGGGCATTGATTGATCGAAGCGTGAGAGGTCTGCCACTGCCGCCGGTTGAATTAATTGAGACTCGAGAGAGGAAAGGGAACGAAATGAAAATTGTTATGTGTTGGGCTCTGGTAACCTCCAGTGCGAATAAGGGATCTCTAACCGGTGGGGAGTTGATTGATTTGAGGAATTTTTGGGCTAATATGGACGATTATCAGATAACCCCTGTAACTTTCGGAACATTGGAATTAAGTTTGGGGGTATCAAAAAAGTCCCTTCAACATTAAGATTTTTACATAAAAACCCGCAATCATACTAAAAGTAATTGTTACATGGGTGGGTAAAATTACACAAGGAATACTATCGCTGGCGAAAATTATTGTTCACATTTTAAGAGAATTTTCAGAGAAATGTTGAAAGTTGAAGGGGGGTTTTTGATAATTATTGAACTTAAGGAGATTTTCTAATATTTCGAAAGGTATGGGAGTCATTTGACAATTGTCCAAAGCGGGGGGTTCTCTTGGTTGATTGTGAGAGGTAAACGCACCGGGTGGGTGTTTATTTGGATATTGGAGTGGAATATCCGAGGCAATTGTTTTTTTATTCCTTGGAGCAGCAGCACGTTAAAGGCCACCTCTTTTGGAGTCGGTTGGATAGTTATTAGTACAAGTTAGATGATGATTATTTGGATCAAATACTCCATCAACCTAGATCAGTTACTTTTGCGATCTCTTGAATCCTAATAATTTGTATGTTATTATTGGCTACAGTATGTTTTCAGTTTTCATGCATAAGCGGCTTGAGTCCAACAGGAGAAGTTGAGAGTGAGTCTGTGTCCTTTCAAAACTGTCCACATCTGAGGGGAGATTATAAGCCCTGCGATGAAAAAAAAAAAGAGGGCAAAATAGGAATTCCGGTTCTTATTAAGTTGTGTCCAATGTTATTTAGGCTAAAGCACTTAAAGGCTTGAATTTGCAATTAGCCAGCTAAACGCCTAAAGTAGCTTTTTTTAAAATTAATTAATTATAATAATTGATAAAAATATGTATTAAATTAATATAAATTTGTAAAAAAAAAAGAAGAAAAAAGATAACAATCTTAGATCCACAATAAACTATGCATACTTAAAAATTAAATAGCCAAAATAATAACTAACAATGTTATAGAAAGCGCTAGGAGGCCTAGGCGTTAGACCCGACAGCTGGAGCCTACGAGGTTTTCTTTATTTATTTTCTAATTACAATAATTGATAGTAAATGTCAATGTTATAGAAAGCTTAAGTGTCGGACTGGTATCTAGGTGGATTTCTTTCTTCATTTAAGTGGTGGTCGATGAGGTTTTGCTGAAGTTCGGAGGAGGTAGTGGAGGAGTTTATATTTGGAGGTTAAAGGAGTTTGGAGGAGGTTGGAGGACGTGAAGGCTACAACACAGAAAATCACCATCAAGGCCTAAAGGGTACAGTCCAAGTAAACAGAGAATGCTCCCCTAAACACTCCTAAAACCTAGGTGGGAAGTCAGGTATCGCCTGCGCGCTAGCCAGTAGGGCGGGTTATAAGACACCGCCAGCCTAGCAGTTTCCAGCGTAACTAGGCGAAGCTTTTAAAAGCGATGGTTGTGTCACATGTATAATGTGCTACACAAAAGTTAGTATTTGAAGAACGACATCTATACACGAGGATAAAAGTCGTAGATGGCATAGTCGATAGTTCGAATCGAAATATGAGATAGAAAATATGCTCCATAACGAAGGAAGAAGGGTAATTTGTCTAATTGATTTAATTTTAGGGGTCAGAAGATTAACATGAGCAATCTTTTTAACCATTGAGGAGTCAAACTAGTTAACCGCACATAATAAACGATTAATATCCAAATATGACTTCATAGTTGACTAATAAGTCTAATATCACATATATCCTATTTGACTTGGTTTGATAGGGGTACAAAGAAGTGAGGTGGGGTGGGATAATATGTAATGAAGGACATTTTTTTTTGCGCTTCTTATTTGGTTCGAGGAAGAGCGAGGGAAGGTACATTGTTTTTTTCATGTTTCGTTGAGGGATGGGACGGAAAGGTGAGATAATCATACTCCCTTTAAAAGCACGAGTTCCGGAAAATCTTTCGGTAGACAAAAATACCCTTTACCCTTCTTTAAATATCCTAATTGTAATTCTTGATAAACTACTAAAAGTTTAAACTAATATATCTATCCTTAATAATTAATACGTGATATTATATAATTAGGATGGTAAAATATATCTATTAACCGAATTCTTAATTAACTAATATATCTATCCTTAATTAATACGTGATAAGAAACTAAATCTCGCAACTTAGCGGCTTAGTAATATTAATTTGAATCTGAGCATCACGTTAATTCAAGGGTCTTATCCTTTAATAACGATGTCGGTTTCTTCTTTTTCAAAGTACTTTAATTAATTACGATTATCTACATTTGATAACTAAATTCTATCGCTTCCTAATTGTAATTCTTGATAAACTACTAAAAGTTTAAACTAATATATCTATCCTTAATTAATAATTGATATTATATAATTAGGATGGTAAAATATATCTATTAACCGAATTCTTATTATAACATCTTTGGATATTATATTTTAATAATTAATCTATCCTAATTATTCTAATCCTAATCCTAATCAAATTTTAAATTCTTATTATAACCGAATTCTTATCATAGCAATAGGACTCTTGGGGTATAAATAAAGCACCACAAATCCACTTTCTTCTCTCACCAAATCCACTGTTCTCTCTCAAAGGTTCGGTCTTGGTCTCACTCTTTTTTTATTCAATGATGACTTTTTATTCAATTATTGCTTATAAAATCTTATTGACTTTGTTCATACATGCAAAATTAAGGATAAATGTCACTTTTTTCTTCTTAATGCACGATTAAATTTTGAGGTTTTGGTCTGTATCGGTGAAAAGCAAATTGCTGTTGTTGAACAAAGAGAATATGTAAAAACCATGATTATACACTTATAAAAAGCCCTTGCAATTGGCGCCACATCGCAAGTGCAGTCTGGAGACTAATAAGCTGCATGCGGATGTCAATCTCTATGGAGGAAGAAATAATGCCACGTGCTCGGCGATCTGCAAGAGCCCATGCCGCTGTCTGCTTGGCATCTGCTCCAGACTCAGGAGGCGACGTGCTATATTCTTTCATTTTTTGAAATTTAATGGGGGGTTTTAGTTTCGTTGTTATATAATTTTGTTTGAAGGATTTTTTTAAAAAATCATTTTAGTAGGATTTTTCAAATCCACATCATAATTAGGAATCCAAAGTTAAAGTTCAGGCATAAACTATAAGTAAGCATTATGATTTATTAGAAATTGTATTAAAATTAATTAGAGGGGAGTGAGCATTTTCGACGCTACCTTTGCTGCGAAGATCAGGATTTTTGATGTGTAGATGATGAGGGGCAATGTGATATAAACTAGGATTTTCAGAGAGCTTTTGGAGAAGTTGATGGCGAAGCAAAAATGGCTCTTATAAGAACAGAAGGAAATCAATGGTTAAAACTAATTATGTGAAAGTTGAAAGCCAGAGTCACATGTTCTGAAAATATTCAAATAGCTTGGTGGAGGAAGGATTTTCATGACTTAGAGATTGAATGCCTGTGAAATTTTCTGAATTAGTGAATATTGAACGAGAGTCAAATTTGATAACCGAAGCTTAAGGTGGGAATCTTGCTGTCAGCTTCATATTTAAGTTTGTACATATGAGACTATAATTTGCTGGTTTCAATTCTATATTAATTGATTTTTTTGATGCTATCTTTCTGATTCATTGTTTATATATCTTTGCTTTTGTCAACTATATGAGCTGAGTAGTATGCATCAAGTACAGTTGAAAGTGGTGAAATATTAGGCTATTTTTTGGGCAAATTTGAAACTTCAATTTATTAACATGTTTATCGTACTTTTTTATGATTCTTTGTTGAGATTGTTTATTATAAAACATGAGCTTATAATGTCCAAATGTCTTTGTTCAATTGTTTAATCTTTTTTCAATACATTTTTATGTGCTTAAAATCCATTACATCAATTCTTTTATAATGTTTAAATAAAAATTATAGCAAATCTAATAATTCAATTTTACATATTTGAATTCAAAGTAAATCTAACTTATTTATAATAATGAATCAAATAAAAATTAAATTATTTTGATATTTAACCACGTGCATTGCACGTCCATAAAAACTAGTGAGTTAGTAAAAGCACAACAATATTCTTTTGAGAGAGAAAAAGGGTTTTGATAAGATAGCCACTGGGTAATTATTAAAAATGGGTGACAATATTAAGAGTCATTATGCCTTCTCTCCTCAGGTCTCAAATCAGCAGGTTGCTTCTCTATCCATACTTTTTATTTATTTTATATTTTCTTTCACCGTACCCACTGCGCCTTCCCCTCCAAAAACCCCGGAGAAATTTTTATTTTATCCCTCACATCACGCCCGTCTCCCCTCATCAGTCATCCCAAACCAAGCCTGAAAGGCTTTTTCTTTCTCAATTAAACCTTCTTTGTTCTGCCAGTCTGGCCCAAGAGCCCAGTAAACTAACTAATGGGCTAGGACAAGTGGGCTTTTTCAAGTGATTCGTAACGTCATTAGTTTAGATTACCGTGACACCTTAATCCTCATCTATTTTACCTGCACTATCTACCCCAGAAAAGTCCTCATATTGGTTTGTATGTCAAATTTTCAAAAAATAAAATAAAATAAAAAAATTCCTTTGCAGTTAGAAATAAAGAAAATCATCTTCACATTTGCAGAAATGTACAGAGAAACCCTAATAATTGGAAGAATCAATAATACTTTAGTCTTTGCAAAAATCAAACTGAAATATCCTCATATTTTTATGTCATGAATACCCCGTGCACCGGAAAACTAATACTGTGTTTAAAGATACACACACAGAATAAGTATCAAACAACTGACCTGAAAATTTGTGGTCACTCACTTCCTTCAGCTTGAAGGCTTTGTATGTGCTTTAGTGCTTTGAGAGCTGTGACACTTTTTAGATGAGAAGGGGACATAATATTGCACAATCTTTAATTTTTTTTCTTTCTTTTTTTTCTTTTTTTTTTCTTTTAAGGAAACATACAAGTGCACAGAGAATGCAGAGAAAAAGGCCAAAGAGGGCCATAATGTCTAAGTCTTCACGCCACCCTCAATCTTGTCAAACTTTTTGCCTTTGTAAATCCTCAACACATCCTTTTTCAAGGAGTTGGTGTCTTCTATGCCTACTCTCCATTATCTAACCCTTTGTTTACATCCCATATTTTATGCAAAAGCTATAGTTTAATACATTAGATGCAACTAAGTTTGTGGAAGCTAATCCTATAGTTTTAATCACATTGTTTAGTGTGATGTAAGTCTACTTTGATCCTCGCACGTTTCCTCCAACTGTCAATACAAAGAGGGCCAATTGTTTAACATGAGCTACCACTCCTAACTAACTACTCTGAATATGAAAATATGAAATTGGGAAAACAGGTCTTATACCGAAATTTGAATAATTATTTAGGAACCCTTAAACATCAATGTTGCTTAAAATTCTCTTGAAAACTAATGTATTTAGCTCATGAATGTAAAGTTTTTATATAGTTCTGAGATTTTATGAGCATATTAAAAAACTATTGGATTCTCCTTACTACCGGTTGGCAATTGAAAGATACTTTTTTCAATCATAACCGTCTAATAATATTTAGACGGTTGTGATTCATTCTACCACGACTAACATCGTAAGTTTGCAAATAGCAATCTAACCTTTAATTGACTCAAGATAAATCATAATTCAACGTTAAAGATAGATTATTATGATTGATGAAATAGTCACTTTAGTATTTAATCAAAACGGAGAAACCCAAATTTAATCAAATATATCAACTCCCAGATTTGTAAATAAAATTTCGGACATGGTGGCATCGAGATTACATTAACACTTACAATGCGACATTCGAAAGAAAAAAAATCCCTAATTCTTGCCATAAGGTTGGAAGACCAAAAGGGTAAATTGCAATAAACCCTCATGAACTTTCTACATTTTGCAGTGAACCCCCAATAACTTTCAAAATCACACTAAACCCCAAAAGAACTTTCAAAAATTACACTAATCCCCCCATAACTTTCAAAATCATATTGAACCCCAACAACTTTTGCAGAAAACCCATGAAGTTAACACTGTTATATCTGGCATGGCACGTACAACCCACGTGACTTTAAAAAAACAATGTACCCCTTGAATTATTAAAAAATCCTCTATGAGTTTTCTATATTTTCAATGCTAAAACAAGAAATCTCTCGTTATTTTGTCATTCGTTTTCCTCTTGCTCGCATCCAAGTTGAGCTCCCAAACCCTAATATTTTTTTATTTTTTATTTTGCTGATATTGCCCTTCAAAATGCATGTTTACATTATTTTTTAGGTTCTAAATTTTGGGGTTCTTTGAAAAATGTGAAAATTTATTAGAGATTTTCTGCAATTTCAAAAGTTATTGGGGGTGTACTGTGATTTTTCAAAGCTCTTTTTTTTTCCCCGAATTTTATTGTAGCCTACCGACAGAAAAATCCCAACAACTATCATCTTTTGCAAGTTAATAAAATAATTACATATTTGCAAATATTGGATAAGGAAGCAAGTTTTACTTTTAAAAATATAAGTTGCTAGTGAAATGGACGTGGAATCTACCGAGCTACATAACAAATAGATTATAATCCACACATATGATAGCAAAAGGTCAACTAGAGCTCTGCAAGTATTGGATTTAGATCCGGGCCCGGACTTTTGTCCCATAATTGATGGGAGGGGTTTTTATTTATTATTATTGATTTAAAGAGGCAGCATCACGTGAAGCATGGACCCAAATAGTTGCTCTTGTTTGGCCCTGAACTTGCTAGGCTCCATCTAGGGAGGAGCACGAATATGCTCTCATCTTCTTAATTTAGTTCTTCTGGTTTTATTTACTAGCATCTTTAGAGTTAATCATAGATACATCTCTTCTAGTTGTAGAAGAGATTAACTACTCACACATTGCTCCTGAAAAAATTTCAAGGGTTAATTACAGATAAACCCATGGAATATTGTTGTTTTGAACTTACTATCCCTCTAGTTGTAGTGTTGCAAATAAACTCCTAGTTGGAATTGTTTGACTCACCCTGACCCATAGAGGGTAAGCGTCAAGAAAATTTCACTCAAGAGGTCTAGCTGCAATAATAAAACTAAAGAGATATATAGTAAGTGCGAAACAACGATACCAGAGGAGGGGTCGATTCACAATTAACCGTTTTTCTGCAAGAAGGGAATGTATAGGTCTCATGACACGTGACATCCATAGGTTACAGAGAGATCCCTTATTAATATTTCGGTGTTGCAGAGAGACCCTCTATTCTCTTAGTAAGTCTTGAGTACATACATGTAGTTGAGTGCTAAATAATTTTTAAAATATTAATTATCGATTCTTTATACTTACAAAAGATGTATGTACAACTATATATAAACACATACACAGCTTTGGGGTCACTCGGTCTCTTTTGGTAAAGCTCTGCAGAGATAAAAAAAAAAGGGAGGTGAAAGGTGAAAGTGGAAAAGGAGGAGACTCATCAGTCTCCTCTTTGCCCTTATATGGAGAGTGGCAGTGGCAACCACGTGTGAGCTGCAGGTAATATACCCCCAAGTTTGCTTTCTAATTAGCCTTTTGCTGCACGCGCGAAGAGACAAGAAAGTTTACTGTATTAATATGTGTAATTAATCTATTTATGCTTTACAACAATTTGCTAATAAGCTATGGGAAAGTATATGGACTCTTATCTACATTATTGTGGAGCTGATAGAATCCGAGAAAAATATCTTCTTATTTTTCTAATTTAAATAGATATTAATGTTGGAATCCATAATTATCGATTTAGATCAATTAAGGCAAATAGAGTAGTAAACTTAATACTGTGCATTGCAGAAGATCAATTTATGATTCTCTTCTTAAGTTAGATATAAGAGCTGTTCAACTGATAAATGGTGAAAGATTGCAGAAATGTTGATAACTATATATGTTTCAGCCCCTGATTACGGAATTTAAGACAGAACGAGACTTCTTGTTTAACCATGGATATTATCATTGTTGATGTCAGTTTATCTAACAGGAAGTTAAGTATGGATTTGGTAGGGTATTAGGGTCCTCAATCTTCTTTAGACAGTTGGTTTCTGAGCAGTGAATTCCATCCTGCACATGAACAGCACGTGAGAGGTTCGGGGTTGGGATCTCCGGTGATTCCTCCGACGGTCAAGTTAGTGTTACTCTTGAGTGGAGAAGAAAGAGAATGAATGTATGGTGTTTTTTAGTCAGAGTTAGCTTACCCTATGCAGTGGACATCAACTTCCCTTTATAGCAGATCCAAGGGGCAGATGGGTAATTTGGGCTGAGTCTAAGCATGCGACTAAGTAGGCATCTGCTTTGCAAGTGTCGGCTGCAGAGGGGGATGAGTCACCCAGACGTTTAACGTGAGGGTGACGAAGTGTGCATAGTGTTGACGAGGTCCGATGAGTCATAAAGACTTTCAGGGCTGGAGAAATGATGACTTTGATCACGCATTTAATGTGATGGTAATCGACTGTCGGCGAGGGGCCCAAGGGCTCTCGACTCATCTCTCTGAGAGGGTCAACAAGTGACGTCTTTCGTCTCGATTTTGCAAGTGGGCCGATAAGTACCACCTTTCATCTCAATATTGCGAGTGGGCCGATAAGTACCGCCTTTTTAGTCGGCCTCGAAGGTTATCGACCCGGCCTTGTGGAGTGAAGAGGAGTGGGTTATAACAATCATCTTTTTAATTACCAAAAAAAAAAAAAAACTGTGTTTACTGGACTCAAATGGAGAAAACTTTGAAATGTTTGCACCATAAACAAAATAGCTAAAATTCTCAGATTAGCCATTTAACTATCCGTAGATAGCACATATCATCCTATTTTAGGGTATTATGATAAAATCTCTACTCCTGAAATAAAGCTAAAGGGTGTGTAGTGTAAGTGCTAAGTAGATGAAACTTTGAGGTATCTAACTGCCAATTAGCCAAATTATTCTAAAACATTACACCCAAGGGATCCAAATTCTAGTTTGTGTGGCAGAGTGAAACTGCAAAAAAAAATATAAAGCAGCGTACATTTGCCGAATCTTTTGTAATAATTGAGAAAAAAAAAATCAAGGGTTTTTTAGATATTAGTCCCTTAAATCTGAGCTATTTTGATATTAATCCCTTAAATGTGAGTATTTTGATATTAGTCCCCCAAATTGCTTAAGTGTGTTGATACAAGTCCCTGGGTTAAAATGAGATGGAATATTCCATCAAACTTGACGGAATATTCCATCTCCTCCCTCCACCACCTCCTCCCTCCCTCCCTCCCTCCACCACCTCCTCCCTCCCTCCCTCCTCCATCATCATCATCCATCATCATCATCATCATCATCATCATCGTCATCATCATCATCCATCATCATCATCCATCATCATCATCCATCATCATCATCATCATCATCCATCATCATCATCATCGCATCATCATCATCATCATCATCCATCATCATCATCCATCATCATCATCGTCATCATCATCATCGGTTATCATCATCATCATCGTCATCATCATCATCATCGTGCATCATCATCATCATCGCATCATCATCATCATCGTCATCATCATCATCATCATCATTCATCATCATCATCATCATCATCCGCATCATCATCATCGTCATCATCATCATCATCATCATATCATCATCATCGGTTATCATCATCATCATCATCATCATCATCGTCATCATCATCATCATCATCGGTATCATCATCATCATCCATCATCATCATCATCCATCATCATCATCATCATCATCATCATCGTCATCATCATCGGATCATCATCATCATCACATCATCATCATCATCGTGCATCATCATCATCGTGCATCATCATCATCGCGTCATCATCATCATCGGTATCATCATCATCATCGATCATCATCATCATCATCGCATCATCATCATCGTTATCATCATCATCATCATCATCATCATCGCATCATCATCATCGTTATCATCATCATCATCGTCATCATCATCATCGGTATCATCATCATCATCATCATCCCTCCATCCCTCCTCCCTCCCTCCCTCCTCCCTCCACCACCTCCTCCCTCCCTCCCTCCTCCATCATCATCATCCATCATCATCATCATCATCGTCATCACCATCATTATCATCATCATCGCCATCATCATCATCATCATGCATCATCATCATCGCATCATCATCATCATCATCGTCATCATCATCGTTATCATCATCATCATCGTCATCATCATCATCATCGGATCATCATCATCCATCATCATCATCATCATCGGTCATCATCATCATCATCATCATCATCATCGTGCATCATCATCATCGATCATCATCATCATCGGATTACATCATCATCATCATCATCATCGTCATCATCATCGGTATCATCATCATCGCATCATCATCATCATCATCATCGCATCATCATCATCGGATCATCATCATCATCATCATCATCATCGATCATCATCATCGCCATCATCATCATCGCATCATCATCATCGTCATCATCATCGGATCATCATCATCATCATCATCGCATCATCATCGTCATCATCATCATCATCGATCATCATCATCATCGATCATCATCATCGCATCATCATCGATCATCATCATCGGATCATCATCATCATCATCGGTCATCATCATCGTGCATCATCATCATCGCATCATCATCATCATCATCATCGATCATCATCATCGATCATCATCATCATCGATCATCATCATCGCATCATCATCATCCATCATCATCATCATTCATCATCATCATTATCATCATCATCATCGATCATCATCATCATCATCGCCATCATCATCATCCCTCCCTCCCTCCCTCCACCACCTCCTCCCTCCCTCCCTCCACCACCTCCTCCCTCCCTCCCTCCCTCCTCCACCACCCCTTCCTCCCTCCTCCCTCCCTCCCTCCCTCCACCACCTCCTCCCCTAACCCATCAGCCTCTCCCCAATCAGCATACCATGGTTAGTCTTAATCTAACCATGGTTAACACTTTTAAACGGAAATAGTAACAGAAGGACTATTATCAATAACTTAAAGCAATTTGAGGGACTAATATCAAAATACTCACATTTGAGGGACTAATATCAAAATAGCTCAAATTTAAGGGACTAATATCTAAAAAACCCAAAAATCAATAACAAAAGGAAAGCAAATAGAACATAGCAAAAAGAAGAGGGAGAAGAAAAAGAAACCTGGGTCATTCACATGTGACAGTGATAGAGAGAGAAAGAGGAGAGAGAGAGATTATAACTTCCCACGCTCACATTGGAGCAAGCGAAAGAAGAACCCAACCCAACTACCCAAATTCTCTCTCTCTCTCTCTCTCTCTGCTGAGCTGAGGGCTTCTCTGTATTCTTGCTCTCTGCTTTTGCTGGTTGAGCGTGGGCTTAGGGAATCGTATCTCTCACCTCTCTCTCTCTCTCTCTCTCTCTCGCGTTCATCAAAAAGTGAAGGAGGCGAGATAGAGAAAAGGGGAGGTCAAGGATTAGAATGAGAGAGAGAGAGGAGAAAGAAAATGGGCAATTGCGGTACGAGAGAGGACTCTGCTGTAGCTGCTGCTCATGCTCAAGGTTCTTCCCTTTCTCAAAAAAAAATTCCCATTTTTAGCCAAATTTCCTGCAGATCTAAGTTTCTGGAGATGGGTTTCTTTCCTTTTCTCAATTTGGTCCCTTCTGTAACTTTATTGGTAGCATTTGAGCCAACCACAGTGAAAAATTTCACTTTTTGTTCATAAAAATGTCATCTTTTTGACATTTTGATTGGTAGTTATTGCTTGTTACATCCCCAATTTTAACTCTCCGTTGTCTTATTGCCCATTTGTTTTAAAGATGGAAATTTGTGGCTATTGATGCGAAAATTTCAAGATATCTAGTCAGTTTAGTGTTGAATAAAAACAAAGCCATTGGTTGCAAATTGATCATTTTGATTTCACTTCCAAAATTTTGCAGTTCAACAGCTCCACATGTTACCTGTTAGTGTAAAGAGCACTCCTTCAGAGAAGAAGCATAACCGGACTTTTTCCGATGTAAGCGATTCTGCGATCCGTTACAACATTGAAGACTCGAGGAATATTGCAATATACACAAATGTGATTGCTTTCACTTTGTTTGAGCTCGAGACGATTACAAAGAGTTTCCGTTCGGATTATGTTCTTGGTGAAGGGGGATTTGGTACTGTGTACAAAGGTTACATTGATGAAAATGTGAGGGTTGGCCTCAAATCTCTTCCTGTGGCTGTAAAAGTACTGAATAAGGATGGTCTTCAAGGGCACAGAGAATGGCTGGTAACTGAGAATGATTATACTTTTCAGTGTTTCTTTCTGCTAAATTATTCATGATCAAACAAATGCCCTTCAATTCATGCTGTTATAGTTGCGGCTTATCTTTGTCGATGTCAACAAGTGCTAGCCGACCACTGGTTGAAACCAGTTTGAACTCTGAACTGATGAGCTTAAGATGAGCTCCTTAGAAAAGGCACGAAAGGCTCCAATACCCTTGGTTCTTGTGTCTTTGCTATAGACATTAATTGATAGACTTGCTGCGCCATTTAACAATTTTGAGATGGTTAAATTATTCAATAGCACTGGCTGCATCCTGCATGCATGTGTCTAACTAGTTTGTGTATATATACCGGCATGCGCTGAGTAACTTGCATAAACTCTACACAAGTGTCACCTGCATATTGGTTCTTTCGGAAAGATTATTCAATCGAACAACCAAAGGTTTCATGATTTCTTGAATATATTAACTTACTGGTAATTTACAAACTGAAGTTTTATTAGTCTGTTTGTCCTTCACTCTAAAATCTTCATCACCCATATATTTCAGGTAGCATTCAACTTTTTTCCTCTGATTCTGAACATTGCACCACGGGTATACAAGATTAAAAAGAAAGTAATTAGGGGCATGATCTTTCTGTAAAAGACTTTATAGGATGAAACTGTGAAGTCCTCATCAACTTTGTTGCATTCTAACATGTTTTTCCCTCCTCCAGACAGAGGTTAATTTTCTTGGACAGTTAAGGCACCCGAATCTTGTGAAGTTGATTGGCTATTGTTGTGAAGACGACCACAGGCTGCTAGTCTACGAGTTCATGTTCCGTGGTAGCCTGGAGAACCACTTATTTAGAAGTATGTATTCCACTTCCACATTATTGGACTGAATTTTTCTGGTAGAATACACTTTATAGAAGCATATTCAATTTTAGAAAAGAATCCATTACTGGATAACATGATAGATCATTTATGACGAATCATAATAGAGTCATATGTGAAGGTTGTGAGGATTAACGTTGCAAGCCTTCATTATAGACAGTTCAGTCAGTTTGAACCCTATGGAGGTTGAAACTAAAAATCACCATATTAATGCTTTCTGCTGTGCTGGGAACTTCTATTGATGCACTACAGAATATGAAACTCAAGTATATGCTAAACCTTAGAATAACCACATGAACGGACACTCCACTCAGCATATTTTTGATGTGTGCACATAGGAATGCATGGGCATGCACATAGGCTCATTTCTTTTTAAATTCCTTTAAGTGGCTTGTTTTTATCTACTAGACATGTTTTCTTGATATAAACACTTTTCTTTGTCAACTTACAAGATCGTTGTCTTGGGGCTTATCACATAATATATGAGGAATTCATTTAAGACTTGGTCACCTGAGACATCAAGGGCTCCTTCTAAATGCATATACGATATGAGGACATCTGCAGGTCAATTAATTGAGCAACTTAGGTTTATTCTAGCAAGGCTATTTCAAATAAGTTATTTTTCTGCCTCCTTGCTCGAAGTTGTTGACTCTTTATTTTCGCAGAGTCACATCTATTAGTAAGAGACAAGTTTGTATTGCTTTTATACCCCATTCTTTTGCATTGACCCATTTAATTCAGAACCTGGAGTTGAATGTATGTAGTTTTGTTTTGATTTGTTTTGTTTTTTTCCCCATTATGTTCAGTTTTTCTCCTCATCTATGATTCGTTACTTGATCCATTCAGAGACCGCTGCTCCATTATCATGGGCAACAAGGATGATGATTGCTCTAGGTGCTGCTAAAGGGCTAGCTTTCCTTCACAATGCAGAAAGGCCTGTTATTTACCGAGATTTTAAGACCTCTAATATCTTGCTGGACTCTGTAAGTAAAGGTTATCTCTCTATTTCTGGAAGATGCACATATCGGTCATGGTTCCTGATAACACCTACTGATCATCTTTGCCTTTTCCATAATATATTAACAGGATTATACGGCAAAGCTTTCTGATTTTGGACTTGCAAAAGCTGGACCTGAGGGTGATGAGACCCATGTATCCACACGAGTGATGGGCACCTATGGATATGCTGCACCCGAATATGTAATGACCGGTATGCTAACTGTGATGACACCAGTGCTGATTTTGTTGTCATTTATCATTCATCCAGCTTTCTTATTGGGGTAAATTTCACAAAATTCCTCTGAAAGTTAGGGGTTTTGCACAAAACTTGCCTGAACTTTATAGATATTAGAAAACCTCCTTGGAACTTTCAAAATTACTCTAACCCTCTCTCAACTACTGAAAATTCTCATAAACAGCATTAACTAATAGAGCAAAAAGTCTAAAGTACCCTTTTTTACTTTTTAGTTGTCACGTGTAGAGCTCGTGACAACTTAAAATAACTCAATTATTGAAAACTATTGAAAATTCTCATAAACAACATTAACTAATAGAGGAAAAAGTCTAAACTACCCTTTTTTTACTTTAGTTGTCACGTGTAGAGCTCGTGACAACTTAAAAAAATAACTGTCTTCAATCATGGCACTTAAGTGAGGCAAGTTGATAGATGTTTTTTTTATGATTTATTCGGGGAGGGTTTGGTGACTTCTTATTTCAAAATAGCCTGTGCTAATTTCATCAGCTATAAGAAATGTCCATCTCCATCCTCCCTATGTTATTTTCTGCTAAAATATTTGGCGTTCCAATTCCATGAGCAGGTCACTTGACTGCTAGAAGTGACGTTTACAGCTTCGGTGTCGTCCTTCTCGAACTCCTAACAGGTCGAAAATCAGTGGACAAAACCCGACCGGGAAAAGAGATAAGCTTAGTTGACTGGGCTCGACCAAAGCTCAACGACAAGAGAAAGCTACTCCAATTGATCGATCCAAGGCTAGAAGAGCAATACTCAGCGAGAGCAGCACAAAAAGCCTGCAGCCTTGCCTACTACTGCCTAAGCCAAAACCCAAAGGCAAGGCCACTCATGAGTGACGTTGTTGAGACTCTCGAACCTTTACAATGCAGCAAAAATGAACCTAATGAGGGCTCAATGCTGGCCCTACCAAACCCTAGAATTCATCATCGAAGATTTCCGGGAAATGGGATGGGATGCAGGTCAAACCCTAGCTCAAGTTGCTCACCTGGTCCTGTCCCTGCTTGTAGGGTGAGGTGATGATTATATTCAAAACCTTTGGATGGTCTGTTATGTAAATGGATGATCAAGTGTGCTTGTGTACTGGGTTTTGTTTTTAATCAAACCCTAGGCCTTGTTGTAAATGAGAGAGCACCTGATGCTTGTTTGCTTTGCTAATCTTTGAGTTACTGTATTAACAATTTAACATGAAGCAAACCTTGCCATGTGGGCTGGGCAGTACTCAGATTGAATCATGTTTCTTATGAAATGGAACTGATGTTCTAAATTTCATGTGGGCGTTACTGGTCTCATCAAAAGTTTCCACTGTACATATGATATATGTTCCACAGTATTTTTTAAGTGCATGCTAACAGATGCGGCATCATGAGAAACCCAATGTGGATCCTTTTCAAGTCCACGTATATTTATGTTTTTCAGACTAAATGGTGAGTATCTATTCAGAATGCATCTTAACCTGAGAGCTCTTCCCCTTGAACTGAAGAGCGTGCATTAGTATTCTTTGTAAATGAGGGTCCAAATCCAATTTCATTGATCGCCAAACGAAATATTAAAGGTATACATGAAAAGCTTTTGCATTCATAACTAAACAAAGATACAACATCAACTATTGAGTTTGATGCAAACAATGTCAGTTTGCTTTACCTCAAAATTTTGAGTTATGTATAACCACAACTAAAACCGAAATCATGAAATTCAAAGTCTCTTTCAACCATCCTCGACAGGATGTTAAGAATGGAGCTCAAGGGGGTTGTAAAGGCATGAGTTTTTTTGCAAAATCCATTCACTAAGCATAGCTGCGTCTATTTCTTGGTTAAGAATCAGATGTTGCTTTTTTGCTATGCTGCACTATATTCTCTTAACTGGGAAACCTGGGACATGAAAAAGGTCCTTGCTTTCGGATAAAGAATACCGTAACTGTAACTGTAACTGATGATAATTGGAGATAGGATCTGGCATTTGCTCATGAAATGGAGCTTAACAATATCATAACAATCATAACTTCTATTGCTAGGCTGTCGATAACATACGCTGAAGTCTGGTCAGAATGGCTCTGCTCTTTCTTTCTACTTCCTACATTTATAAAGCTCTGTACATATCGTTCTTCTTAAATATAACATATTTCCCTTCAAGACATCCCAAGAGGTTGACAATAAACTCTCTCTCTGATCCTCCGAAATGGTCAGTGATTTCGGACAATGAAACCTGCAGGTTTTTTTTTCCCATAAAAGCATCAAAAAGCAGCAAGCATTTTTAGCGTTACTTAGATTAAGTCTCTCAAATCTTCAATAATTCCAAATTAGTCCCTTGAATCTTTGAAACTTCTCATACGTCCCTCAAATCCCAAGGCGCCTTGCAATTTGGTCCCTCAGCGATCAATATACCCCTCAAGTAACGTTTATTTTAACGAGAGGTTTTGGGGGGAATATAAACTGAGGGGTATTTTGGTCATTGAGGGATACAAATTGCAAGACCCCTTAGGATATGAGGGATTTATGAGCAATTTCAAAGATTTGAGGGACTAATATGACATTATTGAAGATTTGAGGGACTAATACTAAATATTATGACTGCGGATTAGAAACCAGAGACTTACCCCATCATGTTCTGCAATCCACTCCAGTATAGTGCTTTCTGTTGCCTCTAATCCATCAAGACAGTTCTCTCCTTCATTGGCTTTGTGAAGTTTCTCTGAAGGACACTCATCAAGTAAAGACTCATCACTACGTGGTTGCTTTGTTCCTGCAATAGTTTCACAACTTGGCGGTGTTAGCGTCTGGCTGCCATTAGTTTCAGAGTGAGACCCTGCTCTTTTTTCGGTGAAGGACCTCCAACTTCTAGGTTCATGTGTTCTGTCTCCTCTGGTGCATGCCGATGAGTCTATCTCAACAGGAGCACTGTCTGATGAGTTACTTTTCCAACCCAGGCCTTCTGTTGATACATTGAGATCTTCTATTACCAACAAAGTCTTTATTTGTTCATAGCTAACCTGCAAATGCGCATTTTCCCGTTATGTACAGAAATCAGAAGGTTTGGGTGCAAGGCAGGCCGCATGATTTGGTTTTATTTCCTTTTTATTCTTTATTTTGCAGTCACGGTGGATTTGGTAGATAAATGTGCTTCAAGTGATTTGGTTTGGGTGGGTGGATGGGATCTACGAGTGACAGTTTTAATCTCGATCTGTAGCTAGAAGAACCCTAATAAGTTATAGATTTTGTGCTTTAATGCTAACAGGGTTCTTATTTATACATCACATGCTTGCCCTGTTCTGCTTTCATGACCAATATTTTACATTCACTTGGATGATAAACCAATGCTAAAATTTAAATCAGACAAGAGACCCAGAAATAGCAGTCAACTAGCCATACAGACAAGGATATGACTGCCAAGATGGAAGATATTGTTGGTTTTATGTCCAACTATAGTCATATAATAAAACTGTATATGATACATTTTATAAAAGGCTTTATTTATTGCTTAACTATGAGATAGTTAAGGAGATATAAGATATCAAAGATCCATATGATGCATTGTATAAATATCTGACATCATTAAGATGAAATTGCGAGAGCCCAGATATTTAATATCATTGCTCCTTAGATATAGTCACGACTGAAATTAAGCTTGGGAGAGTATAATGAGAATAGTTGTCATATCCGTGTAGTGTGTTTTAACACTGAAACTAAGATTGGGAGAGTCTAATGAGAATAGTTGTCATATAAATGTAGTGTGTTTTAACATCATCGTGAATCTCACAATACAAGATGAGGTCTTGCAGTGATGCATTAGGTCCATAAGGAATGCATTGATGGGTTGGCCATGAAAACTTGTCACATAAAATAATAACACTTTAGAGTAAAAGAGAGTTTTACATGTAATGAATCCATGACAGAAATCATAATGAATGAATGCACTTTGATTAATCAGTGAAGCAGTAAAGTTACTGAGCTGCTCAAGGGTTTACAGTTATCTTAGAAAGAGTAACATATTTAATTTTATTTCCTTTTTAGATTGTTGCTTGTTACAATCTTCATACTTTCGCAATAAGACTCCTAAATATTGACAAAGTTTTTTTTTCATGAAGTATTATTTTGTGCAATGAAAGTGCAGAACAGGCTTGGCAGTTGGCACATGTTCATGCACGTGTCTCCGTTGTCACACAACTCAAGCTATGGTGCACATTTGGGGGTGTGACAAACTCCATAGGATCAGGAGAGTTCATCAAGCCTAGACTAGACTGGCAACAAATTATCAAATGGAGAATCAATTTTAAGCTTTTACTATTATCATACGATGACATTAAATAGAATTATTTTATTTATAACATGATCTAATTATATCATTAAGTAGAATTATTTTATTTATAACATGATCTAATTAAACACCTTCCGCTGTCATCTGTTACTATATATGGATATATATAGTTTATTGAGATTTAAAAACTTACAGCTTCTGGCAATTCTTCTTTAATTGGTTTTAAACGGTCCCTTCCAACTTTTGTAACTGCAAAACGAATTTGTGAGGCTACTTCACTTGTTAGCCCTATCTCGTTGCAGAATCTAGCCCAGTTCACCTCGTGTCCATCCCGAGCAACTTCAAGGATGTATGTGGTGACTGTTTGCTCCTTTATACCATATGTACTCTGAAAAGTAAAAAAGAAAAGAAAAGGTTCATCTACAGAGTTGAAAAATAGCATATAAGAATTACACGCACACACACACACAAGCACGCACACACACACACATGATTTAAATTACTGCAAACGTACTGCAATTTGTGGGATTAAAACTTCTCCATTCTGCCATAATTTCCACGCATTTAACTTCGCTGGAGTAACTAATTTTCGCTCAGAGGTTGCAAGGACTCTTCTTGTACTAGCAGCTTGTAGTACTGGTGCCTCTCCATCCAAGGGAAGCTTTAGTTCTTCTGATGCTTGACATATACTTTCAAGAAGACTATCACCGTACTTAGACACAAAGTGCTACATTAAACAAAAAAATTGACTAAGGCAAACTGAATAATACATAAAAAATTGTGTCCACTTACTGTGAAATATGATATGACAGACAAAAATATAACTTCAGGCAGATCATGTTCTACTCATAACACAAATGACTAAATTGAACTTTTAAATTTTTTGATGCTTTAATATAATCTTTGTAAAAGAAAATAGAAACAGGTAAAAACTAAATAGTGTCATAAAAGTCATAAACCTGGTTGACACCATCAATGTTCGCCAGCCTGGCTCTGGTAGATGGTCTAATCTTTGCTATCTTTACAATAGTTTCATCACCACATATAGCATATCTGAAACAGGGCATTTAAAAATAAAATTTTAGAAAGAAGGGCTTTCTAGTGAAACCAAATTCAAATACAGTTAAGCAACAACTTACGGAGCAGTTCCATTATCTTGTGCAAGTTTCATTCTGAGATCTAAAAGCATGCGATAAAGCTTTGTCTCAGCCTAAAAAGAGGAAAACATTATAAGGTAAGATTCTGAGGTCAGATTTACCAGACTATTACTAACAATCAGACATCAGAAAATACCAGCATTTTCTCTAGGCAAAGTCCATAAGCAGCAAATACATATAAATCTAAAGTCTGAGAGCCCTGACTGACATTCACAAATAGAATAAATATTGTCTCCGTGTCTGTCCGTGCGCGCGTGCATACATTCACACAGAAACACACACAATGGCGTGGAATTATGCTCTTTCTCATCCCATGTTTGACATGACAGGTATGGATAATGACCATAATGTGGAGTAACTTCCCAACCAGATTGGGTCAGGAGGCATTGCTTGCATTGATCGTTGTTCCAATATTTGTTTCTCCTGTAATCTATTACTATTTGTAAATTTATAATGTTAAATTTCATGAGACTATCATGAACTTTGGGTTGTTTTCTAAAAGCTCGCTTACCTTTCCTTTGTTCACATAACTACAAAATTACAAAGGATTTTCAGTAACCTCTCTGTCCAAAAGCAGTTCGGTGAATAGAACGACCTTTTAGTGATAAAAATGCTTTTGCGGAATGATATATTGTATGGATTAGTTTTAAGTTAAAAAATATTTTTAAAATAACAAAGAGTAGTGATAAACTACTTGTCATAGAAAACACATAATATTATGAATATCTCAAGATATCATATGACACTCAATGAATAAAAGATAAATATTAATATTCAAATATCATTAACAGCTGTATCTTCGTTATCCATAAAAAGATAAAACTCGTGGGTAGTAAGTAAAGAAAAGACGATTGATTGCAATTTTCCAAAAAACATCCCGGAGGTCATGTTTTCTTGACAGTTAGCCTAAATATAAAGTTGAAGTGCTCCAAAATCACAATAGATATATGTGTTTCTCCAAATTCTCCCACGATTTCACAACTTGGTAGAATTTTTTTCCCAGGGTATAAAGTTGAAATTTTTCTGCAGATCCTTATGTCAACCCTTGTTTCCAACTACTCTCCTGCAGCCTCATTCGTAGTTTGATTCATGTAAAAATTCCTCAAGCAACAGTATAATATTACTACAAGTTTTATCCTTCAAAATCCTGCATTCTATACAAATTATTCTACAATCCTTTTCATGTAATTTAGATTATAATTGTTCTCATTTCTCATCTTTTAGATAGCATCTAAATACAGTCATAGTTTCCTCTGTTGCAGCCATATCTCCCAATAAACAAAGGTCCAGAATAAAGGTAAAAGAAGATTCTGCATAGAACATACAATTTCAAGATTGATACCCAAACAAAAATTTCGACGAATAAGAAGATTATGTTCCATCTTTTACAACCATTACATGGAAATCTAGTAAAGATAACATTGTCAAAAATAATTTAATAATGTATAAACTTAAGAAACAGGAAGCTTACCTCAGAGAAACCTTCATACTCTAGAGTAGTTGAGTTATTCAGGTCTCCAACTTTCTTCTGTTGACCACCATGCTCTTCCTCATCAATCATCTCACTTGTTATAGCTAAAACCAATGGGGATTGGTGCACAGAATTTGCACAAGAGAGAAATTTCTTCCCATTTGGGCTAACACTGGAAACAGTTAAAAGAAACATCTATGTCTTTTGTCCATTCAAAATTTGTAAAAAGAATACAATTCATAGAGAATGTTTAGTATGTTATGAATCTTATGATGTTAAAAAGATGAAAGAAAAGTACCATCAGATGGACATTGAAAGTGCCAGAAGAAAGTACCTTACAGTTCTATAAATATCCTGGGTATTCTCCTTCAGATAATCTGCACAGGATAATGATACTAGTAAGCGTCATAGTTTTTTCTTACAGTTATGATTATTATGGGATCACAACATTTTAAAAAAATTGGCTTCCACGGATAAGTCTCCAGCAAAAGTTATAATTGGGTGCCTCATATTAGTTGGATATCTCATATAATTTTCCACAATTTCCTGTTTGAATACAAATGCTTCATAATGTCAGTCAAACTAAATACAAGATTGTTTGTTGGCTATGTCTAAACCCTCCCCCTGCCTCTCTCCTCTCTCTCCCTCCCCTCTCCCTCTCCCCCTCTCCTTACATGCTGATCACACATGAAGTTATCATCCATTGCAACTGTCTGAAATGAAGTAGTTGTCACTCGTCCAATCACTACACAGAGTGTCGTAAAGCGGTCTAAGTTGTGGGATGCATATTTCGCCCTTCTGCTAACGTAGATAATGTTGAGGTAGCTTCTGATGATGCTCTTGCATTCAATAGCTATACTGTTTTAGCTATCTCCTTAACCCCATGAGTCAAGAAAGAGATCTAAGAGAGGAGGGCTCTGGGTTCCCTCTATTAATAACAGAATTAACTAGTGAGAGAGTATTTGCAAATTGATAAAACATTTTTTGCATATTGTGGTTTCCAAAAAAGTGCTTAAATTAATTATATTATATAATCATAACATTGAAATGTATGAAAATCAACATAGAAGTAACAAACCAGGATGGCATGCTCCAGTTTAGATGGGATAATCCATAATGAGGTGGTTCCAGGTGCTGGAATCAGATTTTGATCCTAGCTAATACCTTATAGACTTTGGTAACATAACAGTAAAGGAACATTGCAACTGTCATCATGAGTTTATAAGAGAATATTTAAGCAACCAGTTGTAAGCTGGTTCTGGTCTTTCTAACATGATTAACGTTCTCCTTCTAACACTGGTTTGCAAGAGAATTTGCTCTAGCATTTAACGTCTCATGGTATGCGTTCCATTAAACAAACTGCTCTCCATGACCAGACGCGATGTAATTGAGGTTATATCACAAGCAGAATCTACAGTCCAATAATCTATATCATCAAAAAACATAAATATCAGTGAGATTCAGCAATAAAGATGATATGCTGGACACTCTGGTCTCAGAAATAAACACAATAATGATTCTTATGTACAAAGGTTCAAAAATTACTCATCTATGGCAAGAACTAATTGAACACTGGAGATGGAAACTGACACTAACAAAAGAAATTCACATCATCAGCTATACAAGACCCTAGATTAAAAAATGAATTTATAACAACAGCATAGATCATCACAAAAGCAACCGGTTAAAGACAAACAGAAATACTAGAAATATGTGTGGGTGTGTTTTCCTTATAAAGAAGGATAAAGAACTATTTCTATGAAAAAAAGTGAACAGAAATATAAGTTCCCTTTAAGTTAGCAACTTACCATGAGCAATTAATAATCCAGCAAGGGCTTTCCACCAATTGGATGAATAGCCTTTACCAAGACCATGTAACGGAAGCTTATCGAAATCATTATCCAGTATCTTTTTTGACTGAAAAGAGGAAAAGACAGTGTATTGGCATGTAGAAAGAGGAAAAAAACAGTGTACTAAAAAGTTTGGAATTCACTCAGAGATGCTCAGATTGTTGATGCAAAAATATACAAAACATCGAAGAGAAAGCAATAGATGGGAATCCTATGTTGATGGAGAAAAGTGTAGAAGAAAGGCACTTTGTTCATGAGCTGTCTCCAGTCTTCAGCATTAAAATTCAACAAGAGAAAGATTAAATGGTTCCAATTATATCATGTCTATATCCCATGGCTAAAACCTGGAGCACAAAAGAACAGAAAGAAACTTATTTCAATGTACTCTTTACCATGCAGACCTCATTTGCAGGACTTAAAACGCATGATAATAGATAACACAGCAAAATGTAACAGAGCCATAGTTTTCCATTACATGCACGCAAGCCATCTGTGCACTCGGAAATGTAGAAAATAGAAAAGTGCTAATAAGAACTCTGTGAAGACATAGGGTGCAGAAGTTATGTGCATGTATTGATCTGTACAAATGGATAGTAAATATTTACTTGTACATTTATTGATGTTTCAGAATGTATGTTAAGTGTTAACATTTAGGTTATGGTTAGGTTTTAGTGGATGGGGGAGATTTGATGGAAAGAAATATACAGTGGCTCTGGTACCAATGTTAAGGTTATCAGAGAAAGAAAGAGAAGATATGCTTGATCCCTCCCCCTCTAGCTTTATTTATATTAGCAAAAGAGGATACAATGTTAGCTCAGTGGGACCAAATATAATGAATACAATTATCTCTCTCAATATATACAAATGTCTTTTAAGTAGTGCATGTCAATATAAAACTAATGGCTTTGTGCAAATTAATGCCAAATAATAGTTCCTGCTTGCTCTGCATTTATCAGACAAGCTTACTTTACATGAATGAGAAAAGTGATTCCCAAAAATAGCACAAGTATAAGAGAACATACAGGAAAAGCATATGAAAAGCTTTAGGACAGAAACCGCAAGAGAAGAGAAGAGACTAATTGGGAAAATGTATGAAGTAAACGCGGCTGTAAGTGTAGAAATCTAAGAACACAATCATATAACATGAAACATGATAAGAATACTGTGAGTTGCTTACACGAGATCCTCGAAGAACGTCCACAGGCATATTGAGACCCCAGCGACCTCCACAGGATTGTATGCAAGACAATAACAGCAAGGCTTCTCTTGACAAGTCCCTCTCACTTTTAGACCTTGTGCAGTTATCACACTTACCTGAAGCCCAATAGTAGAATCAAAGTATAAATAAAAGCTTATAGAACCAAAACTCAGACTATTAATCAAAATAGTGATTCTTTTGGGATCTCAACTACATTCTCCATGACCGACCAATATTTATAGGAAAACGCTCATGATGATGATGATGAGTATCACATGTCCTCTTAACTATCTTATTAAGACACAAACTAAGGTGTTTCTCCAGATAAAAGAACACAGGTTACTTCACAGCTAGAACAAAGTTCAAGAATTTTACCACAGGCATTGGTGGTTTCTTCTCCAAAATACTGTAACAAAAACTTTCTGCGGCAAGTGGCCAGCAAGCAATACTTTTCTGCAGCCCTGAAGGAAGCCATAATAGCTTTCTTTTGGCTTTCCTAGTAACAATCATGAAAATAATTCTTATTGGAAAAAAGGGTAGTCGGAAAATATAAATAAGATTAGCAAGCACAAAAATTACTGTGTTCAAAGTAGATAGCTAGAAGAAATATTTTGGTAAATTCCAACATGGAGCCCTAGGTATGAGCCGCAGCCTCAAAAAAGTACATACCGATTGTGCTTCTGAACAGTAAAAGTCAGCTTTGGCAAAATCGCTTCTTGAGTAATACAACCAGCAGATTGAAGCTAAACCATCCCTACCGCAACGTCCACTTTCCTGATAATATGATTCTAGACTTTTGGGGCAACCATAGTGTATTACACACCTGATATTTGGCTTGTCAATACCCATACCAAAAGCAATAGTGGCAACCATAACCTGAAGCTCGTCTCTGACGAAAGATCTGCAAGCATAATATGCAGCTTAGTCATAAATGATTTCAATTTATCTACTTTGCAGAACAGATAACATTTTCCGCATGTGCCATAGAACATATTTTTGGAGCACATTGGCAGATGCTTTCTCATAAAAGACTTCCATAAATGCCACAACAAAAGCTAAGAGCACTTTATGGTAATATATAAGAAGAATGTATGAGGAGAAGGATACTTGTGGGACTGTTCACGAGCTTTAGCTCCCATTTGACCGTGATAAATTCCAGTCTTAATTCCAGCATCTTTCAGTGAGTCGCAGATCTGGCATATAAACACACAAGCATCTTATGTTTTACTTGTTTACAAAAGAATTCATGTCAAACCCTTAATCCTGTTCAGTAACAATGCGGGCAAAATTTTAAAATGCAATGCGACATCACAGAAGTGTATGACAATTTCCTAACACATGACATGCAAGTTAAATTTTGTTGAATCCAAAATGAGTACTATCATTCTTACTAGAAAATAGATCTCTTCTGTATATTTATGCAGAAACGCAATCAAGGTCACCAAGCAGATAGAATACTAATTATAATACAGAAATAAATGCAATATTACAAGAAATCCAAAGAAAGAAAACAAGCAGAAACCAGATTTGGTTTCTTTAAATAAAAAATTTTCTTATATAGATTAAAAAATTAAACAAGCATTACCTGGTTATGGATAGATGCAAAAATTGAGAACAAAACACATGCTTTATACAACAAACCTTTGAGATCAAATTTAGGAGTTTGCTACATTCATCCTCTTTATTGATTCAAATTCAAGTGTTATTTAGGATTTGATTTGTTGAGATGTAACCAAGTTTTATGCTGGTCGTTGTAAGCTATCCGAGACAACCCTCTTTATCCAGGTATTGTGCATGCAATGAAATGAAATATTAAACATTACATTGACAGTGCTAAAATCAAGACTTACACTCAATAAATTTCAAATCATAATTAATGCTGCCAACAAAAGAAAATTTCTAGTTAAAATACAATTTAATCCTCTATGTGTTTGGTACACAATGTGATGATGAGCAAGATGAGAGTGTCAGAGTGATGCTTGTACTACGTTTATTCTAGATGGTATAATGCTGCAATATATGGGTTCTAAGAAATAAGTAAAGACTCTCATCTTAGGCATCAGAATGCACAACAAGGACAATCTTTAAACATGAAAAGGATAATGATAACAGTGAACTTGCCTGTTCGGAGTCTTTAATAGTGGTACAATATATGATAGTTGACCCACCATTTTTACTGTATTTTGAGACTTCAGTTACAAGCTCATCTACAAATGACGTTGATCGACTCAAAGTCTTGACACCATAAAATAGATTCTGACGATCAAATGAGCCGACAGCAATGTAAGGGTCACTCATCTGCAAGGAGTGAACAATATCTTTCTGTACCCTACAAAAACATATACCAACTTAAAAGAGAGAGCTTTAATAATACTGTTTAAGACTATATGAAAAGTGTATGCAGTGATTAACAACATTGAATAAAAAATAAAATTGGAAAAATCGTTGTCATTTGTTAAAATAGCGGAATTGTTTCAACTTTCATGTGTAAACTAAAGTTAAACCAGAACTCTGTTAGTAAAATGTATACCACTAAAATTTAACAAACAGATCAGTTCTAAACCAGGATTTGCAATTATACTTGTGAAAACATATAGGTATGTAAACATATCAACAAACAAGAAGCTGAAAGTTAATTATCAGCATGCAATCTCCATTTGGTCGGTTTGAAAATTCATCAACGTATTCATAGTTAAACAATAAGCCTTATATGTTCAGTAGTTAAAGAGCAATAACAGAATCATATGTTTATTGTTGGATGACATTAAGCCTTATAAAAGCCTATTTAAAAGAAACCTATTATTAGACAAATAGTTGGATGAAATACCAGATTTTGAACCTTTTCAGATAACTGTGAAGATCTTCACTGCTAAATTCACCAGCTGAAAGTAGATTACTCATACCATGGTAGAAGTTAGGCTTTGACTATAACTTACAATTTTTAGACCTTTAGTGTTTGAGCACATTGTATATGTTTTCAAGTCCTAACAAATAGTCCTAAACAAGTCAGAATTAATCTCATTAAAAACATAGATAGAAGCCACGAGTTTCACATTCATGCTTAATTTGCTAAACACAAATGGGAAGTTTATACATAATTACTCATTACAGCATCCTAAAAATGTTAAGAATGAAAAGCTTTTGTAAGTTATTAAAAAAAAAGTAAGCTACCACATTCTACAATAAAAATGTAGCAAAAAGGTTGAATCATTTATATTAAAACGGAGAAGAATAAGTAGAACTACGGAAGTGTTTGCCTGCTTTGAGTTCTCATATCATGGAAACAGTGGGATCTTTCTCTGCTAATTGCTACTTAATACAACATCCAATACTTACGTCGTAATTCTTCATAAACCATGAATTGTTGATTGATGATCATATTTTTATAAGAAGAGGATAAATTTAAGTGTACAAGAAGCACTTAATTTAGCTCATTGATGCCTGCTTACTTTACAGGCATCAATGAACTAGACCAGCATGCCTTATGTTTGTCTTAAGCACAATGCTGAAGCATTTGCTTGTTTATCCTTGAAGGGCCCAAATTAATTCT
This sequence comes from Asparagus setaceus, assembly GCA_012295165.1. Classification (NCBI taxonomy): domain Eukaryota; kingdom Viridiplantae; phylum Streptophyta; class Magnoliopsida; order Asparagales; family Asparagaceae; genus Asparagus; species Asparagus setaceus. Next base: position 81,567,103 of record CM022702.1, on the reverse strand, counting down.
TGGATTTAGATCTAAGAAGCTCCTGGGAGATTTAACAAAGAATGAAACAGTATAAATCATTTCAGACATATCTGCAAGAACTACAGAAAGAAAATGCATTTCACAACGAATATGGTATATCCCGTCACTGGAATGGTCTTTATATTACGTCTATGACCTTTTTATGACAAGATACACAATACTTTGAGGGTTTTGTTGAGGGTTAAAAATAACATTGATAAGCCCATGAAGTACTGAATATAGCATGTGATATATGTCGACATTAAAACAGGCTGAAGGCTAAAAAGCGCTAAAGAAAGTCAACCGTCAAGTTGATCTTCTGCAGGTCAATAAAATAAGTAGCAGGATAATAAGATAAGCCCATGAAGTACTGAATATAGCGTGTAATGTGTATGTGTATGTGTATGTCTAGGTGTACACATGTACGCATATGTATACATATATCGACACTAAAATGGTGTTAAAGCAATTCAATGATCAAGTTGACCTGCTGCAGACCAATAAAATAGTAGCATGGGAGGGAGGGAGTTCTCAACTAAAGTGGATTACAAAGAAATTAGAGCGGTTCAGCAAAAAGGTTGAGCACAAGCAGGACGTGACTGTACATACAAAATGCATATACACATACATAAACAGAGAGGGTGAAGACTATGATCAAGGATACAGAACCAGAACACTATAAAAACTAAAAGACTAATAGACACTACATCTAACCAAACCAAAATTTACAACCTACATATACACTAAACGGGACTTCCAAAACGTAGAAAATCTGATATAGTACATAAAGAGAGAGGGTGAGACATGTGTCTGTGAAGGATGACAGTGCATACTTCTCAGTGGCAGTGGCAGTTAAAGCAATAAATGGTACATCTGGAAGAATATTACGTAGCATGTGCAACTTCTTGTATTCTTTCCTGCAAAATAACAGAAAAAATTGGGAAGTGATAATCACTGATGATATCTGGAGGAATTACCAAAGCAAATTAAAAAAAAGGGTGTGCCAAAAATCATGAAACTAATCGTATAATTAGGAAAATAATCTATAAGAGCATGGGTGCATACCTTATGCAACTAATGAACACAAATCAAATCATGTTATACAAAAAAACAAAAAATGGAAGAAAATTTAAAATGCAAAAAGATGAACCAAAATGGAAGCGGAAATTTAGGGTAATGAACACACTAAACCAGATTCTACTCTCATAAAACAAAGATCAATCCAAATGAAAATCACAAGTAAAGAACAGTTATCTACTAACTTAATATATAATCACATGTTTAATGATATTCAGCCATAAAACCCTGATCACATCAAACAGTGATCTGATTTAAGCAAGAATAATTTAATACAAAGGAATTTTTCACATTAATCAACTACAAAAGCTTCACATGGAAAAGTAAAGCCACACTACATTTGTTCAATAACATTCAGGTAACTGCACTGCTTGAGTGATCCAAGAATAGATTAGATGAATTGGGATGAAAAACTTTATGATGCGTGATGACTTTCTCCAGGAAAATCACAGATGAACAGATGAACAAAGAAAACTGGTGATTGAATTTCTTCAACATTAGAATTTGATGCAGTCAAATTTTCTTGTAGCCTTATCCATAAAAGATAAATTATTAGCTATGGATGTCAATTGATTTAGGAATCATTTTAGAAACTACTTATTATAAAGTTTTTATTTTCGTTTGATTATATTTTTTTTCTAGTGGAATGTATTTCAGACCTTGCAATAAATGAGCTCTAGTCATGATTATGTCTACTAATATAACTGCACAAGAATATATGCTGTAGCTTTGTCTTGTCTGCCAACTGTCATCCTCACCTTTATAGGAAATAAAAGGCCATGCACATAACATAAAGGAATAAAGAGGGTGCATGTTTTAATGAAAACAGAGATCCACATAGAGACCAAACTGAGCACGCTTCACCTTGAAAAGGAGTAGGGCCCATATGTAAATTAATTAAAGGCTGGATTTAAGTCATGTGCATGCTTGAGTGATATCTGGAGTCCAACTTTGTGAGATTAACATAGAAAATTGAAATGAAGCGTGGGGACTCCTTTTTAACCATCAGATTCTCTATGGAACACATGAGCAAAACCAAAATTTTAAATAATTTATTATGTAACTACATCTCTATATAATAAGTTAAATATGTGTCCATTTCTATCATAACTCAGTTCATAATAGATCAAGGTGTAAGGTATTATTTCATGTGCAGTTATGTGAGAAGAAAACTAATTTGTTTGACCTCCAAGTATAAAGTTATTTACATCTAACATCTAAACCACATAGATGAACAATCCTACAAAGATATCTGGAAGGGGTGATAACAAGCTTGAAAAGAGCAACTGCAATACTAATGGGCCTCACGGCCCTCATTTTAAAATATATAAGGGGATTGGACATTTATAGCAAAGCCAAGATGAGCACTAAACTAACAACAAAGATATCACAAGTCTCGCACATGCTTTCAATTAATGATATTAGCATTTCAATAACTTGTAGGATTGATATATACTGAAAGCAAAGCTGACACCTGTAGCTGAGGATATTTTGATGCCGATAGGAAATCAAATAGAGACTGGAAGAGTACGGCCATATGCAATCATTATACAGAGAACATTTGGGACAACAAAATCAAATAAAATGAACAACCTGAAATCATGTCCCCACTCTGATATGCAATGTGCTTCATCAACAGCCAAGAGACAAATGCCAACATCCAACAAGTTAGTCCAAAACCTACAGAAGGATAAAGAATAAAGCATTTGATAGAAGCAATTTAAGAAAATAAAAGGAAGAGAGGGATTAATAATTAAAGTGTTAGAAATATTCCTTTCTGCCCATATGATATGCTTTTCATTCACCTAAATGAGTTTTTAATTTTCAAATTAACAATTCATATGAATAGAATCGGTTTATACAACCATTAGCAAAAGTTGACCTGAATAAAGCAAAGTTAGATCATCACACATTAGCGTAACCGTTTTTCATATAGAACAATATAATAAATTGAAATCCATTAAGATGGTGATCAAGCTTATGACACGCGATCATTCATTACACTGAAGCACATTACCTACATCATTCATTACACTGAAGCACATTACCTACCGACCCCAACCCATAAAATCCCCACCCACCCCGCCCCCACCCCAAACCCTGAAATGCTAAATTATCCCAAATAGCTCTCTACAAACATGATCATGTTAGACATAATTATTTCAACATGATCCCACTTCCAGGCGCAGGTCCATAACTCCCATACCCCAGTAATATTTCTATATTCCTAGTGCGGACAGCTTTCTAATCTGCATCACCTTGATTCCCGCAATCACAGGCAAAACATACACAGTTCTCTTTCTCCCACAGGGACCAGTTATCAGTGCTGCTGCTTTTTCAGTACCTTAGTCATAGAACACACTCAAGCTTTATCTAAATAAAGAGCCTGTGCACTATGACCCTTCACATTCAAGCTTTCATCTCTCAAGTTAACAAAAATAGGCAGGAAAATCATTGTGCGAGAGCACCCAGAAAAAACTCTGACAAACCTATGCATCAATCACAAAGATTCGTGTTTTGGTTGATTTAGAGGTTATATTCAGGAAGTCAATCACTTGAAGTCTCTTCTATGAGGGGAAAAAACATAAGGATAATCACAGACTAAGTCACATGCAATCTATTAGATTAAAAAAGGCATATAAGTTAAACATTTTCCCATCATAATTAAAGCTAATAACACTATATTCCTATAAATGCATGTTATATGCATGATCAGACCTACCTTAGGACATATATGCACTGTTGCTTATAAAACATTGCTATGGTTGTCACTATGGCTATAACTCTGCTATCACGAAAGAGTGGTGAATAGGGATAATTTCTATTTGAAAAAGAGAGTTCAATTCTCATGATTTAGAGTGAAGTTACATAAAAATGAGACTGCTTTAGAAAACACATACAAAGATTTCCCCGGGTTTTCTTTGCACGTTTTGCTATTGCATTCAAACGGGGGGAAAGCACAGAAGAAATACAACTTTTTTTATGCAGCTTTTCAGTTAAAACGAGATTCTTCACATTAAGTTGATGGCCCGAATTTGGATCAAAAATTGAGACTCTCGTGTGAATGGCTTGAAAATGGAGACAAATGCATACTCCGACTTGAAGTTTTCTGCAAAAAAGAGATTGGCCTTGCTTGTTGACAGAATCGGTTGCTGTAGGCTATATAAATAAATGCTAAGAGCCCATCCATCACTGAGAAGGAATTGAAATGTTGAGGGTAAATTTTACTACATGTCAGAAAGATGTAGTGACATGTAGAAGGTCACCCATCCTTCCTTGGGCTGCAAAAGAGCTTATGTTGTGTTCTGTGCTAGAGACCTTTAGAATCTAGAATCAACTGAATAGTAATGGACAAGAAGGATGGGGTATTTGGCAGTTGCTACTGCTATATTGTAAGTGTAGGAAAGATAGATGCCTTGTGCATGGACTGCTACAAGTTTCTAAGCACATACTTCTGCAGAGGCCTGACAGCTATGTTGCATGGGTACGGGTACGGGAACGGGTATGGGACACGGCAAATTTGTAAAAGGTAGGATACGGGGACACGGCTAAAAATTTATTTATATACACATATATTATATATTGGAACTAAAAATTTATATGAGAACAAGGATGAGAATTAAATCTCCTATAACATTTTTATGTTTCTTTTATTATGTGGATTATAAATTGGAAAAACACGAGTTTTTGGAATAGAAATCCAAATGATCCTTCAAAATCATAGCCCAGAACCTGACCTATGTCCAACAAGTTTGAAGTGGATGTGAAGTGTAGGATACATATCCAAAAAATATATGACAAGCGTTTTAAATTAAAACATGTATTATAGGGTGTGTTTGGCTATTTTGTAAAATTGGGCCAGGACTGAACCTGGCCCAATTTTGTGTTGCTTCTTGTTTGTCAAATTTTTGGGCTAGACTTGGCCCTATTTTTTAAGTCCAAATCGTGACACTAAACTAGTTTTCATTTGGACCAAGGGGGGACTGGTCCAAATGAAAACCAGTTTAGCACAAAACTGGGCCAGGACTGGTCCTGGAGCAGTTTTGTGCAATTTGCCAAACTGACCCATAGTTGAGTACATGCCCGAATAAATGTATGCATATATGCAAGAATTGTCCAAGGAGTTTGGGTACGGGTACGGGTACGGGTACATGTCGGGTACGGGTACGGCTTCAAATTAGAAGTACCCGGGTAGCATAGCCTGCCAATGATAGAAACCAAATAAGGACTGACACACTGTTCCCAACTGAAATCAACAGCTGGCGGTTGAGATCACAGTGAAGAATCAAGCCATGGCAGTAGCATGGTTTGGGTCTTGGTTTTGCTCACCAGCTCCGAAGACAAGCCCATGGAGAGGCCGTATCAAGAACATTTGATAATGAAATTTTCTGGGAATCTTGCAAGATATGATGTAGTCAATAATCAGTATGGAGCCGTTTTGAGAAATGTCTTAGTCTCCTAAATCTATTAACTCCAGAAAGAAATTGTGATTTTGAAAAATCTTTCTTAAACTAAATAATTGTTAAACTTTGACAGTAATGATAAGCTTAAGAGTTAAGAATATATAGTCTAAATGACATCCACATAACTTCATGATGCACATCATCACATGAAGTTTCATGTCTTAACCAACCTTCCTTCATAACCTATATTAATCAACCTTATCCTCCATGCAACAACCAGTACACGCAAAAGCCCTAGTAAGAACTCTGCAACTTCCTGGTTACAAGTACACAATTTTCGATGACATAAATCCCTGGTTGAACAACAAGATATTCCAGATATTCAGGTACCATTGCACTCACATTGTTTCTTCCAGACAGGGGTACGCTTGTATTAAAAACTGATGGATAATTACAAGGGACCAGTAATTGCCATGAAGGTTTAAATAAAATGCAGGATCCTCAAAGAGATGATAAACAGAATTTCTCACCTATGAGGAAGTGAGCAAGCTTTCTCCGGGGTCATGTATAGCAAATGAAAGCTACCGTTCTCAGCTTCAGAGTGGACAACTTTGTCCATTTGAGTACTTCCTAAATACTCAGCTTTTATACCTCGTTGCTTTAAACTCATGACCTGTGAAAGTTAATAGTCTCAGTTGAATCAACTACATATCTGTGAATAAGATGTATAGGCAAGACCAGATATTACCTGATCTTGCATCAACGCTAGAAGAGGGCTTATCACAACAGCAGTCTTTTTTCTAACCAGTGGAGGAATCTGGTAACTAGAAAAGAAAAAAGTCAAAAATAAGAACAATATCACTCATACCATCAGAAAAAAGAAAGAAAGAAAGAAACAAGAAAAAATAACTAAAATGATAAGGCACGAAATTAATTAAATTATATATATATATATATATATATATATATATATATATATATATATATATATATATATATATATATATATATATATATATATATATATATATATATATATATATATAAAGAAAGAAAGAAACAAGAAAAAATAACTAAAATGATAAGGCACGAAATTAATTAAATTATATATATATATATATATATATATATATATATAGAGAGAGAGAGAGAGAGAGAGAGTAAAGCTCCTTTAAACTTAAATGGATAGGAGCCCTTTGTCCACCAACTTTTTTATCCATTGATTTTGCATTGAGATTTGTGCTAGCATGTGATAAAAATAAATGCACAAATCTCAAAGATAGCATTGATGTGTAGCACAAATCTCAAAGCATAATGAAGGGATAAAAAGTTTGGTGGACAAGTGCTTCTATCCACTTAAGTTTATAGGAGTTTTACTATATATATATATATATATATATATATACACACACACACACACACACACAGAGAGAGAGAGAGAAAAAGAAAGAAAACACGAAAAAAAGGCACAAAATTAAATCGGTTGTGTGTGTGTGTATGAAAAAAAATGTATATGAGCTGACAGCTCATTTTGTAAAATGAGCTACCCACTAATGTCAATAGTGTTTAGGCCCACCTAGTTGTCACATTGTGTGGTTGTGCGGTCTTGTGTTTGTGAGTGGATAGCTCATTTAGCAAAATGAGTTGTTAGCTCATACCCATTGCGCTCTCTCTCTCTCTCTCTCTCTCTCTCTCTCTCTCTCTCTCTATATATATATATATATATATATATATTATTTTATTTTATTTTTATGTATGTATACATGACACATACATATATGGGTCAGAGAAGGATATTACCATCTGTAATAAAACGCAATATGATCGAAAAATTCATGTTGGATACAAGAAGAGCATCGCTTAGCTAGTGAGCAGACCACCTAGCTCCCTGGGTTTAGACGTAAACAGCTTCTAGGTAAATATGGACTTGATGAGGCATGTGCACATGCACACATATGCATGCATAACATACACACTATGTTGCATGAGTGCGGGTGTGGGTGCGGACACAGATACGGGTGTGGATACGGCAAATCTGTAAAATGTAAGATAGGGGGACACGGCTATATATATACATATTGAAATTAGTAATTTATATGAGATTGATATTGTTTTTTTTTTCATATGTTATGCGAACTAAAGACCCTATGATATTTTTATGTTTCTTTTTATTGAGTAGATTATAAATTGAAAAACTGCTTGTTTTTTAACTAGATACCCAAACTTACCATTTAAAATCATACTTATGAACTGGGTATGGGCTGAAACAAACCCGAGTCAAGTCCAACGAGTTGCAACAATTGAGGTGAAGTGTAAGATATATGTCTAAGAAGTGTATCATGAGTATTTTAAAGTAACACATGTATTATATAATTGAGTAAATGTCTGAATAAATGTATGTATATACTCAAGAAGTGTTCAAGGAGTGTCTGACACAGACACGGATACGGGAAGAAGTGTATCACGAGTACTCTAAAGTAACACATGTATTATATAATTGAGTAAATGTCTGAATAAATGTATGTATATACTCAAGAAGTGTCTAAGGAGTGTCTGACACAGACACGGATACGGGAAGTATCGGACACGAATACGAGAGCCCGGATGAAGTGTCCGATTAACCTAGCATATACACATATGAACATATATATAATATGGAAAGCATAAAAAGATGGTCAATATTTATCACATGCAACACAAATGGATTCATATATGCATGAACAACATTCATTTTGAGTTATTATTTTATTCCCTACTTGTCATTTTGCACCTATCAAGAATAACACTTGGCACTTGCACCAACATAAGCTTCAAAGGAATGTCTCATGTAAATATGTCCTAAGATTTGCATTTCAAGCGAGGATCAACCTTGGTCCAAAATGAAGTGTGATAGACATTCAGTTATTCTGAACACAGCCTCCTTCAGTTACTGTAAAGGGATGCTTACATGTTCACTTTTTGTTCAATTACTGTAAATCTAAGAAACTGAAAATTTAAGACAATAAGCATTAATATATGGGAAATTTTTTTAAAGAAAAGGAGTAGAGGAAGTTTCATAAGTAAACTAAATATAAAGCAGATCTACAGAAAGATTATTATTTAAGAGTGTTGAGCATCAGGCAACGAAAAATTGAACATGCTTAACACCAAATGACAAACTAAAGCTGTTGATAATCCAAAATCTTTAAAGAAGTAATCAATCTAGGTTTGATATAAGTGGGAAAAATGTTCGGGTTTTTTTATAACAGTTTCAGAATGCAGCCGGGAACTATTTACATAAAACCTACAGATTTTTGTCTTATTGACAGTCGGTTCTAACAAACCTAGCAAGGAAAACAACCCTCCAACTGAGTAAAAACTTTAACTATTGTATGAAATAAAGCAAGCCACTTTTTCAGTTAGGGATATAGCTTCAGCTCTGTCAAGACAGCCACTGATGGCTCCCACGAACCCAGCACAAGCACGCCTTCTCCATCTTCCACCAAGCCTATGTGTTGAAGCGCAGCAGAAATCTCATTCAACCTGTCCCACTACCTCTAAAACCCATCTGTGCATATTATCTTCACACCAAGTAGAAACAATCTCTCTTATTGGTAACAGTTAAAAAGGGAAACACCTAGTTATGTGTGACGAGAAGATCGGGAGTTTAAAGAAAATATTTGCATTCAAAATTTTTGGTTTGAATAATTAAAAATAACACACAAAGACATTGATTATGGAATTGATTTAAAGTACTGAAAAGATTTTGGGCATTGGAGACTAACATCCTGTTTCCAGGACTTTTAGCTAGAATTCTGCAAAAGCAAAATGTAGATCCCATCAACATCAAGTCTGTGTTGTAGGCATCATTATAGGAACTTAGGAGAAACAAAATGTGCAAAGTATAAGAGCTTTTAGTAAAAGGTAAGTGAGATGATTTTTTTTTCAACACAAAAATAAGTAATATCAAAAAAAATAAACCATCACCCTTCTAAGATAAGGAATTCCAGCAGGTTCGACAAACCACAACTAGTGTGTTCTTCCTATAGCAAATGGTCCACAATCTTCATCTCTTCCTCTTATTCAATTTCAGTTATCTAGTAGCAAACATTTGCCTACTGTATATACATCTTGTTGAAACCCGTACAAACATTTTGCACATTCAGAAGAAATTTTTGTCATTCATTCCTTCTCTTGAGCATATCCACCATGTACTCAACAAATAACCACCACTCACATTTTTACTCTTTCGCCTAACAAATGGTCAACATCTTTCATTTCCTCCTCCCCCTTCACAATTAGCCAATTCCTTCCTTTCAAATGTATATATGAATAGGTAATGAACATCACTGAATCCAATTAACAGGGCATTCTCAAATTTGGGCGCATGCAACTAGACCCAAATACATGCTTTGCATAAAAAAATCCTTTTTTTTTAAGCATTGGGGCTTTTAAACTGTACTGAACACTAGAGATAATCAATATCCAGAAAAGGGGACGAAAAAGAGAGGGTTTTAGAATCGTACCATAAAGATTTTCCGCTTCCAGTAGCCATGACGACTAAAGAATCTCTCCCATTTAGTACTTGATCGATGATTTCTTTCTGGTACGGTCGGAACTGGGAGAACCCAAAATATGTCTGGATCACACAGAAGAACAAAGATTAATAATGAACGGAGTGAAAAAAGAAACAAATTTTGGGTTCTAGGGTTTTCGTTTTGATTCGATTTTACCTTCAACACTTGTTCCATTGATTTTTTTTTTCTCGAGAAGAGGGAGAGCAGGGGGGGAGAGAGAGAGAGAGAGACGGATGAAAAGGGTTTGGGCCTTGAAATGGGCGACGAGATGGCCAGGCGCCAGAGTCGGAGTTTTCCCGCCTTTTCTCGGGTGATCTTTGGCAGAATTACCCCTTTGTGAATTTATGGGCCAAATTAGCAATTTAGCATATTGATATTTTTTTTACGCCTCGTCAGTTAGTGTTTTTTTTTTTGTTTTCCCTGAGGCAAACGTGCAATTAGACACATAATTATGCCACCGAAGAAGAAAAATCGCAATACATTTTTTATTCTACCAGTTTTTGGTCTCCCGATCTTTAACTTTTTGTCATATTTGGAGATAATGTCATGCTCTTTCCTTCTTTGTCCCGAAATTTATTTCCTTATAGCGGATTCAACATTTTTGCATAAGCTTAGGCATATGCATTTTCCTCATATCAATGTGTCAATTGTCAAATAATCTTTTAGCACTTTCCTCACGAATAAAATAGCACGGATATCATCAATTGAGGTTTCGCGGCTTTTATTTTCGTCGGAGATGAAGATTTGGGACTAATTGCACATCTGACTCAGAAAAAATATCAAAACATTGTCGGAGCTAAAAAAATACCAAACTGAAAAGAAACGCGTAAAAAAAGCAATCTAGTGACTTAGCCTGAATTTATGTATGCGTCATAGGGTACATATTGCTTATTTTAAGATCATATAGAAAATAAGGAAAAAGATGACGAATTCCTCCTGTCCTTGAATTCTCAACTTCACCTCTAGAATATTAATTTATCTAATTTTCTATTTAAACTGTATTTATATATCCATTGTGCTTATTTTTAAGTTTACGATCAAATACTTAATAGATCCAAGTTCTTCATGGACTTTACTAATTTGTATCCTTTCCCTTAAAAAAGTTCAACTGCTTTCATCCAGAAAAACTTTTATCTTTTTCTAAAATTGAAAAAAATCATCTTTTATTGCATAAAATACAAGAAATGTAAAAAAAAACACTATCGCTACTGTCGATATGATCAATATTTGACTATGGATTGAGAAAATTGATCATCTCATACACATAATTTAACAGGAAAAATAGGTAAACTAATACTTGAGCCGTTGATAGTTCATTGATACTTTACACAAGCAAACAGATTCTCAGAGGAATTTGTTTGAATTATTCCCATGTTCAGTACATAAATATATCAATTTCATTTTAAAAATAGAAGCATACAACTTTTTCATAGCAGTAACATTAAAAAAAATTTGGGGTTGATAGACGTATTCATCATGGATAGTTGGCGAGCCATCCGTTTGTATTCTTAAGAGTTCACATATAGACTCATTAAGTTAGATCATAGTCGAATTAAATTGTTGAATTATACAACTCCAATTTATTAGATTATAGCCCAGAGCTTTAGATTATAAATCTTATCGAAATAGGATGGAATTATTAACTAATGTAGTTAGTTTATCTTATCTTACTTTACTTTAGTCCCATCTCTTAGGTTATTAGAACCTCACTACTTTCTCTTGTATTTAAACACTCAGTAGAATGAATAATATAATTAAGTTTTTGCAAATCTCTCTATACTTATCATGGTATCAGAGCCATCATCTTCATTCTAGAGAGACATTCTCATTCTTCATTAGTCTCGGGGCCGCTGAGGGGTTTTTCCATGCTCCCCCTTGGTGGCTTTGATATTCGCCTCATCATCGGCTCCAACCCTCCGCCAACGGTCCCCAACAACTCATCACCAATGCCCACTCATCGCAAGTGTGCCCACCGTCGCAACAACTCCATCACTGCAGTAACCCTGCCGCTGCAACCGTCCTCGCCAACGTAGTCACAACCTAACTACTAATGAAGATCAAAACCCTAGCCCTAATATGCTTCCGCCGCTAAATTCACACACTGCCGGCAACCGTCTCTTGGACTGCAACACCACACTACTTGTCGCTGCAACCAGATCCACGCTCGCCGCTCATGTAAACCTAATGCCAGCGCCCCCCACCCCCAACCAAAATGCAATAGCATACAACCACCGCTTCTTGTTGGTCTAATCCTAAACTCAATCACCACTGGCAAGCTCCGTCGCAAGCCCTTAGCTCGCAAGTTGTTACCCTTGCAACCTCTTGCACGATCAGCCCATCACAGTGCACTCCAGCTGTTTGACTAAATGCCTGTAAGTCACGAGAAGCCTCAAGCACTGCCTTCAAGTGGACACAATGAGCCTAACTTCCTCTCTCGTTTGCAGCAACAGAAACCAAGCCACGCCCACCACAAAACAAATTCTTAATGTCACAAACACTCAATTCCCTTACAAGATCAGGGACCTTGGATCTGACCATAGACGTTACTGCTACGACGCACACCAATGCTACCACTGCAATATACAAGCATCACTGCCTCCTCGCGACTCTAGGGCTCACCAACTCAAATCTCATCCACTGCTGCAAATCCACAATAGTCAAACCCTAGATCCCACTCAATGCCCCCAACCATCATGTACACAAGGCGTTCGACAGAATGCCTGAGCGACATTCCTCACCATCTTGCCCTTCTGGCCAAGCTCCTAAGCATCTATCTCGTCCAAGCACCCCTAGGCAAAAGCTCTCTCCGGCCTGCACCTCCACCAGCACCTCAGCCACGCTCTCCCCTGGCCAACACCTCGGCCGAGCTCTCTTCCGACCAGCACCATAACCAAGCTTCCCTCACCGGCCGGCCACCGGCCACTCTCACCTAGGCACATTTTCTGGCGCTTTCCTCTGCCGGCACATCGGCCACGTCCTCCTCCTTGACACCATGCGCCTTACTATCCCTTTGTCCAAGCTCTTCCCCGGCCATCATCCATCTGACCAAGCTCTCTCTGGTTAGCATCCCCGGCCAACATCACTCTAGCCAAGCTCCCTCCAACCAGTCGCCCTCTGTCCATGCTATCATCGGACACCCACAACCCACCCATCTCGATCCAAGCCCTCAGCGGACATCACAACAATATCCACTGCTGCAATAAATATTTACCTGCAAGCAAATCTCATACGCACTTCTTCTCAGCAAACTGCCCGTGGACCCCAAATACAGTTTGAGAGGGGAATTAAATAATGTAGTTAGTTTATCGTATCTTGCTTTACTTTAGTCCCACATCGCATAGGTTATTAGAACCTCACTACTTTCTCTTGTATTTAAATACCCCAGTATAATGAAGAATATAATTAAGTTCTTGCAAATCTCTCTATACCTATCAGGAATGAAGAATAAATAAGTCATTGATTGATTAAAATAGAGGAAAAAGAAGAGGATGAGATAGAACAGTGGTAACTACTGTCACGCCCCGCTTCCCAAAATACACGGAAACGGGACGCGAACAAGCCCGCGACGTATTAGGTTGAGAAGAAATACGAATAGAAAAAATATTTCTTTTCAATCTAATACGCCAAGCGTCAAGTAATCATAAAAGTACATCACAGTCACAGATCCCAATCACAACCGGTAAGAATAAAATAATAATCCAGAACAGGAAGTACATATCCCCAAATAAAATAATATCCAGGACTATAAAATAAGTCTACACGTCTGATACAGTACTGTAGACAGTCAAAAAATCCTCTAGGCGAGGGTCACGAGCACCCTAGTTGTTAAAGCTTCAAGGCGAGGCTCGCTGGTAGGGCGAGGCTGGACCATATAAACTTCAAAACAAGACTCGTTCAAAGGCGAGGCTCGCCCACAACATCAAAGTTTGGCGAGGCTCGCCCACAACATCAAAGTTTGGCGAGGCTCGCCCACAACATCAAAGTTTGGCGAGGCTCGCCCACAACATCAAAGTTTGGCGAGGCTCGCCCACAACATCAAAGTTTGGCGAGGCTCGCCCACAACATCAAAGTTTGGCGAGGCTCGCCCACAACATCAAAGTTTGGCGAGGCTCGCCCACAACATCAAAGTTTGGCGAGGCTCGCCCACAACATCAAAGTTTGGCGAAGTTCTCCATTCAGACGAGGTCCGCCATGCAGCGAAACCCTCTTGTCAGACGAGGTTCGCCTACGATAGTGAGCCTCGACATTCAACCGAGGTTCGCCTACGATAGTGAGCCTCGACATTCAACCGAGGTTCGCCTACGATAGTGAGCCTCGACATTCAACCGAGGTTCGCCTACGATAGTGAGCCTCGACATTCAACCGAGGTTCGCCTACGATAGTGAGCCTCGACATTCAACCGAGGTTCGCGTACAGCAGTGAACCTCGCCATTCAGCCGAGGTTCGCCTACAGCAGTGAACCTCGCCATTCAACCGAGGTTCGCGTACAGCAGTGAACCTCGCCATTCAACCGAGGTTCGCCTACAGTAGTGAGCCTCGACATTCAACTGAGATTCGTCAGCGCAGCGAAGCTTAAAACCCAACCATTTCATACGAGGTTCACCTACAGCAGCGAAACTCGTTATCCAACCAAAATGCATAAATGCATCCAGCCGAGGTTCGCCACGCAGCGAAGTTCATTATCAAACCGAAGTTCACTCGAGTAACGAACCTCGGTTCAGCCAGCCAATGAAGAGCGAAGCTCGTCATTTAACGAAGCTCGAAGCTCGCCATAACAGCAAAGCCAACGACCACAAAGGCCACTAAAGCCACGATAACCACGTGGGTTAAATGGTGGGCATCAGTTATACCCACTAACCCACGTTTCCACAATTTTAGCATGATGGCTACATGCTTAAAGCCCAATAAATAGCCGTGAGCAGCTATTAGGAAGGGACTTTTGAAACTTTTGGGAAAACCCAGCACTTGCGCGCAAGAGAGATTGAGTTCTTCATCAATCATCAACAACCTTGTGCTGATCGTCAACGGAAAGCGGATCTCTACGTGAGCATTGAGTGAAGCCTTCTTTCGCCACCAAGAACCCATACAAAAGAGGAGTCAAATCAACCTCCTCTTCCTCTGTAATCGAGAGAGTGTGATTGTAATCTTTTTCTCAAAGTCAATCAAACAAAACTTTTTCGACTCTACAAGTACATGTAGCTAAGACTAGAGAATCATGAAATAAATATCAACCGAGTTAAAATGAAAATACTGAAAGAAGTCTAAGGTTCATCAAACTACTGAAAACAAAAAGGAAACTAAGCTTCAGCTCGATCTACTCCGTCGTCTGGAAGGTTCTCCTGCTAAGGAAACTCCGGCTCAAGTGCATCTCCATACTGGACCTGTCCGTCATCTAAATTTGACGTACACCAAGAGAATGGAGTACGTCAACGTGTATAACACACGGTAAGATCCCACAGGCAATGACAGTACAATAATAATGCAAATGAATGCGGTAATCAGAAAATACGAACGAATATAATAGTGTGAAGTGGTGCATGCATGCAACTAGAACTGACCATCTAAACAACCGGAAAACTCTGGCATTCCAAACAACAGTGACGGTAACTCACCATTCTGTCATAGTCTCAGATCTACATCTCATTTAAAGTCAAGGTTCATATAAATCGGATAACTGACGGTTCATTATCCTCTACGCGCATCCAATATCGCGGAACAACGAACGGTCAAAGGACTACACGCAATCAGTTCCGCTTGTCCGACACAAGCGTGACTCGTGAATACAAAAGTACACTGGCCATGTGCGAAACGATTCACGGGCCCAACAAATCAGCCCCAAGTGCGGGAAACAAGGTCACTTTGACACGGGTCTGAAAGGTACATAAACGGCCACATCTGAATACATGAACCAAGACTTTCCCATCCCACGGTCTCAGGTAAATCAAGTCAACGATGCCGATATATCAAACACGGGTTCACCTCCTAAGCAGGGTCAACACACACATGTCACTTGGTCATGTTCATGACAAACCAAATCCCTAAGTCATGAACTACTACGGTTCTGAACACAACAAGACTATGAATAACTGCAATTAACATGTCATATGTGCAATTACTCTACGTGTCAGCGTCATGTATCATAAACAGTAACATGAATAACTATCAACAACGGTGCAACATGAAAATGCGAAATAGGAAAAGTTAACCACATGAAATGATACAGTTTCCAACATAAATTCTCATGAAAATCCTTTTAACTAATTCTCAACATAAGTATCCAATATTTCGTTAAAATATACTTTTCTCTTTAGTATTATTTATGCACGATAACTATTTTAATTTTCATAAATCAACAAAATCTCTTAAAATATTCCAAAATTCTTTTTCTCCTCATATAATTTTCTTTTAATCATACCAATTAATTAAAATACTTTTACTCAAAATAAATTATTTTCATCAAATAATTCTTTTAAAAATATTTAAACACTAGAAAAATAATATTTAATATTTAAACACTAGAAAAATAATATTTAACTTTCAAATGCTAGAAAATAATATTTAATATTTAAACACTAGAAAAATAATATTTAACTTTCAAATGCTAGAAAATAATATTTAACTTTCAAATGCTAGAAAATAATATTTAACTTTCAAATGCTAGAAAATAATATTTAACTTTCAAATGCTAGAAAATAATATTTAACTTTCAAATGCTAGAAAATAATATTTAACTTTCAAATGCTAGAAAATAATATTTAATATTTAAACACTAGAAAAATAATATTTAACTTTCAAATGCTAGAAAATAATATTTAATATTTAAACACTAGAAAAATAATATTTAATTTTTAAATACTAAAAATAATATTTAATATTCAAATACTAGTAAAATAATATTTTATACTTAAATACTAGAAAAATAATATTTAACTTTCAAATGCTAGAAAATAATATTTAACTTTCAAATGCTAGAAAATAATATTTAATTTTTAAATACTAAAAATAATATTTAATTTTTAAATACTAAAAATAATATTTAATTTTTAAATACTAAAAATAATATTTAATTTTTAAATACTAAAAATAATATTTAATATTTAAACACTAGAAAAATAATATTTAATTTTTAAATACTAAAAATAATATTTAATTTTTAAATACTAAAAATAATATTTAATATTAGAAAAGTAGTATTAGAAAAATAATTATTGAGAATTCACGGTGTTACAACTACACTACTATATTTCAAACTATTCATGCACTATAACGCCTCATTTGGTATGTAGGAATGAGTAAGAATGAAATGCAATTCTAACTTTTCATTCTTGCCTACCAAATCTGACATTTTTAGATATTAGAAATATCATTCCCACTTCTCATCAATTCCGCTTTAAGTGGAATGATCATTCCCAATTAGTTATCAAAGAATGGACATTCCTACTTAAGTGAGAATTACAATAATAAAATAAATTCTAAATATACCCCTTTTAAATATGTGAAGAGATATGAAATCTTAAAACAGTGATTGTTTTTTCTTTCTTTTGACACTCTGCCCTTGTTTTGTCTCCCCTCCACCAACGAAGGCACAAAATTTTTGACGTCTCCCCTCGTCGCTTCAATTTCGTCGGCTCACGGCCAACGGCGATAGGCAAAATCCTAGTGGTGGACGAACGCAGAATAGTATCCGCTATAGGCAAATCTTCACCGATGATAGCTAATCAAGGATTTTATTTGAAACATATATTTGAGGCTTAAATCTTTCTTGAGTATAGGAATTGTGATTTTATTTTGGATATGTGATTTGACATCTTTAATTCTATTGTAACTTATGCACTCACATCTTTACTGATTTTCTTTTGTTTTTCAAAAATAAAATATATTAGATATATATAGGGTTAGGGTTAGATTGAGGGGTATAGTACAACACATAAAATAGGTGATTTATTATTATGATGATAATTAAACAAAATTGATATTAATAAAATTATTACACACACACACACACACACACACACACACACACACACACACACATATATATATATATATATATATATATATATATATATATATATATATATATATATATTTCTACGTACCAAATACCAAGCTCGGGTTTACAAAATCATTAGTAATATCAAGAATCAAGATTAGGATGAAAGTATTCATCGCAATTATTGAATTTATAATGTAGCTAAATCATAAACATAAATATAAAACTCTATTTTGAATTGTAGAGAATCCTGAAAATTTGAGAAAATATTAATAATACTTTTAGAAAATAATATTTAATTTTTAAATACTAAAAATAATATTTAATATTTAAATACCGGAAAAATAACATTTAATATTTAAACACTAGAAAAATAATATTTAACTTTCAAATGCTAGAAAATAATATTTAATATTCAAATACTAGTAAAATAATATTTTATACTTAAATACTAGAAAAATAATATTTAATATTAGAAAAGTAGTATTAGAAAATACGTATTGAGAATTCACGGTGTTACAACTACACTACTATATTTCAAACTATTCATGCACTATAACGTCTCATTTGGTATGTAGGAATGAGTAAGAATGAAATGCAATTCTAACTTTTCATTCTTGCCTACCAAATACGACATTTTTTTAGATATTAGAAATATCATTCCCACTTCTCATCAATTCCCGCTTTAAGTGGAATGATCATTCCCAATTAGTTATCAAAGAATGGACATTCCTACTTAAGTGAGAATTACAATAATAAAATAAATTCTAAATATACCCCTTTTAAATATGTGAAGAGATATGAAATCTTAAAACAGTGATTGTTTTTTCTTTCTTTTGACACTCTGCCCTTGTTTTGTCTCCCCTCCACCAACGAAGGCACAAAATTTTTGACGTCTCCCCTCGTCGCTTCAATTTCGTCGGCTCACGGCCAACGGCGATAGGCAAAATCCTAGTGGTGGACGAACGCAGAATAGTATCCGCTATAGGCAAATCTTCACCGATGATAGCTAATCAAGGATTTTATTTGAAACATATATTTGAGGCTTAAATCTTTCTTGAGTATAGGAATTGTGATTTTATTTTGGATATGTGATTTGACATCTTTAATTCTATTGTAACTTATGCACTCACATCTTTACTGATTTTCTTCTTTGATCGAGACGCTCTCACAACACCAACGTCCTCAACTGTAGTTCGTTGATAAATCCCGTTGGATGTTGATGATTACTTTAGAAACATCTTTAAAAAAAAGGTCAATTTCATTAGGCCCTAGATGGGCAACTTAGTCAAATTATTTGAATATGATACTTCATTGCCTAACAAACAAAGATTTGAGAACATGACATTATCTTGGATATGTAATTAAAAATATTTTTTGGTTAGTAAGTTAAAAAGACCGAAATTGTTGCTGCGGTTGTGTGTCAAAATAAAACAATGACGTGAAAAATTATTTATCTAAAAAATTTTATAAAAATTACTTGTTGAAAAATAAATTATTTAGTCAGTATTAAATATGTTTTTTTAATATTTTTTAAATTCTTTCTTGTTATAAGGGTATTATTAGATAAACTAAATTTCATTTTTTACTTGTGAACAAATTATACCAAATGTGAGAATGAGAATGTGATTGTCATTTACATTTCGTTTACTAATTACACCCAAACGTGAGAATATAAATGCGCATTCTATTTTTACCTCTATTCCCTTTTCACTTGACTCTATTATGACGTACTAAACGAGGCGTAAGAGAAAAAAGTACATGCTTCCTTGATGAATCATTACTTTTGGAAAAAAAAATGTCTACGTTTTTATCTTTTTTGTGCCGAAGTCGATAAGGATTAATGAAGAAATTTCGAAGATTAAAAAAAAAAGGAAAAAGAAAAGTCTTAAAGGACCAAGAAGAGTCAACTCCACAATGCTTAAGCACCCTTTTTTTGCCCGTACCTGCCACGTGCTAAAAAAATCTAGCCAGATTTGGCGTCCCAAAAGACTTCGAGGGAGTTGATCAAAATCTTCATTGATTAAAGGAGCTAAACTAAATTTTCCAGAGTAAATTATTCAGTAAAGGGTCACGGCAATTTCTCTCTCCACTCCATTTCCTCCTATCTACTCTCGCCGGAGCTACGCCCCTCATCTCTCCCTCACTTCCAGTAATCTCTTTGTAAAGAAACCAAACCCTAATTTCGTGTTCTTCAATCTTTTTATTCCCGATCGCGAGGAATTGGAGCATGGATGGCGCCTTTGCTCAAAGGACCCCTTTCTGATCTCAAAGCATTAGGTATGCGATTTTCCTCTGTTTTTTGTTTTGAAAATGAGCTCTTTTGGTGTTTAAATTCTTTGTATCTTGCAATTTCTGTTAAAAAGTTTCGATGAAAAGATAGATATAGGGCTGAGTGAGTAACTAACTGTGATTTTGATGGAGTCTCAGCTAAAGACATTTCCTTGGAATTGCCAAGCTACTCTCTTTGTTTAAAAGTGGGTTCTTTGCGGTATAGACTAGGGTTTTAGTAAGCTTGGTATAAGGATGATGTAATGGGGCAATTATATTTGTGAAGAGTGATGGCCAACAATAGGAGTTTTCACTGAAGAAGCAAATGAAGCTTCTAGAAAATATATTTCAATTTTTATTCGCTAGACCCTGAACTTGTGATATTTCAACCTGTATCCAACTTTTTAACATAGGGACCATGTATAAATTGCAAATCTGTGCGAAAATATTTCCGAGGAACATATATTTAACCTAGAGATTGGTTCACTTTAAGTCAACTCTTGGTATGTATGGTCGATTTTAAGTTTGAATCTTCAGGAAGTGTTTAGAATGGTCTCAAGAATGGTGGTTTGTTCAATATGAAGTGTGTGTCAAACAGGTTTCATATAATAAGCTCGTCTATGTGGCAACTTAAGAGTTTATTCAAGAAACGTTGTTGCTAATATGGGAACATTATGCATTGCGTACAATGGTATATGTCTACGGAAGGGGAAGAAAGTATGTTCCTTTGTCAAGTTATTATTTAATAACTTTTTAATGATCAATGCTGATGTTGAGCATTAACATGAAACAAATGAATACATAGTGCATTACCTGGACCATCGTACATCTCTTTGAAAAATCTTGAAGGTCAGCAAATATACGATAGTTTCTTGACATCAGGTGGTTGGTCACTATTGTATCATGCATGAGGCACCTGTCATGTTAAAGAAACATCTGTAAGAAGTAACAGGATCATAATAATAGGTCACTGAAGTTTGAGCGAAGTTCTTGATAAACTAGGAACTTGACGTACCTGCTGAACTGGCTAACTGTGGGCAAGCGTTGTGTTGCATTCCTTGTTTGCATCCACAAATACCATTTGTGTGCCATCTCGATCAATCACTTTGTACAACCAAAGTTAAAATTAAGCAGTAAAAAGGTTGAGAAGAGTATATAGCAAAACTACTGGCGATGTGATGGCAAAAGTTAAGACAGAAAGTGAAGGTGGCAAGGAGACAAATGCATATCAAGTTGCTGAATTATATTGCACTGCTGATGTAACATGTTATGATCATGTAAAATACCTTAAAGTTGGTTACTTTGTTCTGTACAAGCAAGTGTTTTTGGTACATGGAAATGTACCATTAAATATGTCAAACATTACATAAGCTTTTAAGATTTGGGTCTCAAACAACCTCCCCAACGGACAATCTGGTCCTTGAATATAATAATCAGGATCTTTACACGTGGAATATATCCAAATAATTACAAATATTCTATGAAGAGGAATTTATCTTTCGGTGTAATTAGATGTACACTAGCTCTATTACATTACTCTCTAGACTTACCTGATAACAAGAGAACTTTGTTCACTCCTAGCCCTTGTTGATTGCTCCTAGCCATTCTCACCATAAAGCACAGACTCTAAATCACACTATGTCCAATTTCCATGACATTAGCTATCATAAAAAAACTAACAAAGTCGAAACCAGAAGCATACCCACAATAAATACAATAAGAATTTCAGTGAATATGAATTTTAAGTCAACAACTTATGCAAAGGCTTAGTATTACTTCAGTTGTGCCTATCAGCTGATCACCCTCAACCATCATCCTTGCAACTAAGTTCCATATTGTGGTTGAGTAATTACCTTACTTGAAAATGAAATGAGAGTCACATCAGAAGAAGAGAGGAATTGTGGAAAACTTGGAAGGGAATCAGCATCACCTCAAGCCTTCAGATGTAAGAGGAGAATGTATTAGTAGGCTTATTGGGAGATATAAACAGTCATTCATTGGGCATTGTGGCAGATGAATTGATAAACCTGATAAGGACTCCATTAGCTGCACTGAAACACTTTTAAATTGATTCGAGACCATGGGGAGATCTATTAAGTTGGAGTTCAGACCAGAACATTGATGGGCTTAAAACATGAACCGTGTCTGATCCGAAACATAAAAGTTCTAGCACAGACCTATAGATTTTCAGTCAGGCCTTCAGGATATGGGCCAGACTTGCGATAATTGCTGGTTTAATTGATCAGTGAGGATTGCTTTTACTAAACTATAGCCTATAAGTTACATTCTTGTTTGTGTTTCAGAGCCTGTGTACTGTTAATTAAACAATATAGATGACTGCATGGCATCTGTTTGGTTCAGGCAGAAATTTTAGGAGTCAATACAAAAATATGAGGTGATATTCTGTATGGCCGTTAATATGTCCAACTTATAAATAAGAAAGAGGTAATTGCATGTGGTAATAATTTAGCACTTTGGAGTCTTACAAGGTGAACTGAACTGCGATTGAATGTATTGTGCAGTCAAAGAACTTTTATTTATCAATTTATCTTTGATGCTTATGCAGATCCTGCATATATCCCAACATCAAGTGGCCAGGCTGTTGCTTCTGATCCTCTTCAATTTGGTGCTTTCTGTCAAGTAAGTATAGACATATCTTGCACTACTTTGTGCCTTTGTTATAGGTTTTTCCATGGGTTTCTTAGTTTGGGGAGGAGCATGTTGTTCTGAAATTAATTAAATTTGTTAATCATATGCCTGACCTCTCACCTCAACTGATGTTACTTCTGCAGCTAAATTTGGGTCTCTGATATTGCCTCATCAAAGGGACGGTAGCCTAACCTTCAATCATTGTCAAGCAATCACTTGGAGAATTGGGCAGAGGCTGCAATGGCTGATGCCAGCCCAAGGACAGATACGTCGACGGATGGGGACACCGATGAGAAGAATCAGAGGGTGATCTTTTATTCTCCGTTCTTTTGTATTATGAAACTTGTCACTCCATTCTTTTATGCCATGAAGCTTGTCACTTGGCCTCATGCCTTTTAAAACTGTCATCTGATTACGATAATTTGATTACCTTTTATTATTAGAGAGTCGAAAATTTCAGAAGTACACCACTTCATGACCCTGTGCAGCCAATGTATTATCGCAAATTAGTCCCTTTTATTTGGCAAACCCAACATAGTTATCCTTATTAGAAACACAGGAATGTCCCCCTGACATCAAACTCAACACTTAGCACTATTAAAGATGAAATGACATATAAACACAAATACATCACTGTGCTTTTTGTACAGAAGGCTTGTTGCGCTATTTGCAGACCTCATAATTAAGTAAGACAATCAACATATAGCGTGTGCAGTTTTAGGGATTAAAATTAAATTCTACTCCCTTTCATCCCAAAGGAAAAGGGACTAAGTAGATGGATATCAGAATAACACAGTAAGATGAATATGTGAATTGGTGCTGAAATCTGATGAGTCTAAGAATTTATTCTTGGTAATAAGATATGATAAATAAGGAAAGATATAATTATCCACGTGAAGTTCATGCAACCAGGGCACTTTTGCCAATTTCTGTGGATTGGGGAAGGGTTTCGATAGAGGGAGATGGAAAATCGATATTCTGAAAAACTGTATTCATCTCTGGGGGCAAAACATATGCTAAAGAGCCGGATGGAGCTGCACATGATTAATCACATCAATTTTGCTGCAATTGTTTCCTTGTCTTATCCTTCTCTAGTTTCGGTGGCTCCTTAACATATGTATCTACGTTCCTTAGTCCTTACTACTATTTAGTCTACTATTTGCTAGTACTTCATCTTTCTGCTGTTTTTCTGGTGACATTTAACGGCATCAGCTATTAGTTATCTTATATCATGATGGATTTTCCTACTTTAGCCCTAAGCAGATACCCTTTTGCTATGACTTGATTTTACTTGGTTTGCCTTGATGATGTGAATTGGTAATTGATTTAATACAATGTTTTGAAGTCTTTCTATGTTTGGGTCCCTTCATTAATTTTTATGGGATAACGATAACTTTCCTGTGCGGTTTGACTTCTTACATGCAATTTTATCACCATGCAGTTTGAACAAGGACAACTTGGTATAGCAGCTTCTGATTCCAGTGACAGATCGAAGGACAAGACGGATCAGAAAGTAATTGGTTGATTTTTTAAAGCTTAATTTTTTAGATTTAGCTTAATTCATTCTTAGCATGATAATATTCGTCTGTTTTTCAGACACTTCGTCGGCTTGCTCAGAATCGTGAAGCTGCAAGAAAAAGTCGATTGAGAAAGAAGGTAATTTTTCTTGTATTAATTTTGTTTGTAAGTTTATTTTCCATCATAAGCTCTCACTTGGTTGAGTGGATAAAAATTGGCAGATATAGGGCTTTATCAAACTTGAGCCACCCAGCAGGTTTATGTTTGTATACATGTTAGTCCACATGCTTACAGATGCAGATTCACATATGTAGCTAAATCAACAATAGCAGTCAAAAAGAAAAAGTAATATATGGTTGATGAATCGATGATATTACATGATCTTTATTAATTGGTCATCATAAGTTGCACGGGTAGAGGTACGGGTGCGGAGCAGGTTTTATTTTTGTATGCATGTTAGTGGACATGCTTACAGATGCAGATTTACATATGTATCTAAATCAACGATAGTGGTGAAAAAGAAAAAGTAATATATAGTTGATGATATTACATGATCTTTATTAATTGGTCATCATAAGTGCAAGGGTACGGATGCGGGTACGCGTATGAGACACGACAAATTTGTAAAAGGTAGAGTACGGGAACATGGCTGAAACTCATAGAATATAATCATAGTTCTGAGCTATATATAGCGGGAGTCTAGTCGACTCTAGGCCCCGAACAAAGACTTTAACTTTTAGGGTTTTGCGGAAAACCTTAACTTTATGGCGAAATAATCAAGAACAAACGACAATCAAAGAAGATTTTACGTTGTTCGGCAATGTGTCTACGTTCACGGGAGAAGGGGGAGATTCCTTTATTACTTGAAGAAGATACATAAACACTTTCCTCTCATTATTACCTCACAAAAGTAATCACTCCGGCTTCTTGTAAATCCTCACAAGAATAATAACCTTCCTCTTGTAAATCCTCACTAGAGTAATCTTCTTTTCTTCTTCTTTTTTCTCATCTTCTTGACCGTTTTCTTCTCATATTACAATAAACCTCTCAAGGGGTAGTTATAGATTTCTTTCCTCCTATTTTGAGTTCATGTAGGATTCCTTCCTTTGACCAATTCTAATTCCTACAGGATTTCTTTCTCAATCCTAGTCCTCTTCTAATTGGAATTTAATTCCAATTGTAATTTTCTTTCCGGTCAAAGTCAAACTTCCAAGCCTAATCAAATTAGGATTTTTTCAATGCAAGCCATATTCAACAGTATATGTAAACAGCCCTTTTAAATCGCAACTCTTAAGGTTGAAATGAACTCGACCCTTATCTAACAAGTTACAAAAATGTTTGTGAAGTGTAGGAAATATCCAAGAAGTGTATGGCAATTGTTTTAAATTAAACATGCATTGTATAATTGAGTACATGTTGGAATAAATATATGCAAGGGGTGTCGAAGAAGTGTTGGGTAGCGGTACGGGTACGACATGTATCGGGTACGGGTATGGCTCCATATTAGAAGTACCCTGGTAACATAGTGGGCATGTAATATAATTTTTTTTAAAAGCATAGATATTTCTGTCCTAATAGGCTAGTTTTTTATGTCTATCTTATAGGTGAAACCAGAAGGGTAGTAATGCCCCTCCTTCGTTGATAGTCCACCTTATCTTACCTACAATAAAAGGTTTTGTAAATGGGAATGCAAAGCTTGATTGATTAGATTACATTGTCTAATTGCTTGAGTTTCACTGGTAAGTTAACATTTTTGAATTTTCATTAGCATTACTATTATTTGCTTTCTGAAATAAATATAGCCCCTGAACTATTTAGTTGTACTGGTGGAAATCATTAGCAAGTGGGATGTATTCTTGATTAAATAGCATTATAGCTGAAGAAATTTGTTTCTCGTGAACCACTTTACCACAAGCTATCAATGTTGAGTTCATTTTTTTTCCCACTTCTGTGATGTGTTTTTGATGGCGAATTAGATGCTAACCTAAGGTCTACTCCACAAATTTGCTAAGATTATAGGTAATGATTGACTGATCTCTACCAAAAGTTATGATGTAGGATTGGGGTCTTATAAGTTCACTTCGTTGCTGGTGTGATTCATTCTTCCAATTTCTGTAAGGAATTCATGGAAGGATGAGGGGTTTGGTCCCATAGGAAGATTAGAGGCCTTTTATGTATATGAATTTAATACTTGGCAGGGAGAATAGTGTCGATAAGAGAGTCATAGTCATTCGCTGGTAGATTTTTCTATGTGTTCAAAAACATCAACTAGGAATATCAATGCGCTGAATAAAATCACGGCGTCAAGTAGAAGGAGATAACGATAGCAGCTTGCTTATGTGCTTCTGAATCCTATGCTTGTCTATCCAACTGCACAGATGCATTTAATACTGGTTGTTCTCCAGTTTGTGACTAGCTCTGTTCGATCAGTGGGGGCTTTATGAATATATGTCTACTATAGGGTGTTTCAGCTTGAACCATATTGATCCCAAATCTGTCGGCAGTCCTCTAACATGATGAGTGGAAATTCAGAAGGAATGAGGTCTTGACTGATTATCTTGGTTTTAGAATTGCTGTACAGTGTCGCTGCTCTGTTTGACAATTTCCTGCATTTGCAAGAGCATATGACCATGCATTTCATCAGTTTAGACTTTAGAGTGAAGACAGCTCACTTCTGTCTTTACTTTTTTAGAGCTTCATAGAAGAACAGGATCTGCTATTGCCTGTTATATGTGTACACACATGCATGCATTGCCTAATATGTGTGTACACACATGCATGCATGGAGATGCCAGATATGAGCTGCCATCTCATTTAGCAAAATGATTAATCATCATATTGAAGTGGTTAAAGCCAACCTTTCGATGTGACTAGCAGGGTGAGCCTAATCACATGTCTATCTATTGGTAGTTCATACAGCAAAATGAGCTGTCACTTCATACCCATTTCCCCCATATATGTTACGTATTACATAGATGATAGTTATGACTACCACAAGAATACCACAAGAATATTTAGCACTTCTATCTCCTAATTGTATTTTTGATCATACTCTAGGATCTCCGTTAATATTAGTCATCCTTTTCCCTGAGTTCCTACATGTTTGGTCCTAACTAGGATATCCAGTATATTTACAACTTTACACAAATTGCTTTGTTTTTCCTTTTGATTGTGTCATGGATTTCCTTTTCATAAATATTAGTTTCAATCTAGGTTATCAGGACGCTTTATTTGTGCTCCCGTAGCCGTGTCCAACACTTCCTGTATCCGTGTCCGAGTCCGAGTCCGACACTCCTTGGACATTTCTTGAATATATACATATATTTATTTGGACTTGTACCCAATTATATAATACATGTTTTTGTTTAAAACACTTGTGATACACTTCTTGGACGTATATCTTATACTTCATCTCAAATTTCTGCAACTCGTTGGACTCGGGTCGGGTTCGTTTCAGATGATACCCAGTTCATAAGTATGATTTTCAAGGGTCGTCTGGATATCTTGTTCAGAAACAAGCGGTTTTTCAATTTATAATCCATTCAATAAAAGAAACATAAAATGTTATAGAGATTTTAGTTCTCATAACATGTGAATGAAAACAAAATATTGATCTCATATAATTTATTAATTTCAATATGTATATCTATAGTCGTGTCCACGTATCATACCTTTTATAAATTTTTTTGTGTCGCATATCCGTACCTGTGTCCATGTCCGCACCCGCATCCGTACCCGTGCAACATCGGTTTCAATGGATCTGCTGTGCAACTTTCTTTTAGTCTTTGAACTTATGTTGGAAGCTCTATTTTTGTTATCAGTAATTGTTATTATTCCAGTTTTTATCATGACTGTTTTTGTTGGTTCTAAAGTACTGTACTAATAATTGTTTTTGCTTAAAGGCCTACGTCCAACAACTAGAGAGCAGCAGACTGAAGCTTACTCAACTTGAGCAGGAGCTCCAACGTGCTCGGCAGCAGGTTTTTTAAACATCATAATCAGTGATCACCTAGTTCAATTTATAACTATGCTTATTTTGATTCAGCAATGTTCGAGTATATAACATGGTTGGATTTATTGATCATTAATTCCCTGGGCAGGGCATTTTTATTTCGAGCTCAGGAGATCAGGCCCATTCAACGGGTGGGAATGGTAATCCCTAAACCTCACACCACTATTTTGCCTCTCATAATTTGGTTGGTCATGGGTCATCCAAATTTGACCTTCTACATTATACACTCTTAACAAGTAATCACTTTTAGACCACTCCTAAACCTAATCATCATTACCGTTGTCTAGAATTAAGATAAAATTAGACTACTACATAATTTGTGTAAGGTTCTGTTTCTACATAATTGGTCAAGTGGGTTGGTTGATCTTTAGTTTTTCTTGAGGATGCATATAACCTCCAAAAGTAATCAGGAAAGGAGAAGTATATTATGCTTATAGTAATTCTAACTAGTTACTAATCATGGTAGTTAGCTTCAGCATCTTTTATTAAAAGACCTCAAAATGCTATGTAGTATTATTTTTGTCACATCTTGAAATTTCTGTGTGGGTTATTTTATACACGTACTCTTGTGCGAATTATGTTGGATTTTGACGAAAAAACTGAAATATCAATAGTTTCCCTCAAAGATTTCAAATGGAGTCATCGATTCATATAGCTTTCAAAGTTGATTTCAAAGAAAATTTGGCGGTTTCTCTACTTTTCTTCTTGCTTTCCAACTCTATGTGAAAGATTAGTTCCACAAAGCTGGAAGAAACTTCACTTGGTTTTATATTGTTTCATTCCGAAGAAACTCTTGCACATTATTGGCTACTTTGGGCTGATACAAGAGCTAAGCAGGCAGACAGCTCGACACATGCCGGTAGTGTTGCAACTTGCAAGCATGTGCAGATTGGAGCATTATGGGGTTTAACATTTTTTTCTTTTCTTTTTTGCTTCTTTAAATTTTGACTTGATCGATGTGTTTTTAAAAATTTAATTAGTTCTGTCTGCACTTGGACATACAATTGGCTATGCTTGATTTGAACTGCTATGAATGTTACTGTGTGATCTTTTCAGGAGCCCTGGCATTTGACATAGAATATGCACGGTGGCAAGAGGACCAAAATCGGCAAATCAATGAGCTTAGAG
The DNA here is from genome assembly GCA_012295165.1 of Asparagus setaceus. Classification (NCBI taxonomy): domain Eukaryota; kingdom Viridiplantae; phylum Streptophyta; class Magnoliopsida; order Asparagales; family Asparagaceae; genus Asparagus; species Asparagus setaceus. Next base: position 81,537,496 of record CM022702.1, on the reverse strand, counting down.
CAGCAGTAAACGCGCATGCAAGTGACAGCGACCTTCGAGTTATTGTTGATGGCGTAATCGCACACTACGATGAGATATTTAGGCTAAAGGGTATTGCGGCTAAAGCTGATGTGTTTCACATGTTGTCAGGCATGTGGAAGACACCTGCTGAGAGATGTTTTCTTTGGCTTGGAGGTTTCAGGTCTTCTGAGCTTCTGAAGGTGTGCACATTTACATTCTTCCATTCACTGATTTTGGAGATTGAAACATTTGCTTATCTTAATAAGCTAGTACCTATCTGGCACAGTTTCATGATGAGGCTGTTATAGTTAGAAATAAAGGCCTTGGGTATTGCTGTTGCTGCTTAGATTGCCTATCTTATGCCCAAAGCGGTGCAATGATTCTGCAAGGTTGGTGTTTGTGCTCCCAACGAATTCTCTGCCCATATACCGAAGCATAATCAAGGTTCATTAGCTGAAACAAATTTAACTAGGGTTCATGTCAAAGTGGCTATTTATTAAATGAGCATGAAGAGCATCAAAACAGCATGTCAACTAAGATTGTATCCTTGAAGTTCTCCTGTTAGCAGATTTGGGGTCTGTATGAGTTTGCAATTTACAATACAAACCCCACGAAATACCATCTTGGAATTTGGATTAGTTTGAAACTTTAGGAGCACATGTCTAGGGCTGGAGAATTGGTCTTTGGGTAATGCCAAACCCACCTGATTTACAGTTCAGAAACTTCAAGCCAGAGCCAACCCTTATATATACAAGTTACTGGAACTTGACCCTAGTAACCCATTTAACAAAAGGTCAAAGCAGATAATACATTGGATCGGGTCGATCATGTAAAGGGAATGAAATGAAGGATTTAATTCCGAAATAATAAGTATACTTATAGCAGTATTTATGCAGCTATGAGTATACAATTAATTATGGACTCTAACCACTATAGCTATTTATCTCCTTTCTATAGAAACTATACCACATATTTATTTATTTATTTATTATTTTGATAATAATTAAGTTACTGGACCAAGGGCCAAAGCCTTGACCGGTCTTATTTATTAAACAGGTCATTTGGATTAGCCCCTTTATGATCTGCGTCCGACCTGATCTATATGCAGTGACCTGAATCAGGTTATCTTTTCGGGTTGGATTGACACCCTTAGGTTTGTCCTCTTAGTCATGTCTATGTGGAAACATAGCTTATGTGTCCTCTTTGGTCTTGTGACTGCTGCCGCCAACAAACAACCAAAAAAAAAAAAGAAAAAGAAAAAACCAAACTAAAATAAAAGACACTGTCACATCGACCAATCAAAGCAAGGTTAGGACTTCCCATAACCCCCCCTAATCATTTTCTCGTGTCCTCTTTAGTCTTGGATGTTAGTTTTAAACTTTAAATATTGATTAAGTGAAGGAATTCATGGCACTAATAAAAATTGTAGTTACCAAATACGACATATTAAGACTTTATATTTTCTATTATCTTTGTGTTTTCCAATTTTTATTTTTATGACAAAAGTATTCCCTATAAATTTATAAAATGGCTCCAGTACATGTTCAGGCTCGTATGCTGCATATTTGGTATGCACCAATATGTCAAATTTTGATGCACACACTTCTTACAGCATTTTAGAAGTTTAAAACGTGGCAGATTTGATAAATAACCATGGCGTGCCAAACATGATGACGAAGTTAAAAGAGTCTTGGCTCAAATTGATTAACATGCTGTAAGGAAATTTTTTATTTAACGAACTTAGCCTTATTGCCCTGCTCCATTTGTTCAGTATGTGGATAGTTGGGAATTTTGTTGGGTTAATGTCTGATTTAACTATAATATGTCGGTCATAATGATTTTATTGGACGATGTGTAATGGTGGATGGAGAACCCACAAATGCAGTACAAAAAACTGGCATATGTGACCCTATAATAGAAACACTTGATAAATTGCATGATGGTCCCAGTATAGAGCTCTTGTTCACTGTACTAGGTCAATATTATGAACAGACTGCCCACAGAGTGACCTCTCATCTTATTCATGCATGCGTTATGATCAGGATATTTGTCAGGCCTAAGGTTTTTGTGAATGAACAGTCTGATAGCCATTGGTTCATCGATCTTCTTTAGTTGAAGCACATTATAATGCCACTGTGAAGGTTTCCCAGGATATTCACTTAAACTCCCTAGAATTACAGGCAAAGTAGAAAAACTGTGCAGCCTGACATTGGCTCATATCACATTAATGCTTAAAAACATCCCAAACAACTGACTGGTTATGTATTTATGTGTGTGTATGCATGTCTGCATACATGCGTGTGTCCCTTTGCATCTATTAGTGACTACCTTAGCTACATGAAGTATGATTTGACCCTAGTGGGAGGTAGGTCTTTTCAAAGCTTTCTTTACCTATGGCTTTTATGTTGTGAACTTTCTCTAGGATTCTATAGAAAACTTTTTCTCCATCTTTGTTTTCTCAGATTCATTTTGTTCAACTTATCTGATGCCAGCTACTTGCAAATCAACTGGAGCCTCTAACTGAGCAACAATTAACGGGAATATGCAACCTCCAACAAACCTCCCTACAAGCGGAGGATGCCCTTTCACAAGGAATGGAGCAATTGCAGCAATCCTTGGCTGAAACATTAGCGGGCTCTTTAGGGCCCTCGGGTTCTTCAGGAAATGTAGCAAATTACATGGGGCAGATGGCAATGGCAATGGGTAAGCTAGGTACCCTCGAAAATTTCCTTCGACAGGTACATATAATATCCTTTCGTACTCGGAATTCTTGACATTACTATTAAATGTAGTGGCTAGGGGAAAATATCCTATTGAGGGCCCTCTATATAAAATCATATAAGTAGATAGGTGATGAAGACCTTGGACTAACACGCAACCCCACCTATAAGCAACAGTGACTGTGCTGATAGCTGATAGAGAATGTGTGCTGATCAGCAATGGCGGATCCAGGATTTCTGGAAAGTGGTGTCACCTTAAAATTACTAGTTAATAAATTTGCATGTTTCTTTGCATGACCCATGGGCATTTCGATTCATCTCTGCATAAATAATTTTGTAATGTAAGAAAATGGACTATGTTTCTCTATTTTTAAGTCCATTTCAGTCTATTTTTAGGAAAATGGACTATGTTTCTCTATTTAACTCTTTAAGAAAATTGACTATGTTTCTTTACAAGGCCCATTGACATTTCCTCTCATTGGCACTCATCTCTCAAACGTCCTAGCATTAGGTGACTTTTAAGTTCACGTGTTTGGTCATTGTAGGCTGTGGCAGTGTTTAATTTCTTATAGGGGGTTGAGTTATAGAATGGGACTGGAGATCACATATGATGGGATGGATCCTATGGCAAATTGGTGTTGACACCACTTTGCCGTATATGGATCCGCCCTTGGCTGATAGCTGATAGGGAACTTGTGCACGTAGATTCGTGTGAGTCCATGTTTCTGCATCCCCTATATCCATATATGATTTTCTGTATATAACCATTTATGATTTTCTACAGATACCCTCTATATATGATTTTCCCCCTCCCTTGAAAGAATGTTAATTGCTATTTTTCAACTCTTCAGGCTGATAACTTAAGGCAACAAACTCTGCAACAAATGCATCGAATATTGACCACTCGACAATCTGCAAGAGCACTATTAGCCATACATGATTACTTCTCGAGGCTTCGGGCCTTGAGTTCTTTATGGTTGGCTCGGCCACGAGAATGATGAATCAATTGATTCAACTCTACCATGCAACTTTGATCACTCGAAAGGTTTCTAAGCATCCACTTGATCTCCTGGACTTGCTTAGTATTATGTCTCAGAAATTGAATTGTTATCTCCACATTGAGACCTACAGTGTATCTCCACGTAACTATGGGTAGTATGGGTTGTCTTTAACTATATGTGTGTAAAAATCCAATCGTGTAAGCGAAAAATGTTGTTGTAAGTTAGTAAATTAGTTAGATGTAATTTTTTATTTAATTTTAGCTATTGAATCATATGATTGGAAAACATATCAGAATTGCTTGTTTATATGTTATATTATTCGTTCAGCACTTCCAATTGTGATTCCAAAAGAAAAAAGCGCAGTTAAATTCAACTTCAGTACTAATGGACTACTGGTCTTTATTTCAGTAAGCTTTTAGCATGGGCTCTTTTATCTGGATGCAAAAATGGAATTTGAGGTGAGTAAGTGCACTTGTTGTTATAAACCCGGCATAAAGGAAACATGATAATTCTTCGCAAGTGGGCTAGTGGTAAGGGCTTGGGTCAAAAGGCTGAGGGTTAATCCGTGTTATGACATGTTTATTTTCAATTTTTAATTATTAGGCATTGTAACGTTTGTGTTATTTACCTAGGTCTGGAGTGCGTAATGGGGGTCCAGACTCTGGGATTTACTTGGTTTGCTAGCCAAAAAAAAAAAAAAAGGAAACATGATGAAAAAAATACACATGGTTTGTTACAACAATCATAATTGCATGATACTTTGTTTAAGCCTATATTGGGGTATGATAATGGTCTTTTCATGCAACAGGTGTATTGTCAGTCAATATTTCATAAATTCTACATGACACATTGTGCATAATAGATATTTGTATATTCGCATATATTTTTATTTTCTGTTACTTTAGGTTTTCTTTATCTTAGTTTCTCCAATACAATGCTTGAACTTAATTGAATACTTAATATTGTACCAATTTACGATCTTTACAATTACTATGGGATGTTGGGGCACTGATGGTATCATGTTCTATTTAAGAATTAACCAAGAAATTTATATCATACTATATACTATCATACTATATACTAAAAGAAACATCCGTAAGACAAACTTCCGTAATCCCTTGAAAGGCTGAAGCTCAGCTTGTAGGGACTATAGATCCATTAGTCTTCTTAATGTAGTTTATAAGATCATTACAAAGGTTTTGACAAATAGACTAGTGGAAAATATATCTCAGTGGTCGATCTTGTTCAATCAGGATTGGTTAAAGTAGATATTTGTTCGAAGGGGTTGTAGCAGCCCAAAAAATAATATCTGATTGTTTCCAGAATTAAATTTTAGGTGGTGTTTCTTAAAGTTAGATTTCGTTGAAGCATATGATATCTTGGACTGGGCCTTTGTTTTAGATCTTATATAAGAGCTAATGGTCTTGGAAAGATGTTTTGTTTAGACGTTAAAAGGTAAATGTCTTGGAAAAAGGTGGATTAGTTAGATTTCAATTTGTTTGAGAGGAGTTTGTGTGCCACTAAATGAATTGTATGTAGAAGAGGATGAGATACCCCCTCTTTTACATGCGTTGGCAGCTAATGTTGTCACTAAAATGCTAAATATGATAGCTAGCTCCAATTTAATTTATGTACTGGAGCTTTGATATTTCTTTTGAGAGAATTTAGTTTTCAGTATTATGATGTCACCCTCATATTTTCTGAAGCTATTAAAGAACACTTATTAATTACTAAACTCATGCTATATAGTTTTGAGCTTGTCACTGGTCTTTGATATTTCTTTTGAGAGAATTTTGAGTTTTCAATATTATGATGTCACCCTCATATTTTCTGAAGCTAATAAAGAACACTTATTAATTACTAAACTCATGCTTTATAGTTTTGAGCTTGTCACTGGTCTGAAAATTAGCTTCTCTGATAAGTATCGCATTGAAAAAAAAAAAAAATTGAAACTTTGCGACATCATCTTGCTCTTATTTTGAATTGCAACAGTACTTTCCCTATTCACATCCTATGGGGGGCTCTCTATAACACATATCTGTAAGAACTTTAATAAGACTTGAGTACCTCAAAGAGATTGATAAAAAACTAAAGCGGAATTATACCTGAATCCATGGTTTGGATCTTGAGTGGATTGATGAATCTTCTAATCTTAGGGCTTCTTCTCTTCCTTAGATCTCTTTTTTAGATGGGGGTAAAAGAGATGAGAATTTTTGTGTTAACCCTAGATTAGGGACCATAACCCCATATATATAGGTGTTGCACTTTTACAATTTGGCCCCTCATCAAATTGTAATTACAACCCAGTATCTGCACATTTAGCCCATGACAATATATAAATACCGATAACCCAACTTAATTGATCACTTTAGTGGGTTTCCTTAAGTGATAGATTTACACATTAATTTAACATATGTGCCCACAAATAGATTTAACTAGATTTAAATCTAACAATCTCCCACTTGGGCACCATATGTATCCTTAAAATGTGTATTACCTTATGAGCTCAAAATCTCTATCACATACAAGGGTATTTCCAAACAATCTCGCCCATTGACCATATCAATATAGGATCAAAGCGGTTTCGTCACATTTATCGTGACTAAACCCATCAATGGTCACATATACTAGTACCAAATGACATAGATCAATCATGGATGTACAAAGATGAAAAATTACATGCAATGTGATGCGTGCATGCCTATTTTTCAACCGGTCCTACCGAAAATTTTAGTGAGGTCAACTTTAATCATAATGTAACAGAGTGGTTAATCAATACTTTATTCTCGACGTAAAATAACCAAAGCCCTAATAGGTCCAAAATACTCATAAAGCAATAAAATCACAAACTCCCACTAAAACATGATATCTCAAATATTACCACCCCATATGAGCAAGGTGCTCTTGAAAATTTTGGGTGGTAATCCTTTAGTAAGAGGATCTGCTATCATGGAGTTTGTCCCAATATGCTCTATGGATATCCGCCCACTGTACTCTTTCTTTCACAACTAGGAACTTAATGTCAATATGTTTTGACTTAGTTGAGCTTCGTTGTTGTTGGAATACATGATCATGGATTTATTGTCACAAAATAACTTTAGTGATCTTTCAATATTTTCCGTAATACGCACTGCTGATAAAATTTCGCACCATATTCCATGATTGGATGCCTCATGACAAGCTATAAATTCTGCGCCATAGTGGAGGAAGCTACAAGTGTCGTTTGACACTTTTCCATGATATAGCTCCTCCCGCTAACATATAAATGTAGCCCAAGTAGACTTTCGTTGTCTTGACATCCAAAGAAAATCAATCGAGTACCCAATGACCTCCAATTGATCGATTTCTGTATGTGAGCATATAATCTTTTGTTTTCGAAGATACCGCATAACCCTTTTGATTGCGATCCAATGATCCATCCTGTGGTTGCTTAAGTATCGCCTAACATCCCAACAATGTACGCAATATCCGGACGCAGACATACCGAAGCATACATTAGACTCCTACAATGAAGCATAGGGAATCTTGGCGAACCTTGTCATTTGGCGAGCCTCGTGTTCGTTTGGCGAACCTCGTCATTTGGCGAGCCTCGTGTTCATTTGGCGAACCTCGTCATTTGGCGAGCCTCGTGTTCATTTGGCGAACCTTGTCATTTGGCGAGCCTCGTGTTCATTTGGCGAACCTCGTCATTTGGCGAGCCTCGTGTTCATTTGGCGAACCTTGTCATTTGGCGAGCCTCGTGTTCATTTGGCGAACCTTGTCATTTGGCGAGCCTCGTGTTCGTTTGGCGAACCTCGTCATTTGGCGAGCCTCGTGTTCGTTTGGCGAACCTCGTCATTTGGCGAGCCTCGTGTTCATTTGGCGAACCTTGTCATTTGGCGAGCCTCGTGTTCATTTGGCGAACCTTGTCATTTGGCGAGCCTCGTGTTCATTTGGCGAACCTCGTCATTTGGCGAGCCTCGTGTTCATTTGGCGAACCTCGTCATTTGGCGAGCCTCGTGTTCATTTGGCGAACCTTGTCATTTGGCGAGCCTCGTGTTCATTTGGCGAACCTCGTCATTTGGCGAGCCTCGTGTTCATTTGGCGAACCTTGTCATTTGGCGAGCCTCGTGTTCATTTGGCGAACCTTGTCATTTGGCGAGCCTCGTGTTCATTTGGCGAACCTTGTCATTTGGCGAGCCTCGTGTTCATTTGGCGAACCTTGTCATTTGGCGAGCCTCGTGTTCATTTGGCGAACCTTGTCATTTGGCGAGCCTCGTGTTCATTTGGCGAACCTTGTCATTTGGCGAGCCTCGTGTTCATTTGGCGAACCTTGTCATTTGGCGAGCCTCGTGTTCGTTTGGCGAACCTCGTCATTTGGCGAGCCTCGTGTTCATTTGGCGAACCTTGTCATTTGGCGAGCCTCGTGTTCATTTGGCGAACCTCGTCATTTGGCGAGCCTCGTGTTCGTTTGGCGAACCTCGTCATTTGGCGAGCCTCGTGTTCGTTTGGCGAACCTCGTCATTTGGCGAGCCTCGTGTTCATTTGGCGAACCTTGTCATTTGGCGAGCCTCGTGTTCATTTGGCGAACCTCGTCATTTGGCGAGCCTCGTGTTCATTTGGCGAACCTCGTCATTTGGCGAGCCTCGTGTTCGTTTGGCGAACCTCGTCATTTGGCGAGCCTCGTGTTCGTTTGGCGAACCTCGTCATTTGGCGAGCCTCGTGTTCATTTGGCGAACCTCGTCATTTGGCGAGCCTCGTGTTCATTTGGCGAACCTCGTCATTTGGCGAGCCTCGTGTTCGTTTGGCGAACCTCGTCATTTGGCGAGCCTCGTGTTCATTTGGCGAACCTTGTCATTTGGCGAGCCTCGTGTTCGTTTGGCGAACCTCGTCATTTGGCGAGCCTCGTGTTCATTTGGCGAACCTCGTCATTTGGCGAGCCTCGTGTTCATTTGGCGAACCTTGTCATTTGGCGAGCCTCGTGTTCATTTGGCGAACCTCGTCATTTGGCGAGCCTCGTGTTCATTTGGCGAACCTTGTCATTTGGCGAGCCTCGTGTTCGTTTGGCGAACCTCGTCATTTGGCGAGCCTCGTGTTCATTTGGCGAACCTTGTCATTTGGCGAGCCTCGTGTTCGTTTGGCGAACCTCGTCATTTGGCGAGCCTCGTGTTCATTTGGCGAACCTTGTCATTTGGCGAGCCTCGTGTTCATTTGGCGAACCTCGTCATTTGGCGAGCCTCGTGTTCATTTGGCGAACCTTGTCATTTGGCGAGCCTCGTGTTCATTTGGCGAACCTTGTCATTTGGCGAGCCTCGTGTTCATTTGGCGAACCTTGTCATTTGGCGAGCCTCGTGTTCATTTGGCGAACCTCGTCATTTGGCGAGCCTCGTGTTCATTTGGCGAACCTCGTCATTTGGCGAGCCTCGTGTTCATTTGGCGAACCTTGTCATTTGGCGAGCCTCGTGTTCATTTGGCGAACCTTGTCATTTGGCGAGCCTCGTGTTCGTTTGGCGAACCTCGTCATTTGGCGAGCCTCGTGTTCATTTGGCGAACCTCGTCATTTGGCGAGCCTCGTGTTCATTTGGCGAACCTCGTCATTTGGCGAGCCTCGTGTTCATTTGGCGAACCTCGTCATTTGGCGAGCCTCGTGTTCATTTGGCGAACCTTGTCATTTGGCGAGCCTCGTGTTCATTTGGCGAACCTCGTCATTTGGCGAGCCTCGTGTTCATTTGGCGAACCTCGTCATTTGGCGAGCCTCGTGTTCATTTGGCGAACCTTGTCATTTGGCGAGCCTCGTGTTCATTTGGCGAACCTCGTCATTTGGCGAGCCTCGTGTTCATTTGGCGAACCTTGTCATTTGGCGAGCCTCGTGTTCATTTGGCGAACCTCGTCATTTGGCGAGCCTCGTGTTCGTTTGGCGAACCTCGTCATTTGGCGAGCCTCGTGTTCATTTGGCGAACCTTGTCATTTGGCGAGCCTCGTGTTCATTTGGCGAACCTCGTCATTTGGCGAGCCTCGTGTTCGTTTGGCGAACCTCGTCATTTGGCGAGCCTCGTGTTCATTTGGCGAACCTCGTCATTTGGCGAGCCTCGTGTTCGTTTGGCGAACCTCGTCATTTGGCGAGCCTCGTGTTCATTTGGCGAACCTCGTCATCTGGCGAGCCTCGTGTTCGTTTGGCAAACCTCGTCATCTGGCGAGCCTCGTGTTCGTTTGGCGAACCTCGTCATTTGGCGAGCCTCGTGTTCATTTGGCGAACCTCGCAGTTTGGCGAGCCTCGTGTTCGTTTGGCGAACCTCGTCATTTGGCGAGCCTCGTGTTCACAGCGAACCTCGCCTTTGCTTCTACCTCGGCCGACTTGGCCGAGGCACTTCGGCCAATTTGGCCAAGGCACTTCGGCCAAGTAGCCGAGGTGGCTCGGCTACTTTGACCGAGCCACTTCGGCCAACTTGGCCGAGGCACCTCGGCCACTTTGGCCGAGCCACCTCGGCCAACCTGGCCGAGGCACCTCGGCCAACAGTTCCGAGCCACCTTCGTGGCTGGTACAAAGTCCGTACGGGCAAAGAACCCGCATAGCGAGGATCGGGAAAATAGAGATCCTCGTGTTTGTTCAAAAGGAAAAAGTTGTAATCTTTTGATTTTCATTGTAAGCCTTAAAATAAAAGGCTTATATTTTTTGAATTTGTTTGGTGAAGTTTGTAACAGTTCAAATCAATGACAATCAAACCGACTTTTACCGCTGAATCCCCAAGATCTTTCATCTCAAAATTCTTTGATAGAAATCTCTTGGTTTCGTGCAACAAGCCTATATCATTGTTCGCGGGGAAAGTTGGTTTGTTATTCATTGCTCGCTTGAACTTGCTTACGCCTTCGCTGGCCTACAACAAAATTTCAAACAAAAGAAATGCCTTTATTTCAGCGCATAATGAAAACGAAAATTACAACTCTCTTCCTTTTGTGAACAAACACGAGGATCTCTATTTTCCCGATCCTCGCTATGGGTTCTTTGCCCGTGTCGGACTTTTGTTCGTCCGCTGACCACCGCAATTCGATCCCGTGTAAACCCGGTTCGAACTACAGATACCCTCTAGATTAAGCCGTCTTAATCTCGGGGATAGCTGTGATTTCTCCTAGTAGATCTCACCGCTCGGCGATCCTCTCGCCGTGAGTGTGATCCCCTCGGTAGCCGTTTTCTTAGGTGAAGCGAGCCTTCCGCGTCTGTAGTTTGGAACGGGTCTCTACGGATCGAATTGCGGTGGTCCACGGACACAAAAGTCCGTACGGGCAAAGAACCCGCATAGCGAGGATCGGGAAAATAGAGATCCTCGTGTTTGTTCAAAAGGAAAAAGTTGTAATCTTTTGATTTTCATTGTAAGCCTTAAAATAAAAGGCTTATATTTTTTGAATTTGTTTCAGCGATGAAGTTTGTAACAGTTCAAATCAATGACAATCAAACCGACTTTTCGAGCAGTCCCCAAGATCTTTCATCTCAAAATTCTTTGATAGAAATCTCTTGGTTTCGTGCAACAAGCCTATATCATTGTTCGGGGAAAGTTGGTTTGTTATTCATTGCTCGCTTGAACTTGCTTACGCCTTCGCTGGCCTACAACAAAATTTCAAACAAAAGAAAATGCCTTTATTTCAGCGCATAATGAAAACGAAAATTACAACTCTCTTCCTTTTGTGAACAAACACGAGGATCTCTATTTTCCCGATCCTCGCTATGGGTTCTTTGCCCGTGTCGGACTTTTGTTCGTCCGCTGACCACCGCAATTCGATCCCGTGTAAACCCGGTTCGAACTACAGATACCCTCTAGATTAAGCCGTCTTAATCTCGGGGATAGCTGTGATTTCTCCTAGTAGATCTCACCGCTCGGCGATCCTCTCGCCGTGAGTGTGATCCCCTCGGTAGCCGTTTTCTTAGTGAAGCGAGCCTTCCGTCTGTAGTTTGGAACGGGTCTCTACGGATCGAATTGCGGTGGTCCACGACAAAAAGTTCGCCAGTAAGACCCGACGCAAAGCGGGATCCCGGAAAATAGAGATCCTCGTGTTTGTTCAAAAGGAAAAAGTTGTAATCTTTTTTGATTTTCATTGTAAGCCTTAAAATAAAAGGCGATATTTTTTTTTGAATTTGTTTCAGGCGACTGAAGTTTGTAACAGTTCAAATCAATGACAATCAAACCGACTTTTACCGCGAACAGTCCCCAAGATCTTTCATCTCAAAATTCTTTGATAGAAATCTCTTGGTTTCGTGCAACAAGCCTATATCATTGTTCGCGGGGAAAGTTGGTTTGTTATTCATTGCTCGTTTGAACTCGTGTACAGCTTCGTTGGCCTACAACAAAATTTCAAACAAAAGAAATGCCTTTATATTTCAGGCTTACAATGAAAACGAAAATTACAACTCTCTTCCTTTTGTGAACAAACACGAGGATCTCTATTTTCCCGATCCTCGCTATGCGGGTTCTTCGCCGATTCTTCGCCGATTCTTCGCCGATTCTTCGCCGATTCTTCGCCGATTCTTCGCCGATTCTTCGCCGATTCTTCGCCGATTCTTCGCCGATTCTTCGCCGATTCTTCGCCGATTCTTCGCCGATTCTTCGCCGATTCTTCGCCGATTCTTCGCCGATTCTTCGCCGATTCTTCGCCGATTCTTCGCCGATTCTTCGCCGATTCTTCGCCGATTCTTCGCCGATTCTTCGCCGATTCTTCGCCGATTCTTCGCCGATTCTTCGCCGATTCTTCGCCGATTCTTCGCCGATTCTTCGCCGATTCTTCGCCGATTCTTCGCCGATTCTTCGCCGATTCTTCGCCGATTCTTCGCCGATTCTTCGCCGATTCTTCGCCGATTCTTCGCCGATTCTTCGCCGATTCTTCGCCGATTCTTCGCCGATTCTTCGCCGATTCTTCGCCGATTCTTCGCCGATTCTTCGCCGATTCTTCGCCGATTCTTCGCCGATTCTTCGCCGATTCTTCGCCGATTCTTCGCCGATTCTTCGCCGATTCTTCGCCGATTCTTCGCCGATTCTTCGCCGATTCTTCGCCGATTCTTCGCCGATTCTTCGCCGATTCTTCGCCGATTCTTCGCCGATTCTTCGCCGATTCTTCGCCGATTCTTCGCCGATTCTTCGCCGATTCTTCGCCGATTCTTCGCCGATTCTTCGCCGATTCTTCGCCGATTCTTCGCCGATTCTTCGCCGATTCTTCGCCGATTCTTCGCCGATTCTTCGCCGATTCTTCGCCGATTCTTCGCCGATTCTTCGCCGATTCTTCGCCGATTCTTCGCCGATTCTTCGCCGATTCTTCGCCGATTCTTCGCCGATTCTTCGCCGATTCTTCGCCGATTCTTCGCCGATTCTTCGCCGATTCTTCGCCGATTCTTCGCCGATTCTTCGCCGATTCTTCGCCGATTCTTCGCCGATTCTTCGCCGATTCTTCGCCGATTCTTCGCCGATTCTTCGCCGATTCTTCGCCGATTCTTCGCCGATTCTTCGCCGATTCTTCGCCGATTCTTCGCCGATTCTTCGCCGATTCTTCGCCGATTCTTCGCCGATTCTTCGCCGATTCTTCGCCGATTCTTCGCCGATTCTTCGCCGATTCTTCGCCGATTCTTCGCCGATTCTTCGCCGATTCTTCGCCGATTCTTCGCCGATTCTTCGCCGATTCTTCGCCGATTCTTCGCCGATTCTTCGCCGATTCTTCGCCGATTCTTCGCCGATTCTTCGCCGATTCTTCGCCGATTCTTCGCCGATTCTTCGCCGATTCTTCGCCGATTCTTCGCCGATTCTTCGCCGATTCTTCGCCGATTCTTCGCCGATTCTTCGCCGATTCTTCGCCGATTCTTCGCCGATTCTTCGCCGATTCTTCGCCGATTCTTCGCCGATTCTTCGCCGATTCTTCGCCGATTCTTCGCCGATTCTTCGCCGATTCTTCGCCGATTCTTCGCCGATTCTTCGCCGATTCTTCGCCGATTCTTCGCCGATTCTTCGCCGATTCTTCGCCGATTCTTCGCCGATTCTTCGCCGATTCTTCGCCGATTCTTCGCCGATTCTTCGCCGATTCTTCGCCGATTCTTCGCCGATTCTTCGCCGATTCTTCGCCGATTCTTCGCCGATTCTTCGCCGATTCTTCGCCGATTCTTCGCCGATTCTTCGCCGATTCTTCGCCGATTCTTCGCCGATTCTTCGCCGATTCTTCGCCGATTCTTCGCCGATTCTTCGCCGATTCTTCGCCGATTCTTCGCCGATTCTTCGCCGATTCTTCGCCGATTCTTCGCCGATTCTTCGCCGATTCTTCGCCGATTCTTCGCCGATTCTTCGCCGATTCTTCGCCGATTCTTCGCCGATTCTTCGCCGATTCTTCGCCGATTCTTCGCCGATTCTTCGCCGATTCTTCGCCGATTCTTCGCCGATTCTTCGCCGATTCTTCGCCGATTCTTCGCCGATTCTTCGCCGATTCTTCGCCGATTCTTCGCCGATTCTTCGCCGATTCTTCGCCGATTCTTCGGTCTTCCGGCTTGGTTTTTCTCCTGATGTCGCCGTTGTGTTTGAGTCTCAGATCCGATCAACTTTCGTGAGCTCAAACGGTTCGCTTGCATCGACGGACTAAGTACGGTTGATTCCGCCTCGCCGACTCACTTCATGGGTTCGCCGACTCGCTTTACGCTGCTTTTGGCGTAATCACGCCGACGGCGTTTCGGTCGCTGCCGGATGGATCGCCGGTTATCAACCCACCGCATTTAGTCTTGTTCGCACCGATAAGCAATTTTAACGCCACAGATACCCTCCAAAGCCGCCTCGCCTCGATTCTTGATGAGTCCGGGATGCTTTGACATGATGAGCCCTTCACTCTTTAATTGGCGGATAGGACTTGTGAATGACCCCGGCGCTTGATCTCTCCATTCCCTTCAGCCTTTCCGGTGCTTTGTAGGATTGTCAAGGCATTATGGTATCGCATTTTTGTCCGACCGTCGTCGAGATCTTGACCGTAAGTCGGTAGATAAATTTCTTTTGAGATTGGCTCCAGATTTGATTCCTCCAATTCTCTCGTGTTCTCCGCTTTGTAGGATACCGGGGTGTTGCGGTGTCGCATTTATTGCTTGACCGCTGTCGGAATTTCAAACCGTAGCTAATTGAGTTCATTTGCCGCTGACTCGCGGTCGGTGGATTGTCTTCCGATTGACCATCGAGGTTCCTCCGCTGATCGGGAATTCTTCGGATCCGAACCGCTGATCGGTGAATCCTTCGCCGACGACGCTGGTTGGCGCCGCCATCGCATTACTTCGCTGCGCAGTGTTCATCCACGGTGGGAGGTATTCTTCCCAATTGTTGATTGGTAGGCCCTCGGCGATGCATGAATCGCACCGATACAAAGGGAGGAGTCCTTTCGAGGTAGAACGCTGTCCGGCCGATATAAGCCTCGCCGTAATTTTATCCTCCTTGAGGTCCCACAATGAGGAAATTGAGGGTTATCGAAGTTATCCTTAAGAATATGGTAATATTCTCTAGGAACTTCTCGCTAAGAACCGTGAATTAGTTTATACTGTAATCCTATTTGGAGTAGGGCATGGGAGAATATCCGAAGATTGAGTCCGTCCTACCACATTGCCGACAGCCTTGGCCGGATGCTTATGCTATTACCGACTCGGAGTTCAAATGCGCCGAGGCCGTGCATCATTTGGAGATCGCTGCTGTCAAGCTTCATCTTCCGTGGGACATTTTGGTCTTGTGTCGCCGGAGAAGCGAGGATGGTAGAGCTCGAACGGCTCGCTTGCATCGACGGACTAAGTACGGTTGATTCCGCCTCGCCAACGCTTGAATTTAGCCAACTCGCCTCGCTGAGCTTCGCTGCCGGTTTTCCACGACGCTGCCGTTACTGGCTCAGACGCCGACTCACTTCATGGGTTCGCCGACTCGCTTTACGCTGCTTTTGGCGTAATCACGCCGACGGCGTTTCGGTCGCTGCCGGATGGATCGCCGGTTATCAACCCACCGCATTTAGTCTTGTTCGCACCGATAAGCAATTTTAACGCCACAGATACCCTCCAAAGCGCCTCGCCTCGATTCTTGATGAGTCCGGGATGCTTTGACATGATGAGCCCTTCACTCTTTAATTGGCGGATAGGACTTGTGAATGACCCCGGCGCTTGATCTCTCCATTCCCTTCAGCCTTTCCGCTTTGTAGGATTGTCAAGGCATTATGGTATCGCATTTTTGTCCGACCGTTGTCGAATTTCAAACCGTAGCTAATTGAGTTCATTTGCCGCTGACTCGCGGTCGGTGGATTGTCTTCCGATTGACCATCGAGGTTCCTCCGCTGATCGGGAATTCTTCGCGATCCAACCGCTGATCGGTGAATCCTTCGCCGACGACGCTGGTTGGCGCCGCCATCGCATTACTTCGCTGCAGGTGTTCATCCACGGTGGGAGGTATTCTTCCCAATTGTTGATTGGTAGGCCCTCGGCGATGCATGAATCGGCACCGATACAAAGGGAGGAGTCCTTTCGAGGTAGAACGCTGTCCGGCCGATATAAGCCTCGCCGTAATTTTATCCTCCTTGAGGTCCCACAATGAGGAAATTGAGGGTTATCGAAGTTATCCTTAAGAATATGGTAATATTCTCTAGGAACTTCTCGCTAAGAACCGTGAATTAGTTTATACCGTAATCCTATTTGGAGTAGGGCATGGGAGAATATCCGAAGATTGAGTCCGTCCTACCACATTGCCGACAGCCTTGGCCGGATGCTTGCGCTATTACCGACTCGAGTTCAAATGCAACAGGCCGTGCATCATTTGGAGATCGCCGTCATTGAAGCTTCATCTTCCGTGGGACACTTTTGGTTTTGTGTCGCCGGAGAAGCGAGGATAGTAGAGCTCGAACAGAGCTTCAAGCGGCGAGGGAGAGCCCGATCGCCTTGAAGTCGACGAAGGCCAACAAAGAAAAGACTCTCGGTCGTGTCTCGAGGAATTTGAACTCTCGGGCGTAAGCCGGTTAATATCAAGAAGGAGATCATGAGGCCCTTAATGGCGCCGAGGAGGCTTTCAGGTCGAAGCCAGAGGAACTTCAGCAAGCTTTTCTCAATAAAGTATTTGCCGCCACAAATCGCCGCTTAGAAAACTTGTGTAACTTCAGCCTTTTATCGATAAAACATATTTCCGCCCTCTTTGTGCTCTATTATGATTCTTTTATTTCGCCGTAAATAATTAACCATAATACTTATAGGATTTTGGCAAACCCTCACCACAACGGATTTGATTAGCCTTTACCAACTACCGCTTGAGTTGGGCTAGCGGCGGATTATCTAGATCCGCCCGCACGCGGACGCTAGGCCGAAGAATGAAACTCTTCTAGACTTGTTGCTATGATATTGAATACATAGGCTTGGTACTCTTTTACCGCAAGAGACCACCCGCAACGCTGCGGTGAGGCGCTGGCTTAATCCTTCTTAGGCTTCGGATAAAATGCCCCGTAATCAACTCGTGTCTTCTTCAATCGAGAAAGACTAAACCGCAACGCTGCGGTGAGGCGCTGACTTTATCCCTTCTTAGGCTTCGGATAAAATACCCCGTAATCGAACTCGTGTCTTCAATCGAAAAGACTAAACCGCAACGCTGCGGTGAGGCGCTGACTTTAGGGTTATTGGCCAACCCCACCCTCAACGGATTTGACTAGCCTTTACCAACTACCGCTTGAGTTGGGCTAGCGCGGATTATCTAGATCCGCCCGCACGCGACGCTGTGCTAAAAGAATGAGACTCTCTTAGACTTAATGCTACGATGTTGAATAATGAGGCTTCGCCTTTGTCACGGAATAGACTACCCGCAACGCTGCGGTGAGGCGCTGGCTTTATCCCTTCTTAGGCTTCGGATAAAATGCCCCGTAATCAACTCGTGTCTTCTTCAATCGGAGAAAGACTAAACCGCAACGCTGTAAGGCGCTGGCTTTATCCCTTCTTAGGCTTCGATAAAATGCCCTTAATCAACTCGTGTCTTCTTCAATCGGAGAAAGACTAAACCGCAACGCTGTAAGGCGCTGGCTTTATCCCTTCTTAGGCTTCGATAAAATGCCCTTAATCAACTCGTGTCTTCTTCAATCGGAGAAAGACTAAACCGCAACGCTGCGGTGAGGCGCTGGCTTTATCCCTTCTTAGGCTTCGGATAAAATACCCCAAGATGAATCTTGGCCCCTTCTTTGACCGGAGAAGGGTTGAACCGCATAAGGTTGATTGAGGTGGGAAAGGAAGAATGTATTCTATTTCCGAGGGTGGAGAGGAAGGAGGATCTTGTCTCCTATCTCCTGTAAGGGATGAACAAGAGAGGAAGGTTTTGTGTCCTATCTCCGTGTGCTCACGAATTTGAGATAAGAGAGGAAGGTTTTGTGTCCTATCTCCGTGTGCTCACGAATTTGAGATAAGAGAGGAAGGTTTTGTATCCTATCTCTTATTGATGGAGAGGAAGGAGGATCTTGTCTCCTATCTCCCAAGGCCGGAAAGGAAGGATTTTTGTCCTGCTTCCAAAGGAAAGAGACCTAAAATGGGATCTCCATCTTGAGAATCTTGAAAGATGAAACTAAGAGTGGGATCTCCACTGAGAATCTAAGACAAGAGAGGAAGAATGTATTCTATCTCTTGCTTCAAGAGGAAGGATGTGTCCTATCTCCGTGAAGGTGGGAAAGGAAGAATGTATTCTATTTCCGATGAGAAACTAAGAGTGGGATCTCCACCGAGAATCTTGGAAGGGTATGGATAGCTTTCTTTGTAGGATTGCTAACCGAATTTGAAAGTGGACCTCTCGCTCGTGGAAGGAATCGAGAGGGATTTTGCCGGTGGTTGGACCAGAAGATTTTAGTGGGCCCACCACAATGAATTTGATCGGTGAGAGAATTTTGGAGGAAAACACAATAATCTAGGGTTATCCTCATGAAAATGAGTGAGATATTCTCGAGGAACTTCCCATCAAAACGGGTTATCCCAATGTATTAAGGATAATACTTTTCGTAAACTTCCCATTTATCTAAGATTAATTGCCTGGCCGCCATTCTCAGGTGATAAGGCGATATGCACCGTTTGAATAGACCGTGTCTATTATAAACGGTCCTTCCCATTTGGGTTCGAATTTACCTTTCTTCTTGGAGGTGAGGATTATCGGTCGTCGAGCAGCGAGGACGCAGATCTCCTCCTTAAAGGTTCTCTCGTCGAACTTTCTTGTTGAAAGCCCTCGACATTCTAGCTTGATAGAACTCAATGCATTGTTGAGCCTCCAGGCGCTTCTCATCTAACATCTCAAGCTCTTCGAGACGTTTTTGATGTTGTTCTTCGGTCGTCATCTCTGTTGCAAGGGCGACGCGAAGTGACGGAATCTGGATTTCCAACGGGAGAATTGCTTCACACCCGTAGACCGTAGAGTACGGTAGCTCCCGCCGGGCGACGCATCACAGCGATATGCCCGAGTGCTTCTCCGAAGTTTATCATCCCAGTCTCGCTTGTTATTCTTCACAAGCTTCGACAAAATCTTGATGATCGTTTTGTTGAACGCCTCAGCTAACCCATTCGCCGGATTATAGGTCGCCGACGAGACATCTTGTATCTTGAATTTTTCGCAAAACCCGATGAAGGAATTGCCGATAAATTGGGGACCGCTGTCATGCACGATCCGTTTGGGACACCATGTCGATAGATGACATGGTGTTTGATGAATCGACGACGGTACTCGCTTTGACCTCTTTTAGTGGGATTGCTTCACCACTTGGAGAAGTAGTCGGTGATCGCTAGAATAAACCGATCTCCTTTAACCGACGGAGGAAAATGGGACCTACAACGCCCATTCCCCATGTCTCAATGGCCGATGTGGTCAAGGATGCAACCGCCCGAGGCCGATGCATATAATTCGCGGAATTTGACACGCATGGCATTTCCGAAGCCGCATCGACCGCCATTAATCATCGTGGGCCAAAAGTAGCCCATTCTCCGATTCGCCAGAGCTTGGGACCAGCCGGTGTGCACCACATTCACCTTCGTGTGCTTCCCGAAGGACCTCTTCGCCTCTTTGTTTGAGAGGCATCGAGTAAAGACCATCGCACTCGACGCATATAGCATCCGGGTTTCGTGGTCGTAAAGAATCTTGAGCTCTTCGCCGATTGACTCTTCTCCTTCACGCCTTCCGTAGAATACCATGTAAGACGAATCGATGATAGAAAGCCAATCTCGGCTCCAACTTGGTTTGGGTTGCATGTACTTCTTTGGTAACTACCCCTTACCTTCTTGTGCCTCATCGTATAATGGTACGAAGAGTTGGTGAGTCCCGACCGTAACTAGTTGCTCGGTCTCTAAGGTTGTGCTAACGACACGCCTAACGCCGCCAGCATCCGCATGAGCGCTTTGGAGGCGGATATATTCGATGAAGAATTCTTCAATGAGTCCGCCATTTCAACAGCCTATCCGATGATAGGGATTAGATCCGATTCTCGACTTCAGAGTCACCACGAACCCGCTTAACTATCGGTTGTGAATCTCCATACGCCGAGATATTCGACCCCAGCCTCTTTGGCGGCTAAGTCCGATAAGTAGCGCTGTATTCGCTACGCTATTGGAACAGGTTCGTGAGTGAATAAGCACGGGCATGACATGATTCCTGGAAATCAAGACAACTCCGACTCCAAATGAGATTTTAGAACGTCCGGGTACTTGCTACATTAGTGGCCCGAGAAGTCTGGCCAAAATACAATCGCCATATTTGTTGGTGCGATGTAGTGTTGACTTCGACTTCATCCGAAGATCATCATATAGCTCAACTGCATCCGTTGTCGGGCTGGCAGCCAAGAGATCGCAAATCGCTTGTCCTTTGACCGACTTTTGTTGTTTGAAGTGCAAGTCATATTGGGACAAGAGTAAGGCCCATTTCGCCAAACGCCAACTCATTGAAGCCGGCTGGGTCATAAATATTCGGACCGGATTTACGTTAGAGATAACATAAATCGTCTGTCCGACTAAATAGTGTCGCATTTTCTGAATCGCGAACACTAATGCAAGGCACCGCTTCGACATTCGGATATCGAGACTCAAAGACCACTAATGTTCGCTCGTAATACATCGCTCGCTCGCGGACCGCCGCCGCCGCCCCGCGCGAGTAAGGCGCTTAACGAGTGATCCGTTGCCTTGACGTAGATCAGGAACGGTTTTCCCGACTGCGGTGCAACAAGAACAGGAGGTTTAGCGAGATACGATTTAATCTCTTCAAACGCCGACAAAGGCCGCCCCAAATAAACGACACGCCTTCTTGTTCAACTTGGAGAACGGTTGGCACTTCCTGATAGGTTCGATATGAACCGTCGGATGTACGCCAATCGCCCTTGTAACCCCCTGAGTTCTCTCAGATTTCTCGGAGGTTGCAACTCTTGAATTGCCTTCACTTTGTCAGGATCAACGTGGATTCCTTTGTCGGTGACGACGAAGCCAAGGAACTTGCCACTAGACATCCCAAGGAAGGATTTGGCAGGGTTCATCTTTAGTTGATGAGTCCGCATGAGATCGAATACCGTTCCAAGATCTTTGATGTGATCTCCTTTGTCACGGCTTTTTACGACCAAATCGTCGACGTAGCATTCGACCGCTTTTCCAAGATGATCCCGAAAATCTCCGCCATTGCTCGCCGGTATGTTGCACCGGCGTTTTAAGCCGAACGGCATGACCGTAGCAAAATATACCGATGGGCTGCTCAACGCCGTGGTGTTTGGCGCCATCGGGTGCATCTTGATTTGATTGTAACCCGAGAAACCATCCATGAACGACATTCTTTCAAATCCACACGTGTTGTCGACTATGACATCGCTGATTGGAAGAGGGAAGTCGCTCTTTGGGCAAGCAAAGATTCGATCTCTCAGAGTCCATACGCATCCCGACGAACCATTCTTCTTCATGACCGACTATATTCGCCACCCAATCCGATGTTGAATTTCCTCGATGAATCCGATTCTATGAGTTTCTTCACTTCGCCGACGATTGCTCGCAAGATTTGTGGATCTAAACCGCCTTTGCGGTTGCTTGACAGGTTTGGCATCCACCTTGATGTTGAGGCGATGTGTCGCTACATTAGGGTCGAGTCCTGGCATGTCCTCATAACTCCAAGCGAATACATCGATATATTCCCTGATTAGGGCGATCAACTCTTCTTTCTCTTCCGAGGGAAGGGTATTGCTGATGTTTATGAGCTTAGGATGCTCCTCATCACCCATATTAACTGACTACCTCGCCCTTAGTGGGGGTTCTCTTTGTTCGAATCTATCCCCAAACTGCTCTCTGAGTTGATGGATCCATGGGTCTTCCCATGTTGGCATATCTTCATCACCCTCAATAGTAGCAGGATCGACCGTAGCCATATTTGACATCAAAGCCTTGAAAGCTTCTCCGAGGCTGGTGTCAGAATCCCAAGTCAAGAATCGCACTAATGTTCGCCTGTAATACATCGCTCGCTCGCGGATCAGCTGCCGCCGCCCTACGCGGCTTAACGAGTGATCCGTTGCCTTGACGATCGTGAACGGTTTTCCGACATGTGCAACAAGAACAGAGGTTTAGCGAGATACGATTTAATCTCTTCAAACGCTCGACAAAGCGCCGCCCCAAATAAACGACACGCCTTCTTGTTCAACTTGGAGAACGGTTGGCACTTCCTGATAGGTTCGATATGAACCGCCGGATGTACGCCAATCGCCCTTGTAACCCCCGAAGTTCTCTCGCATTTCTGAGGTTGCAACTCTTGAATTGCCTTCACTTTGTCGATCAACGTGGATTCCTTTGTCGGTGACGACGGCCAAGGAACTTGCCACTAGACATCCCAAGGAAGGATTTGGCAGATTCATCTTTAGTCGATGAGTTCGCATGAGCTCAATACCGCTCTAAGATCTTTGATGTGATCTCCTTTGTCACGCTTTTACGACCAAATCGCCGACGTAGCATTCGACCGCTTTTCCAAGATGATCCCGAAAATCTCGCCATTGCTCGCCGGTATGTTGCACCGGCGTTTTTAAGCCGAACGGCATGACCGTAGCAAAATATACCGATGGGCTGCTCAACGCCGTGGTGTTTGGCGCCATCGGGTGCATCTTGATTTGATTGTAACCCGAGAAACCATCCATGAACGACATTCTTTCAAATCCACACGTGTTGTCGACTATGACATCAGTGATTGGAAGAGGGAAGTCGTCTTTTGGGCAAGCAAAGATTCGATCTCTCAGAGTCCATACGCATCCCGACGAACCATTCTTCTTCATGACCGACTATATTCGCCACCCAATCCGATGTTGAATTTCCTCGATGAATCCCGATTCTATGAGTTTCTTCACTTCGTCGACGATTGCCTGCAAGATTTGTGGACGAAACCGTCTTTGCGGTTGCTTGACAGGTTTGGCATCCACCTTGATGTTGAGGCGATGTGTCGCTACATTAGGGTCGAGTCCTGGCATGTCCTCATAACTCCAAGCTAATACATCGATATATTCCCCGATTAGGGCGATCAACTCTTCTTTCTTCCGAGGGAAGGGTATTGCTGATGTTTATGAGCTTAGGATGCTCCTCATCACCCATATTAACCTCGACTACCTCGCCCTAGTGGGGGTTCTTTGTTCAATCTATCCCCAAACCGCTCTCGAAGTTGATGGATCCATGGGTCTTCCCATGTTGGCATATCTTCATCACCCTCAATAGTAGCAGGATCGACCGTAGCCATATTTGACATCAAAGTCTTGAAAGCTTCTCCGAGGCCGGTGTCGTAATCCCAAGTCAAGAATCGCATTTAATGTCCGCCTCCCTCATCGTGGATTATCATCAATTAGCCATGAGCATTCATCTTCTCGAGGAGGATTCAGATCCCAATCCCTTCTAAATGCATAGTAGTTATCCGCTTCCTTTTGGGACATATGTCGCTTAGGAGGGACTCGAGGACCTCGCCCAAACATAGACCTTCTCCTTGTGTCAAGTCGCACTCCCACTTCTTCATGATACCTGTCTCTCGACTATATCTCAATGTGTTGAGGATAGGCCCGTTGTCATCTTCATCTTCCAAAGAAGTCGTGGTGGACCCAAAGGATTTCTCCGCTTGTCGCCGTGGTGCGGCACGAGCCCCTTCTTACGCTGTTCGTGAGGATCTTCATTCACCATCTTCATTCCTACCTTCACAACCGGCGCCGGTTGGAACCAATCCAAGGAACCGATCCAAGCTTATAGAGACCGTGATTTGCTCCCACCTTCTTCTCTTTAGAGGGTTTTGGAGTAATGACTCCAACATCGATCAAGGCCTGAATCTTGTCCTTGAGATGGTAGCGTAACTTTGTAGGATGATGTACCGCCTGCGGTAAGCACAAGACTTAGGATTCAGAACCTTGTTTGCCTCCTCTTGGTTTACAATTGGGGCAACCGGATTTTGTTGTTTTCCGTAAGGTATTTGAAGATGCTCGAACTTCCTCGCCCTTGAACGAGTAAGTCTTGGGAAACCTCGAACCGGATGGTTTCGATTCTCGAGTTTGTTGGCGCCATTGAGGCCGCGATTGCCGTGGTGCACGCTGTTGCGACCGCCGCTGTGGTTGCAGCTCGAACGCTTGATTAGCGCCTACAGACTTTGCCGGCGCTTTACCTTTGCCACGGGGACAAAGTTCTCGCTTGTGAGCATCCACCATAGGCTGACCTCTCCGCTTTCTTCCTCCTCGTGAATCGCCGGCTTGCTCTCCACGATCCTTAAATCTTTCCGTGTCTCTGACGGCAGCTCCCATTGCTTCCAACACGCCCAATGACAAGTTGCTATGACAAGTTTGAGAATGAACTTCTCCGTTATCGGTCTCGCAATTCATTGCCTTATTTCAACCTCTTGACGGTTATCCATCGCTTCCGCTCTTCGCTTTCGTCCAACAAAGAACCGATGGATACCTCTGTCATCGCCGAAGAAATTGGTGAGAAACATGGCTCCATATCATCCCAGCCTATTAACGCCTCGGTTTGAGACGGCGGTACCAATCAAGGCAGCCCACGAAGGGTGCCAACGAATGACCGAACCATCAAGGGCTCGCTGTCGAGATAACGCCTAGATGAGACTTGAAGTAGATCAAGTGCCGAGTGGGCGATCCCTTCCGCCAAACGGTGTAAAGTTGATGAGGTTGAATTTTGTCTGATACGGATTGATTCCCACTCCCTTGGGTAAGGACATGGTATACCGTTTTGTTTGCCTCTTGGTTTACAATTGGGGCAACCGGATTTTGTTGTTTTCCGTAAGGTATTTGAAGATGCTCGAACTTCCTCGCCCTGAACGAGTAAGTCTTGGGAAACCTCGAACCGGATGGTTTCGATTCGAGTTTGTTGGCGCCATTGAGGCCGCGATTGCCGTGGTGCACGCTGTTGCGACCGCCGCTGTGGTTGCAGCTCAACGCTTGATTAGCGCCTACAGACTTTGCCGGCGCTTTACCTTTGCCACGGGGACAAAGTTCGCTTGTGAGCATCCACCATAGGCTGACCTCTCCGCTTTCTTCCTCCTCGTGAATCGCCGCTTGCTCTCCACGATCCTTAAATCTTTCCGTGTCTCTGACGGCAGCTCCCATTGCTTCCAACACGCCCAATGACAAGTTGCTATGACAAGTTTGAGAATGAACTTCTCCGTTATCGGTCTCGCAATTCATTGCCTTATTTCTCAACCTCTTGACGGTTATCCATCGCTTCCGCTCTTCGCTTTCGTCCAACAAAGAACCGATGGATACCTCTGTCATCGCCGAAGAAATTGGTGAGAAACATGGCCTCCATATCATCCCGCCTATTAACGCCCTCGGTTTGAGACGGCGGTACCAATCAAGGCAGCCCACGAAGGGTGCCAACGAATGACCGAACCATCAAGGGCTCGCTGTCGAGATAACACCTAGATGAGACTTGAAGTAGATCAAGTGCCGAGTGGGCGATCCCTTCCGCCAAACGGTGTAAAGTTGATGAGGTTGAATTTTGTCTGATACGGATTGATTCCCACTCCCTTGGGTAAGGACATGGTATACCGTTTTCTTTACCTCTTGAGCGAAATCAAAGTATTGATTTTGCTCTCGAGGTCTTTTATTTTCTCATTTTCCCTACGCCTCCGCTCGTAAACTTGGGGAGGAATGACGGTGTTATCGCTAGCGCTTTGCCGAGCAAAGACGATCACCTACGCTTTGGCCTCCTTCCCCGTCCGTGTCGCTATCCGTTGTTGACATTATTGCGACGACTTGGCTCGCTTTGGCGGTTCATTATCGCCGGATCTGTTGGTCATGCATTGCTCTCATCCGCCGCATGGCCGCCCATTTCAAGCTTAAAGTTGTCCTTTTGCTTGGTTAGGCCTCTTCAAGCATTTGGGACACTTGTTCGCGGGAAAGTTGGTTTGTTATTCATTGCTCGCTTGAACTTGCTTACGCCTTCGCTGGCCTACAACAAAATTTCAAACAAAGAAAATGCCTTTATTTCAGCGCATAATGAAAACGAAAATTACAACTCTCTTCCTTTTGTGAACAAACACGAGGATCTCTATTTTCCCGATCCTCGCTATGGGTTCTTTGCCCGTGTCGGACTTTTGTTCGTCCGCTGACCACCGCAATTCGATCCCGTGTAAACCCGGTTCGAACTACAGACGAGGGGCTCGCTTCACGAAGGAAACGGTTACCGAGGGGATCACACTCACGAAGGAGAGGATCGCCAAAGTGGCCGAGCCACCTTGGCCACTTGGCCGAGGTGGCTCGGCCAAAGTGGCCGAGCCACCTTGGCCACTTGGCCGAGGTGGCTCGGCCAAAGTGGCCGAGCCACCTTGGCCACTTGGCCGAGGTGGCTCGGCCAAAGTGGCCGAGCCACCTTGGCCACTTGGCCGAGGTGGCTCGGCCAAAGTGGCCGAGCCACCTTGGCCACTTGGCCGAGGTGGCTCGGCCAAAGTGGCCGAGCCACCTTGGCCACTTGGCCGAGGTGGCTCGGCCAAAGTGGCCGAGCCACCTTGGCCACTTGGCCGAGGTGGCTCGGCCAAAGTGGCCGAGCCACCTTGGCCACTTGGCCGAGGTGGCTCGGCCAAAGTGGCCGAGCCACCTTGGCCACTTGGCCGAGGTGGCTCGGCCAAAGTGGCCGAGCCACCTTGGCCACTTGGCCGAGGTGGCTCGGCCAAAGTGGCCGAGCCACCTTGGCCACTTGGCCGAGGTGGCTCGGCCAAAGTGGCCGAGCCACCTTGGCCACTTGGCCGAGGTGGCTCGGCCAAAGTGGCCGAGCCACCTTGGCCACTTGGCCGAGGTGGCTCGGCCAAAGTGGCCGAGCCACCTTGGCCACTTGGCCGAGGTGGCTCGGCCAAAGTGGCCGAGCCACCTTGGCCACTTGGCCGAGGTGGCTCGGCCAAAGTGGCCGAGCCACCTTGGCCACTTGGCCGAGGTGGCTCGGCCAAAGTGGCCGAGCCACCTTGGCCACTTGGCCGAGGTGGCTCGGCCAAAGTGGCCGAGCCACCTCGCCAAGTGGCCGAGCCACCTTGGCCACTTGGCCGAGGTGGCTCGGCCAAAGTGGCCGAGCCACCTTGGCCACTTGGCCGAGGTGGCTCGGCCAAAGTGGCCGAGCCACCTTGGCCACTTGGCCGAGGTGGCTCGGCCAAAGTGGCCGAGCCACCTTGGCCACTTGGCCGAGGTGGCTCGGCCAAAGTGGCCGAGCCACCTTGGCCACTTGGCCGAGGTGGCTCGGCCAAAGTGGCCGAGCCACCTTGGCCACTTGGCCGAGGTGGCTCGGCCAAAGTGGCCGAGCCACCTTGGCCACTTGGCCGAGGTGGCTCGGCCAAAGTGGCCGAGCCACCTTGGCCACTTGGCCGAGGTGGCTCGGCCAAAGTGGCCGAGCCACCTTGGCCACTTGGCCGAGGTGGCTCGGCCAAAGTGGCCGAGCCACCTTGGCCACTTGGCCGAGGTGGCTCGGCCAAAGTGGCCGAGCCACCTTGGCCAAGTGGTCGAGGAGGCTCGGCCATGTTTGGTCGAGCCACCTCGCCAACTTGGCCGAGGTGGTCGAGGTGCTCTGCCAAGTGGTCGAGGTCGAGCCACCTGCCAACTTGGCCGGTAATTTCGCGGCCGAGCCATTTCTGTTGGCGCTAAGCACTCTCCCCTTTTTGTATAAATAGGGGTCTTGCTCATTGAAGGGCGGATTTTGGGATCCGAGGATTTGGCTTTGGCTTTGAGGCGGATTTTCGAGGAGTTTCCAAGAATTCTCACGAGATCCACGAAGCCGCCAACGCTGCTCCGGAAAGCACCGGCAGTACAAGTCCGGGCCGACGCCGATCCACAAATCGCGGTAAGAAAACTCGGTCGAACTACGATACCCTCTAGGTTAAGCTTCGCCTTAATCTCGTGGATAGCGCCGGATTTCTCCTTGTAGATTCACCCGCCCGGCGATCCTCTCCTTCGTGAGTGTGATCCCCGCAGCGCATCCTCTCCTTCGTGAGTGTGATCCTCAGCGCTTCGCTTCCTTCGCGGAACGAGCCCCCACGCCTCAGAAGTTCCGTAACCCGGCTTACACCAGATCGAATTGCGCGTGGTCAACTGACTAACAAAAAGTCCCCTAAGATGCAAAGAACTCACGCAGTTTGTGATCCCTAAAATAGAGATCCTCGTGTTTGTTCACAAAAGGAAGAGAGTTGTAATTTTCGCTTTCATTGTACCCCTGAAATATAAAGGCATTTTCTTTGTTTGAAATTTTGTTGTAGGCCAACGAAGCTGTAAACAAGTTCAAACGAGCAATGAATAACAAACCAACTTTCCCCGCGAACAATCATTAGTGGCAAACAAAATGTCATCCACATACAGAACCAGAAAAATATACTTACTCCCACTGAATTTTTGATATACACAATCATCAACAATATTCATCTCAAAACCAAACGAGATAATTATTTGTTGAAACTTGTGGTACCATTGACGAGGAGCTTGCTTGAGTCCATAAATGGATTTCCTTAGTTTACAAACCATATTCTTTGGGTCTCCTGACACAAAGTTTTTTGGTTGTACCATATAGATCATCTCATCAATGTCTCCATTGAGAAATGCAGTCTTAACATCCATTTGATGTAACTCAAGATTGAAATGAGCAACAAGTGCCATGATAGTCCCGAAGAGTCTTTCGATGAAACCGAGAGAAAGTCTCAGATAGTCAATGCCTTCCTTCTCGAGTATAGCCTTTAGCTACAAGGCGTGCTTTATACTTTTCCACATTACCATTTGCATCCGGCTTGGTTTTAAATATCCATTTACAACCAATTGGTTTTGCACCTTCTCGCAATGGGACAAGTTCCCAAACCTTATTGTCTTGCATAGACTTGTACTCCTCATTCATGGCATCAATCCACTTTTGAGAGTTAGAACTTTTCATGGCCTCAAGGAAGTTGATTGATCATCTTCCATCATTCCATTACTTTCTCATGTTCTTGAAGAAATACAATATAATCATCCCAATAGCATTTCTCCTTTCTCTCGTGGATCTCCTTAATGGCACCGGTTCTTGAGGTTGTTGAGTTTGTTCTTCCGAACAGGAGTTGTTCAATATTGCCTTCTTGAGGTTTGATTCATTTCTTGAACAATAAATGTATAGGTACTTGAATATTGTCGAAATGATCAGATGGATTGGATTTAAAGCCAATTCCTCCTCAAAGGCAATGTTCTAACCTTATTTCTCCCCAAACTCAACATCCTCAAAGAATGTTGCCGCTCCCGCCTCAAAAATATTCCCGAGTGTGGGATCATAAAACTTATAGCCCCGGATCGCTCGTAATACCCAATAAAATAGCCGCTAACCGCTTTGGAGTCCAATTTCTTTTCATTTGGCCTATAAGACCTTGCCTCACCGACATTCCCAAATATGTAAGTGCTTTTAGACCGACTTTCACCACCCAAAGCTCATAAGGTGTTTTAGCAACTGCTTTTACTTGGTACTGCTAAGAATGTAAGTCGCAGCCTTTAGTGCTTCTCCTCAGAGTGACTCGTAAAGAAGAATGAGCAATCATACTTCTTACCATATCCTTAAGAGTCCTCGTTGCCTTTCACTACACCATTCATGCTAGGTGATCCCGGCATGGTGTAATCGTGGGACGATACCGAATTCTCTAGGTATCTAGCAAATGGTCACGGGCGTTGTTCACGAACCATCATATCCGCCGTAGTACTCACCACCACGATCGATCTAACGGTTTTAATCTTTTATTGAGTTGGTTCTCAACTTCACCTTAAAAGCTTTGAATACGCCCGAGACTCGATTTTTCTTTAATGAGATATAGGTACCCATAACGTGAGTAATCGCTCATGAATGATATAAAATATTGTTGACCATTCCAGATGCCGAGGGAATGGCCCATAAATATCTCAGATGTATCAATTCTAAGACGCCTCAAGATCCGCTGGCACCTAATCTCTTAACTTTAGTCCGCTTTTCCTTGATACCAATGCATACATCAAAGTCTCAGAAAATCAAGAGAATCTAAAATGCCATCGACACAAGACGCCAACTCTACCTTTGAGATATGACCCAAGCTTATGCCATAATGACGAATTTTCCTTATTTAATTTACGCTTAGTACCACGGATTCCACATGCAAGGTTTCATTATAGGAAGTAATTGTATCAAGCAAATATAGGTTGTCAAAATTACTCAAGTAACCGGTTCCACAATATTTGAATTAAAAGATAAACTGAATTCATTGTTTCCAAATGAACAAGTATAACCTGATTTGTCCAATACGTAAACCGAATTAGTTCCGCCTAAAAGACGGTACTACAAAAGTATCTTTTAAGTCCAAATATGAACCAGCTCCTAAAAGCAACCTAAAGTGCCCAATTGCTTCCACATCTACCGACACATCGCCCACAAAGATGTATCTTTCACCATCACTTGGCTTTCGTAGCTCGTGCAACCCCGCATAGAAACACTTATGTGAGTAGTAGAAGCCTAATTTAACCACCAAGTGTTTCTAGGTACCGAGACTAAATTAACCTCGAATCGCACCAAAGTAAGGAACGCACTTTTGACACGCCAGCGGATATTTGGTACAATCCTTCTTTTCGTGTCCATCCTTATGACAAAAGAAACAACCCCGTGTAGACAAATAAAAATCCTCCAGACGAGGGTCGGGCGCACCCTAGTTATTAAAGCTTCAAAACGAGACTCGGTCAAAAGGCGAGGCTCAACCTCAATACGAGGTTCGCACGAGAAACGAAGCTCAACAGTGATTAAACGAGGCTCGCCCACAACGCTTAAGTTTGACGAGGCTCGCATAAGATCAAAGTTTGGCGAGGCTCGCCCCAACGCCGTTCTGGCCAAGCTCTCCTTTCGTGACGAGGTTCGCCACAGCAGCGAACCTCGCCATTCAACCGAGGTTCGCCACAGCAGCGAACCTCGCCATTCAACCGAGGTTCGCCAGCAGCGAACCTCGCCATTTAACCGAGGTTCGCCACAGCAGCGAACCTCGCCATTCAACAGAGGTTAGCCTATAGCGGTGAACCTCGCCATTCAACCGAGGTTAGCCTATAGCGGTGAACCTCGCCATTCAACCGAGGTTAGCCTATAGCGGTGAACCTCGCCATTCAACCGAGGTTCGCCACAGCAGCGAACCTCGCCATTCAACCGAGGTTCGCCTATAGCGGTGAACCTCGCCATTCAACCGAGGTTCGCTTATAATAGCTAAGCTCGCCATCCAACCAAAAGGTATAAACACATCCAAACCGAGATTTGCCCACGCAATGGCTCGTTACTCCAACCGGCTTGCTCAAGTAGTGAACTTCGCCATTCGATCAAAGTTCACCAGCCAAGGAAGAGCCGGCTCGCCATCTATCGAAGGTCGCCGAAGCGACCCAAAGGCCACGAAAGCCACAACAATCACGTGGCTAAGTAGTGGACATCGGTTATACCCACGCCCATGCCGCTAGCCCACGCTCCCACAATTCCAAAGATGCCGCTACATGCTAAAAGCCCTATAAATGGCGGTGAGTAGCCATTGGTGAGGACTTTGGACAGCTTGAGAGAATCTAGCACTTGCGCCGCAAGAGAGATCGAAGTTCTTCATCAATCATCAACAACTCGCTCGATCGTCAACGAAAGCTTAAACTCTACGTGAGCATTGAGTGAAGCCTTCTTCGCCACCAAGAACCCATACAAAAGAGAAGTCAAATCAATCTTCTCTTCCTCTCAGAATCGAGAGGGTGTGATTGTAATTCTTTTCAAAGTCAATCAAACAAAACTTTTTCGACTCTACGTAAGATGGCTAATTAATGGAGCAACCGCTCATTCCGATGAATTGGTGGTGGCGCATCGACAAGATTGCGGTGGGAACCGAGGTTCAAACCTTGGTCATCGAATTCGATCGAGTAAGTACGAGGAGTTTCTCTCCTCCGGGCATCTAGCCCGCTGAAGACACGCAGTGTCGCCGAAGTCTCATATGAGACTTCAGCCCCGTGGCTTCGCTGAATCCTCTCGAGCGAACCTCGACGAAAGCAGCCTTTGTCTCTCAAAGACAAGGCTCCAAAAGTCAACCACGGGCTAAGAAATGGGTTGTTAAGCAGCCCAAGTCCACTTCGATGTTTTAGCCGTTTGGCTTCGGCGAGCCTCGCCGCCTATGAGAAGACTGGACCTTCTAATGGTCCACTTTCGAGACGCATAGACAACGCCGCCGATGTAACCAAGCTCGCCGACGCGCTCGAAGCTTTGGTCTCGCTGGACGGATTCCACTATCGTCCAAGAAAATCAACGAACCTCGCCATCATCGGGGTTCATTCAAAACAAGACGAAGTCGCCTAATCGCTAACCTCGCCTACAAGACTAACGCCGCCTTCATGAAGCCTAGTCCAAATGACGAACCTCGTCAGCTTCGGCCCAAACCGCGAAGCTCACCTAGCGGCTAACTCGCCACAACGCGAGGTCCTCAAAAGGAACGAGCTCGCTTCTAGCAAATAACCTCGCCTACAACGCGAGGTCCCCTTTAAAAGGGTCGAACCTCGCCAGCAACATGAGGTCCCCTTTAAAAGGGTTGAACTTCATCCAAGCAATGAACTTCGCCAACATGAGGTCTTCTAAACAGATCTAACCTTTAGAACGGCGAACCTCGGCCAAAATCAAAGAAAATGGCAACCTCGCCAGTTCGCCAAACTCGATCTAGGAAGCTCTCTCAAATGAGGCTCGCTTTCAGAGTCAACAGGGGAACACCCGCCGATCTCGTGATTATCTCACTCGCAAGCTGATGCTAGTCAAATGCAGTCTCATTGCTGCTGTGGAGAAGCTTATTTCGGCGATGCGCGCCCAATGTTCATCGACGCATCAGCCTTCAGTTTTTGAGCGATTGTCTGACCCGTCAACCAGACGAAGGCGGTTCCACCATAAAAAGCGAGCAGCCCGCAATGGTCATGGAGTGACTATCAATATGGTGGGGAGAAGCGGGAGCAAGACCCCGATAGGCGCCCATTATCCGACAGTATTCCCCGTGGTTAAGAGGCTTTAATCAATACTGTATGCCTATCGGGCACCCGTCTTCGTACCGGAGTGGCAATTCCACTTGACTATAGCCAATTGGCTGGGGGTACTTCTGAAGAAGTTGAGAATTCTGGCATGGCTACATCCCAACCTTCATCATCGACTTGGTCAGCGGATCGGCCGTCCTCATGGCGAGCGAGAGGAAGAGATGACACGAAGAATAGAAGAGCAACAAGCTACTATTCTTGCGCAACAAGAATCCATCAAGCGCTTAGAAATGATGATGGAGAAACTTGTGGGCAAGAAGAAGATGGACGAAGGAGGATCCAAATCGAAGCAAGAAGGCTATAACGCGAATCATGACGCCCACTCAATGTCATCGAAGCGAATCGAATCCGCGACAAAAGAGCAAGATCATGTGTTGCGGGATTTCCAAAAGCGGTGGATGCTCACGAAACTCAAGGGCAATCAAAGGAGCCGGGGTGGCGAGGCCATATCTATAGAATGGGACGATGTCCCATATCCTCGAAATTCAAGCCACTTAACTTAGTGCGCTTTGACTAAAAAGTTCTCCGTCACAACACATCTACTACTTCAAGCACAAACCGGCATATAACGGTAATGATCCTATTATGACCCGATTATTCATTAGCACTCTTAAGGGAGTCGCCGAGTGGTTCCGAAGGTTAGAGCACAGGTCTATCAACTCTTGGAAAGATCTGCAAAGGCTCTTTATGGCCCGATTTTTGATGATGACACCGAGGTGTCTATGGCCACTTTGTCGGTCGAAAAGCAAAAGAAGGCAGTCTGTCGGCCGCGTTGTCAAGCGATTCGAATCTGTCTTTGCACTCGGGACCGGGCCTCAGGCGACATTCATCGGGATGTGCGAGCCAACCTCTCGATCAACATACTTTCTAAGATGGGTGCGCTTGAGGCATACTCTTGGAAAGAATTGGTGAGCAAAGGCTAACAAGTTGAAAACATGATTAAGAGGATGGCGGAGGAACCTCGGGACTCGTTTTAAAAAGGGGTAAACTGTAATAATTTTACTCCTCAAAAGCAATCGAAGGGAAGGAGACTTTAGTCAGGAAGCCCAACCTACTTCAAGATCCTTCAAGCGTAAATCAAACGCTTCGACAACCGCCCTCGAAGAAGTATGATTTTAAGGATGACCAGGTTATCCCAATCCTCAAAACTTTAATTAAAATGAACAAGATCACGCCCGAAATAAAGAAGCCGGAGGAAGCTTCAAGGACGGATGATCCAAAATATCAGATGTACCATCGAATGGTACACCATCCGACGGGTCATGTTACATATTGAAGGACAAGATCCGTGTCTTGCTAGAAGCGTGTGTTATGACTCTGCGGGAGGATCAAAAGAAGGTGTCTCAGAAACATGGTCGCCTCCAATTTGGCGATTTTATGGAATTCCGCGCGTGACGGGTAAAACCGATCCATCAAGCAGAAGCCAAAGTTGTGAACTTTGATCTCCAGCGGCGGGAAGCACAAGGTATGGTCCCTTACACTACGCCGAAAGGCGAAATTATGTGGGTTCATCCTGACTTGTTATCAGATGAACAATGGACTTCTTCAAAGTCAAAAGGGAAGTCTTGTAACGCCACCTCTGCTGCGCCGGAAAAGGAACAAGTCAATGACTCTACCGAGCAACAAACCGCCTTGCCGACATCCCGACGTATTAGCCACCCGAGGCGAAAAGAGTTCCTAAGGGAGTACCCGAAATGCGCCCGATGTAGCAAAGAAAGGAGCCAGTTGGTGGGTCCAAGACAAGGGAGATCCGCTACAACAAAGCACTCAGGAAGGACATGCCTGAAACTTCGAAGGCTCCTTTCCAGTTCGACGTGTTAACCCAACTCTCCAACATCCCGGCGAGAATTACTTTATTTGAGCTCTTGCGTCTCTCTCAATCTACCGTAGAAGCTCATGAGAAGCCGGCGGATAATGAAGCTGCCTCGCTCATTTCCTAAAGGACAATGTAAGTTTGTGCCCAATGTTATCGTCTTCAAAGGGCCAATACCTTGCATTACTTTTTCATCGAGGACATGCAAGTGAAGAACCCAAAGCACGATAGGCCGTTGTACTTCACCGCTATATCGGATCTCGTCCAATCAACCGAGCTCAAGTTGACCCGATCTCGCATTGAGTATCATCCCATTGAGAATTATACAACATCTTGGGATACCGCCGCACCGTTAGCAACAACCGACTACCATCTACGGCTTCAATGCTACAAATTCGTCCCTTGGGCAAGATCAAACTCAAATGCCAAATAGAGATTTGAAGACGATGTTACCGCTATGTCATCGACGCGATACATCTTACAATTTGCTCTTGGAGTCGACCACGGATCCATGAAAATTTGATCGCCCCATCTACGCTGCATCAATGCATGAAGTATGTAGATGAAGAAGGGATGGTTAAAACATTGGTCGCGAAAGGCAACCATTCAAAGGTGTGGAGAATTATTTTACTGATTCTCGCCCACTACCTTGAGGAAGGCCAAACCGATGAACCACAGATCGAGGACTATGACAAATGAAATGAAGTCGACATAGAGTCCCAACAAGGTGTTGTTTTCAATGATGTAAAACCCTTTGTAATCGATCCAATGATCCCGATGACGACATAGTCGATTTTAATGAAAATTATGATTTAGCTTACGACCGGTGTTAAAAGTCATACCGACTGATGTCGAAATTCTTCCACGGTTGTATGTCAACTCAGATTGCACATGCCCATTCACCGCCATTTATGACAACTCAAAGGCACTTTAATTCTTCACAAGTGGTTTTGTGATACCGCCCCTAATAATGGTCGAAGACATTATCTTTGGGCGTCAACAAACCATTGCAAGCTGAGGTGGAACAACCCCAAGCAAAAGAAAAAGAACCCCAATTTTCATATTTCTCGCCGACGGCGCAACATCTGATGAAGAAAATGGGATATGACTTCCTTCACAAAGAAGGGTTAAATTACGGAAAAGGTATCAAAACGCCGATCCGACCGCTTATGTCCCTAAGGCCACCGATGATTACTATCATAAAACTTCGTAAAGGGTTGGGATATGAGTCGCCGCCGCATCATGGCACGTTATGACTGAGGATGAGTTAGATCACTCATCTTCTGAAGCAACTTCCTGGGATTCTGACGTCAGTATAGGACATGAATTTAAGTCCTTGATGGTCAATATGACCTCAGCTGATCCAATAGAGATCCAAGAAGATGATCTCTTACCGCTATTGGAAGATCCAATGAGTCACACTGGGAATGCAATGGGAACATCGCTTTGAACAACGGAACCACCCATCGATGACAAAATAATCCAAATAAATATGGGGGCGAATCTAATCCAAAACCCATATTCATAAGCTTATAGTTTGACTACCAAGAAAAGGAGAGCCTTATCGCTTGGTACAGAATATATCGATGTCTTAGCATGGAGTTATGAAGATATGCCGGTTTAGACCCTCAAGTGGCCATGCATCGCCTTAACATTAAGCCGTGAGCTAAACCGTTAAACAACAACAACGACGCATTTTCCCTCAGTCATGAAAGCCATCGAAAGAAATCGAGAAGCCGATCAAGGCGTGGTTCATCCGAAGTGCAAAGATCCCGACCGGGTAGCAAATATAGTACCCGTGGTAAAGAAAACGACAGATCCCACCGGCGCTGATTACCGAGACGAATACGCATGTCCGAAAGACGATTTCTACCAATTACGGACATTATCATCGACAACACATGTGGATTCGAGAGGATGTCTTTATGGATGGCTTTTCGTGGTACAATCAAATCAAAATGCACCCCGATGATGAAAAGCACACGCTTCCCAACACCGCCGAATATACCGTTATACCATGCCTTTCGCTTGAAAACGCAGGGCTACATACCAACAGAATATGACCACTATTTTCCCAAAACATTTACGAAAACAAGGAGTGCTACGTAGATGATTTAGTAGTCAAGAGTCGCCGCAAAGTGATCACTTGCACGACTTAAAGACAACATTTGAGATAATGCGTCACATCGCTTGAAGATGAACCCACTAAGTCTTTTCTGGGGATGTCTAGTGGCAAATTTCTAGGGTTCGTGGTCACAGCAGATGGTATCCGTCTCGACCCGGACAAAGTCAAAGCTATCCAGGAACTTCCACCTCCTAGAAGCCTCAGAGAGCTTCGTGGTCTCCAAGGGCGTTTGGCTTATATTCGCAGATTCATTTCCAATTTATCGGGGAAATGTCAACCCTTCTCGAAGCTCATGAAGAAAGGTGTATCGTTCGTTTGGGATGAAGATTGCCTAAGGCATTCAAGAGATCAAAACATATCTTTCTAATCCCCGTGTTAGTTGCACCTAAATCGTGAAAGCCCTTCCGATTTACATCCGATCTACGAGTATGCGTAGCGTGTCTCTAGCACGTGACGACGCATGAACACGCGGAACGCCTATTTAGACGCCGTCGGGGTCAATATCGATATCCTCCCATTGAAGGAATGTTTGGCTTTGGTCTTTGCCATCCAAAAGATGCATTACCGGTGGGACGACTATACACGCCATCTCTAGAATCGACCCCATACGGTATTTATGACCCACCGCACGCTGAATGGCCGAATGGCTAGATGGGCATTGTTATTATCTCAAGACGATATTCACTTCAAACCGCAGAAGCGTGAAGGGTCAAGCGTGTGTGACCTTATGGCTAACCATCCATTGAAAGGTAAAATCAATTGTATCAAGACATGCCCGATGAACCTTATGAGGCTAATTTGGTCTCTAAGGAACAGTATGGCGCTTGTTCTTCGATGGAGCCGCGAGTAATTCTCGATGGCCTCGTTGTAGCCGAGTGGGGTGGTATTGATATCTCCACAAAACCACGGATACCGCTGAAATGCGGTCGCTGTCGTAACCATGCACCAATAACGAAAGGTAGTATAATGCGCATCGATTGGTCTCGACATAGCCAAACATTTAGGCGTGAAACACCTTGAAGCATTTGGGGATTCACAGCCTAATCGTGAAACAACTAAGAGGAGAGTACGGTCGCACTAAGACCTTATCCTCATCATGCAAATGCCGCGGACTTTAGTCAATCCTTTGGAAGCTTTTACATTGATCATGTGCCCCGCTTGCGTAACACTTATGCCGATGCTAGCTGCCTCTTTACGCTTAGCCCCGCCTCGAGAATGCTACTCGCCAGGTTATTGTGTCTAGTCGGCAGCTATTTCACCAAAATATGCATTACAATCCAAGCAAATAAGACTAACCTAAGTCACTTGAAGCACGAGACCGGCGTTTCCGATCATCGACTATGTCTTGCATGGGATATTGCCCAAGACATAAAAGAAAGAGAGTCAATTCGCCGACGAAAGCATCAAGATTTTACTATGATTCCCAATTACGACTTTATACGAAGGTCGATGATGGGTTACCGCCCGATGTTTGTCAACTAAGGAAGCAGAGCAAGTCTTGAAAGAAGCTCATAATGGTGTTTGTGGAGCACACCACCGACCTAAGTTATGGGACCGATTCGTAGACTTGGGTATTATTGGCCAACTATGGTAAAAGACGCTGTAGCTTACGCTAAACGGTGCCATGCATGCCAGATACATGCTAACTATCTTCATCAACCGCCGGAACACTTGCATCCTACTGCTACGTCCTGGCCATTCGAAACATGGGGAATGGACATTGTTGGTCCAATTTCTCCGCTTCTTCAAAAGGACATCGCTTCATATTGGCGATAACTGATTATTTCTCAAAGTGGGCCGAAGCCATCCCATTGAGATTGGTCAAGACAAGTGATGTGATTAAATTTGTTAAACATCATGTCATATACCGATATGGTGTGCCCAGGCAGATTGTCCACGACAATGGTCCACAATTTGTCAGTCATGCTTTCACGCGGTTCTGCGATAAATTCCGAATCCGGAATTTAGCATCAACAGCTTACTACCCCGCTGCGAACGGACAAGCTGAAGTTTTTAATAAGACGATCATCAAGATCCTTACTAAGATGGTTTCTTCAAATAAGAAGGATTGGGATGATAAGTTGGGACAAAGTTTGTGGGCTTACCGCACAACGGTTCGCACACCAACGGGTACCACCCCATATTCTTTAGTTTATGGTTGCGAAGCTATTTTACCGATGGAGATTCAAATTCCGTCACTACGAATGGCATTAACCACAGGAATGACGACTGAAGAAAATCATCGTCGACGCCTTGAGGAACTTGAAATGCTGGATGAGAAGCGACTACAGGCTCAACAGCATATCGAGTTGTACCAGACCCGGATTTCTAAAGCATTTGACAAGAAAGTCCGAGGTCGTATTTTCAAGGAAGGCGACCTTGTGCTCGCTGTCCGACGCCCGATGATCCTCAATTCTAAGAAGAAGGGGAAATTCGAACCAAAATGGGAAGGACCATTCGTAGTGGAGTCTGTTTACTCGAATGGAGCGTACCGCCTAACCAATCAAGAAGGCGACAAAATCATGATGCCTATCAACGGTAAATTTCTGAAGAAATATTACCCCTAATTAATTATCTTATTACTTCTAGGTATTGGCTTACCAAGTAATATTCCAATATTTTATATTCACAATATTCGCCGTTTCTTACAAATGACGATTATTGTCCAATATTGGCCTACCAAGTGATGTGTCAATATTCTTACAATGTCCACCATTTCCCATAAGTGATGTTCATTATCCTATATTGGCCTACCAAGTGATGCGCCAATGTTCTAATTTCACCCCTATCAGTTCTTTCATCGAATAGCGGTCTACCATGCGAGGTGCCTCTATTTCAACCATAGTCGTTATACTCCTATGTCACTGAACGACTCGACCACTCCCACATGGTCATTTCATTGAATGACTTTGTTCATAATCATTGTTGTTATACTTTCATGTCACTGAACAACATGATTACTTTCTGATCACGATCGTTATACTTTTATGTCACTGAACGATTCGATCACAACTTTCACACTATCTTATTCCTGGTAATAGCCTACCATGCAATTTACCTTTATTCCAATCATAGTCGTTATACTCTCATGTCAATGAACGACTTGACTACTCCCACATGATCATTCCTTTAAATGATTCTGTTTGTAATCCTTGTTGTTATACTTTCACGTCACTGAACAACTCGATTACTCTTTGATCACAATCATTATACTTTTATGTCACTGAATGATTCGATCATCCTCATATGATTTTATTCCTATTAATGACCTACTAGGCAATTTGCCTTTATCTTTTAATCCAACGTCTTGAACGGCTAAGGATAGAGGGGAGATTTTAGCATTAAGCCTAAAAGAACCTCCTCGAAAACTCATCATACTGAGGGGAAAAGTATGGCTAGTCGGTTCAAGCGGCAGCGGTAAAGACATACCAAGTCCGTTGATAGCTGGGAGTTTGCTAAAAATTCCAGGTTGCAAATGCAAATTGCACAAGAAAACATTAAATGGACACCAAAGACGAAATTTTATAACAAAGTCAAGGGTACATAGATTACAAGTTCTCAAGGGTTTGGCGGATTTCGGTAGCAATCTTGACCATAGTTTCCTTGTGAGCGACCTTAACCTCCTCCGCCGCCGCTATGAAGATCGCCGCCGAAGTACAGGTGACTGGGCTCACCAGCGCTTAGCCCATCCAAGTCATTGATTCAGCTTTGCATCGCTGCCCTCGCTCCCGCATTGAGCTATCGAGTTTGATGTTTCAAGAGTACCGCTAGCCCGCTCTGCCTCGGCCAATTTTGCTTGAATATCGACGAGTGTACTTTATAGAGTCAACCAGAGTTGTTGGTTACGCTCGACGCCAGCAACCCTTTTCTTTTCATCATACAGAGATGTGGCCTTTTCAAAGAGCTGGCCAATAGACTGCTTCTTCTCGAGTAGTTGGCGTTGGAGCTCAAATTGGGTATCATCTCTTATTCTCCTAAGCTGCATAGCACGGTCCTCAATCATGGAACGAAGGGACTGGTCACGCTG
Organism: Asparagus setaceus; assembly: GCA_012295165.1. NCBI lineage: Eukaryota > Viridiplantae > Streptophyta > Magnoliopsida > Asparagales > Asparagaceae > Asparagus > Asparagus setaceus. The sequence goes on along the minus strand of CM022702.1, from coordinate 81,496,338 downwards.
TCTTTGCCATCTGTTGAAAAGGGTCTGTGCCTGTACCCGGATAAGTTGGTAAAGCGGCGTAGGCTATAGCGTTAGTCGGGCTCGCATCACATCCGTGAGAGGTTCCAATCGACCTTGATCGGCAAAGTCACCACCACGCTCTAACACTTGAACAGGAGACTCTTTTAGGATGGTGAGGAAATTATGGCGAATCATAGATACCCCGTATTCTTTTGACAAATCAAAAGAAGAGGGGGTACCAGCAGAAGGATTTGAACCCGACGGACAAGCCGAGAACGGGATTGGCGGGACTTCAATCGAAGGAGTGGTGGCGACAGTCAAAGCCAGTGAGGTCTCAGGCACAATCGCGGCAGGGATCGCCGAATCATCATCTCGCCCCGGTTCTCGACTCAAACAACAAATGATCACGGAGACTCTTCAAAGATCAACAGCATACTCTTGGCAAAGATCGAGGGCCTTCAGTAATGGGGCTCAAACTGGTGGCAGCTTCAATCAAGCCTTCTCTCCTTACACGCTTGACTACACGCTTGGTCCGAGGAGGCCCTGGTCTTTTAGATCCTTGAGTGGTTGGCACCAAAGCTTGGCGTCCTCCAGGCTCCGAAGCGGGGGTGGCTTCTTGGGGCACAGCTCCAACAGGCTGGCTGGGCGAGGTAGAACTTTCAAGAGGATCCTCTGGAATATGTTCCGATGGTTCTCCAAAAGGAGCGAAATCTCCAGGTGTCTCTGATACAGGTTCAGCCCCGGGAGTTTCTTCAAAACCAGCAGAAGAAGAGATGTTGCTACCGTACTCATCTAGAGCCTCATCTATATCCGCCTGGGTCTCATGTGGGCTGGATTGACGTGATGGCTCTTGAGTCCCATGAGGGCTGGATTGGCGTGAGGGCTCCATATCGACTTGGGGTTTAGCAGCCCCAAAGATCCGCTTCGCAAATACTCCTTTAGTCCCTAATGCGCTCCTCGCTGAAGTCCGCCTTCTATAACGCCCCGAATCAATCGTAGCCCGTAAGAGTTGATGTTAAAGCACGGAATTTGGCGTTTGCCATGCAATGCCACTTGCGATCTGTGAGCGTCGTCGGGGATTGAGGGTCTCGCTATGAAGAGAAAACGAGCACCCGTGCCGCCACGACGGTCCAATACCAAGCCCCGCTCCCACAACTAAGCCGCAGCCGTCGGATTGTAATTGAGGATTGGGATTACCGACATACAGTTGGTCATACCCGAACTGACGAGCAAAGCGGCAAGGTAGATAAGGCTCCGTTACGCATATAGGACCGAAACGGCATACAAAATACCCTGGTCGGATGCTCATGAGCCATAAGAAGCAGCCAAGTGATAGAGTGGTATAACCCTGAGCATTGGGTTCATCCACTAAAGCTTGTCCATAGCTGACCCCAGGAAAATGAGGGAGGCACCGGTTAAAAGAATAACTCTTATAGTCCCGGAGAGCGCGCCGCACTGAAGCCATGTAATGCTTGGTCCAATCGACGTTCTCTAGCCTCTGGATGAAAGGAGTAACTTGTCCCTCCACATGTGCAGAAGGTGTACCCATAAGAGTAGGGCAATGCATGACGAACCACGCCATAAGATAGGCGTATGGTAATTCTACCCTTGGGTTCTCAGCACCATGGCAGAAGGCATAGCAAAGACGCCGCAACCCGCTTTGAATACGAGCAATCATGGCAGGAAGAAGTGCATATTGACGCTCGCGGCGCCAAGCGCATGCCAGGAAAATCACCTCAGATGCCAGTAGGTCAAAGCTGCCGGCAGGGATGACGATGTGTTTGAGCCACAACATGAGGTAGCCTGCTAGCACAGCCTTCGAAGAAATCGGCTCCCCGCTCTGGTAAAGATAAGTGTCAAATGTCGTTCCTTCCGGGAAGCCATGCTCGTCTGTGTTAGTCACATAGGACATTGGAAGGTTACCGAGCACAAGCCGTGACAAAGCACCCGCCTCAAGAGGACCCAGGGGCACCACTGTACCTTTCTTATCATCTAGCCCCTCAAAGAGGTAGTGAGCCCAAATGCTGTGACTAATGGACTTCTCCCCCTTCTTATCGGCGCGGCCGTTCCTACATGTGCAAATATGATAATGGCACATCACTTCCCAATAGGTCTCCACTACTTGGGGGTGATCTCTTTCCAAATCTGCCAGTTCTTTATACCCCGGGATGTACTCCTCATACGGATACCTCCCATGAGGTAGTCCAGAAATCTCGGCCATCTCATGCAAAGCAATCCCCAACTCGCCATCTGGGGTGAAGAAAGTGTGAGTATCAGGATTATACAACTCCAAGATTCCAAGGAACTGTTGAGAATTGTTCCTCAAACCCGGTTGAGTTGCCACGATAGGAGCCCTAAGGCCAAACCTCTCCAACTCGCCACGATACTCTTCTAGAATGTATTCGGTGATGCGAGGCCACCATTCGAAGGACCCCATCGAGACCAACCAGAGTCCGGAAATCCTTGGCGGGAATTGCCCTTCCACCTTATGGAAAGCACGACCAAAGGTGTTGGTCACATACCGATTCGCCAACAGAAGCTCCCTCTGAAAAGCCGGGTTGTAGACCAGTTACATGATGACCATGGCGGTCCACCTGCACCACCCCGAGAGAAGTGACCACACATCACTCCATCTTGAGTAGGGGTTAGATCCCAATTCATCTTCCGAGGATTAGAAGCGGCTCTTAAGGAGGTCAGTGAGCAATCCCGTTCCATTGCGGGCAAGAACATGTAGCGTGAGTTTACCACTCGGAGCCACTTGTACGAACCCAAGTCCAACAACTGATCTTCGTGATCATCTCCAAACGAAGACGAGCTTTGCGATCGGTCCCGGCACGACTCCAAAGGGGCATCCGTAATCCAACCAAGGTGGATGTTGAAGGTTCAGAAAGGAGTCTCAACTCCTCTTCAGTTCTGTCCACAAATGCAGGAACGTTCACGAGAGGGGAGAGGAAATCAGGTTCTGCCTCTTGAGCACCATTTGCTCCAAAAGAACCCCGTTGAGGAATGGGGGTAGAAGGATGCTCAACTACACAAAAGAAAAGAGAAGAAGAAGTTAGTCTCAGAGGTTTAAATCGCCACTTCAAAAGGACAAAGTCACTCCGAAGAGCGAACCTCGTCAAACAGACGAACTTCGTCATCAATGGGCGAACTTTGCCAGACAAACGAACCTCGCCAAACGAGGCTCATCCAACAAGAAAGCGAGCCTCGCCAAACGAGACTCATCTTTCCAGAAAACGAGCCTCGCCAAACGAGACTCATCTCCAGACAAACGAACCTCGCCAAACGAGGCTCATCCAACAAGAAAGCGAGCCTCGCCAAACGAGACTCATCTTTCCAGAAAACGAGCCTCGCCAAACGAGACTCATCTCTCCAGAAAACGAACCTCGCCAAACGAGGCTCATCCAACAAGAAAGCGAGCCTCGCCAAACGAGACTCATCTTTCCAGAAAACGAGCCTCGCCAAACGAGGCTCATCCAACAAGAAAGCGAGCCTCGCCAAACGAGACTCATCTTTCCGTAAAACGAGCCTCGCCAAGCGAGACTTCGTCGAAGCGAGCTTCATCTAAAATAATCAAACCTCGCCAAACAAAGCGAAGTTTCAAAACGAGACCCTATGGGGATCTGAGATCAAGAACCTCGATGAGGTTTATCAAGCCAAATGAGGCAAGCCTCATCAAAACATTGGATTAGAAAGATATGATCTTGGAGAGCAATCTCATCTCCAGAGTGAAAATCAAGTCGTGAAATTAACTCTACGGCAGATCTTAAAAGTCATGTTTTGGCGAGCGATGCTCTTACGCCTTTTACCCGCGGAAAGCGACGGCGCGGGCAGAGCGAAGTCCCAACGCTTTTGCCTTTGCCAGCAGCGATTTTGGGGGCCATTGCTTCGAGCGTCAAGGAAGGTTTCGGCGATCTAGATTGGTGGCTTGAGGAAGATGAGCAGTGGGGGTTTTCTCGTCACATATATACCCACCGAAGAACCCAACCGACGGCCGAGATATACGCCCGCATCTCTCACGGATCATCGATGCGCAGATCCGCGACGAGATCCGGGATATGACAAGTCACTCGAAAGGGGGCTAATCCCTAATTCGCCACGTGGATGCGGATTTAAAGAGAAATCGGAAACGAAACGCCAAGGGTCAGTGAGTGCGAGGTTCGTGGCCTTGCCCTCATACCTGAACTCTGGCGAGGTTGGAGCGGTTCGCCAATAGCTATTAGAAAAATTCAAAGTATTCCAGACCCCACACAATCTGATTCAAGTCTGAAAACTTTGAAGGGGGTATTGTAGACAGTCAAAAAATCCTCCAGACGAGGGTCGGGCGCACCCTAGTTATTAAAGCTTCAAAACGAGACTCGGTCAAAGCGAGGCTCATCCAACAAGAAAGCGAGCCTCGCCAAACGAGGCTCATCCAACAAGAAAGCGAGCCTCGCCAAACGAGGCTCATCCAACAAGAAAGCGAGCCTCGCCAAACGAGGCTCATCCAACAAGAAAGCGAGCCTCGCCAAACGAGACTCATCTCTCGGACAAGCGAACCTCGCCATTCAACAGAGGTTAGCCTATAGCGGTGAACCTGCGCCATTCAACAGAGGTTAGCCTATAGCGGTGAACCTCGCCATTCAACAGAGGTTAGCCTATAGCGGTGAACCTCGCCATTCAACCGAGGTTAGCCTATAGCGGTGAACCTCGCCATTCAACAGAGGTTAGCCTATAGCGGTGAACCTCGCCATTCAACCGAGGTTAGCCTATAGCGGTGAACCTCGCCATTCAACCGAGGTTAGCCTATAGCGGTGAACCTCGCCATTCAACCGAGGTTAGCCTATAGCGGTGAACCTCGCCATTCAACCGAGGTTCGCCTATAGCGGTGAACCTCGCCATTCAACAGAGGTTAGCCTATAGCGGTGAACCTCAATATTCGCATCGAGGTTCGCCTATAGCGGTGAACCTCGCCATTCAACAGAGGTTAGCCTATAGCGGTGAACCTGCGCCATTCAACAGAGGTTAGCCTATAGCGGTGAACCTCGCCATTCAACCGAGGTTCGCCTATAGCGGTGAACCTCGCCATTCAACCGAGGTTCGCCTATAGCGGTGAACCTCGCCATTCAACAGAGGTTAGCCTATAGCGGTGAACCTCGCCATTCAACAGAGGTTAGCCTATAGCGGTGAACCTGCGCCATTCAACAGAGGTTAGCCTATAGCGGTGAACCTGCGCCATTCAACAGAGGTTAGCCTATAGCGGTGAACCTCGCCATTCAACAGAGGTTAGCCTATAGCGGTGAACCTCGCCATTCAACAGAGGTTAGCCTATAGCGGTGAACCTGCGCCATTCAACAGAGGTTAGCCTATAGCGGTGAACCTCGCCATTCAACAGAGGTTAGCCTATAGCGGTGAACCTGCGCCATTCAACAGAGGTTAGCCTATAGCGGTGAACCTGCGCCATTCAACAGAGGTTAGCCTATAGCGGTGAACCTCGCCATTCAACAGAGGTTAGCCTATAGCGGTGAACCTCGCCATTCAACAGAGGTTAGCCTATAGCGGTGAACCTCGCCATTCAACAGAGGTTAGCCTATAGCGGTGAACCTGCGCCATTCAACAGAGGTTAGCCTATAGCGGTGAACCTGCGCCATTCAACAGAGGTTAGCCTATAGCGGTGAACCTGCGCCATTCAACAGAGGTTAGCCTATAGCGGTGAACCTCGCCATTTAACCGAGGTTCGCCTATAGCGGTGAACCTGCGCCATTCAACAGAGGTTAGCCTATAGCGGTGAACCTCGCCATTCAACAGAGGTTAGCCTATAGCGGTGAACCTGCGCCATTCAACAGAGGTTAGCCTATAGCGGTGAACCTCGCCATTTAACCGAGGTTCGCCTATAGCGGTGAACCTGCGCCATTCAACAGAGGTTAGCCTATAGCGGTGAACCTGCGCCATTCAACAGAGGTTAGCCTATAGCGGTGAACCTGCGCCATTCAACAGAGGTTAGCCTATAGCGGTGAACCTGCGCCATTCAACAGAGGTTAGCCTATAGCGGTGAACCTGCGCCATTCAACAGAGGTTAGCCTATAGCGGTGAACCTCGCCATTCAACAGAGGTTAGCCTATAGCGGTGAACCTGCGCCATTCAACAGAGGTTAGCCTATAGCGGTGAACCTGCGCCATTCAACAGAGGTTAGCCTATAGCGGTGAACCTCGCCATTCAACAGAGGTTAGCCTATAGCGGTGAACCTGCGCCATTCAACAGAGGTTAGCCTATAGCGGTGAACCTCGCCATTTAACCGAGGTTCGCCTATAGCGGTGAACCTGCGCCATTCAACAGAGGTTAGCCTATAGCGGTGAACCTCGCCATTCAACCGAGGTTCGCCTATAGCGGTGAACCTGCGCCATTCAACAGAGGTTAGCCTATAGCGGTGAACCTGCGCCATTCAACAGAGGTTAGCCTATAGCGGTGAACCTGCGCCATTCAACAGAGGTTAGCCTATAGCGGTGAACCTGCGCCATTCAACAGAGGTTAGCCTATAGCGGTGAACCTGCGCCATTCAACAGAGGTTAGCCTATAGCGGTGAACCTGCGCCATTCAACAGAGGTTAGCCTATAGCGGTGAACCTGCGCCATTCAACAGAGGTTAGCCTATAGCGGTGAACCTGCGCCATTCAACAGAGGTTAGCCTATAGCGGTGAACCTGCGCCATTCAACAGAGGTTAGCCTATAGCGGTGAACCTGCGCCATTCAACAGAGGTTAGCCTATAGCGGTGAACCTGCGCCATTCAACAGAGGTTAGCCTATAGCGGTGAACCTGCGCCATTCAACAGAGGTTAGCCTATAGCGGTGAACCTGCGCCATTCAACAGAGGTTAGCCTATAGCGGTGAACCTGCGCCATTCAACAGAGGTTAGCCTATAGCGGTGAACCTGCGCCATTCAACAGAGGTTAGCCTATAGCGGTGAACCTCGCCATTCAACAGAGGTTAGCCTATAGCGGTGAACCTGCGCCATTCAACAGAGGTTAGCCTATAGCGGTGAACCTGCGCCATTCAACAGAGGTTAGCCTATAGCGGTGAACCTGCGCCATTCAACAGAGGTTAGCCTATAGCGGTGAACCTGCGCCATTCAACAGAGGTTAGCCTATAGCGGTGAACCTGCGCCATTCAACAGAGGTTAGCCTATAGCGGTGAACCTCGCCATTTAACCGAGGTTCGCCTATAGCGGTGAACCTGCGCCATTCAACAGAGGTTAGCCTATAGCGGTGAACCTGCGCCATTCAACAGAGGTTAGCCTATAGCGGTGAACCTGCGCCATTCAACAGAGGTTAGCCTATAGCGGTGAACCTGCGCCATTCAACAGAGGTTAGCCTATAGCGGTGAACCTCGCCATTCAACAGAGGTTAGCCTATAGCGGTGAACCTCGCCATTCAACAGAGGTTAGCCTATAGCGGTGAACCTGCGCCATTCAACAGAGGTTAGCCTATAGCGGTGAACCTGCGCCATTCAACAGAGGTTAGCCTATAGCGGTGAACCTGCGCCATTCAACAGAGGTTAGCCTATAGCGGTGAACCTGCGCCATTCAACAGAGGTTAGCCTATAGCGGTGAACCTGCGCCATTCAACAGAGGTTAGCCTATAGCGGTGAACCTCGCCATTCAACAGAGGTTAGCCTATAGCGGTGAACCTCGCCATTCAACCGAGGTTCGCCAAAGTGAACACAAGGTTCGACCGAATGAACACGAGGTTCGCTAAAATATGAGGTTCGCCAAGTGAACACAAGGTTCGACCGAATGAACACGAGGTTCGCTAAAATATGAGGTTCGCCAAAATGAACCGAGGTTCGCTAAAATATGAGGTTCGCCAAGTGAACACAAGGTTCGACCGAATGAACACGAGGTTCGCCAAAGTGAACACAAGGTTCGACCGAATGAACACGAGGTTCGCCAAAGTGAACACAAGGTTCGACCGAATGAACACGAGGTTCGCCAAAATGAACCGAGGTTCGCCAAAATGAACCGAGGTTCGCCAAAATGAACCGAGGTTCGCCAAAATGAACCGAGGTTCGCCAAAATGAACCGAGGTTCGCTAAAATATGAGGTTCGCCAAAATGAACCGAGGTTCGCCAAAGTGAACACAAGGTTCGACCGAATGAACACGAGGTTCGCTAAAATATGAGGTTCGCCAAGTGAACACAAGGTTCGACCGAATGAACACGAGGTTCGCCAAAGCGCGAGGTTCGCCAAAGTGAACACAAGGTTCGACCGAATGAACACGAGGTTCGCCAAAGTGAACACAAGGTTCGACCGAATGAACACGAGGTTCGCTAAAATATGAGGTTCGCCAAGTGAACACAAGGTTCGACCGAATGAACACGAGGTTCGCCAAAGTGAACACAAGGTTCGACCGAATGAACACGAGGTTCGCCAAAGCGCGAGGTTCGCCAAAAGGCGCAGGTTCGCCAAAGTGAACACAAGGTTCGACCGAATGAACACGAGGTTCGCCAAAAGGCGAGGTTCGCCAAAAGGCGAGGTTTGCCAAAAGGAACCGAGGTTCGCCAAAAGGCGAGGTTTGCCAAAAGGCGAGGTTCGCCAAAATGAACCGAGGTTCGCTTAACTGCGAGGTTCGCCAGAAGGCGAGGTTCGCCAAAGGGCGAGGTTCGCCAAAAGGCGAGGTTTGCCAAAAGGAACCGAGGTTCGCCAAAGTGCGAGGTTGGCCAAAAGGCGAGGTTCGCCAAAATGAACCGAGGTTCGCCTAATGCGAGGTTCGCCAAAAGGCGAGGTTCGCCAAAATGAACCGAGGTTCGCCTAAATGCGAGGTTCGCCAAAATGAACCTCGAACCTCGTCTGAACTACAGGAACCCCTTAGGGTTTAGATCTGAACCGTCAAAGCCGCTTAGGCTTTTGAACCCATTAGGGTTTATTCGTGATGGCTGCCGCCGTCACAAAAAACCAAAATTTTTTTTTTTTAAACTCAATCCAGATCCAAACCTTATATTAATTTTCTAAAATCATAGCAAATTTAACCAAAAAAACGAAAAGTTACTGTTCACAACAAATTTTACTGTTCATCGGACTAATAACATTTCTTGTTCATCGGACTAATAACATTTCTTGTTCATCAGAGATCAAACCTTTACTGTTCATCGGACTAATAACATTTCTTGTTCATCGGACTAATAACATTTCTTGTTCATCCGACCTCAAAAATCCGAAAAAGATTTGATCTTTATTCATAAATCCACCCGAAAAACCATAGAAACTTAAAAAAAAAATCTCTAAGAGTTAATCAAGAGGCTCTGATACCACTTGTAAGAACTTTAATAAGACTTGAGTACCTCAAAGAGATTGATAAAAAACTAAAGCGGAATTATACCTGAATCCATGGTTTGGATCTTGAGTGGATTGATGGATCTTCTAATCTTAGGGCTTCTTCTCTTCCTTAGATCTCTTTTTTAGATGGGGGTAAAAGAGATGAGAATTCTTGTGTTAACCCTAGATTAGGGACCATAACCCCATATATATAGGTGTTGCACTTTTACAATTTGGCCCCTCATCAAATTGTAATTACAACCTGATATCTGCACATTTAGCCCATGACAATATATAAATACCCGATAACCCAACTTAATTGATCACTTTAGTGGGTTTCCTTAAGTGATAGATTTACACATTAATTTAACATATGTGCCCACAAATAGATTTAATTAGATTTAAATCTAACAATATCTTGATGCACGCACTATTATCAACTATCGATGAAGTCACCATTGTCTGAGTGACTGCACTGGCAGCTGATAGAGAGTGTTTGCATCGCAATTCATGCTAGTCCATGTGTTTGCATCTCCTATCTCTCTATATGATTTTCTATAGAGACCCTCTATAGGATCTTTTCCCCCCCTCCCTTAAAGAATTTTCATTGCTTTTCTTTTTTACTCTTCAAGTTGATAACTTAAACCGAAATCTGAAACGCATCGAATATTGACCACTCGACGATCTGCACGAGCACTATTAGCCATACACGATTGCTTTCCCGCCTTGAGCTCTTTATTGTGGCTCGGACCCGAGAATATGACTCAATAGATTCAACTCTACCCCGTAATTTTGATCACAAGAAAGGTTCCTAAGCATCCTTTTGATCTCCGAACTTGCTTAGTATCGTGTCTCAGAAATGAAATTGTTACATCAACACTGAGACCTGCAGTGTTTCTCCATGTAATTATGGGTATTACCGCTTGTTTTTAATTATGTCGCGTGTAAAAATTCAGTCGTTTAATTGAAAAATGTTGTTGTAAGTGAGTAAATTAGCTAGGCGGTGTATTTTTCATTTAATTTTAGTCATTGAATCATATGGTTGGAATAATAGCTCGGCGTTGCTATATTCATGATTTGCATGATAAAACTTCACACCAGAACCGGTGGATAAAGAGGGTGTTTGGGAAGACTTATTTTTTAAAGCTTATAAGTTATGCTAGCTTTAATGGCTTTTGGCTTTTCTGATAAAATTATTACAAAAATTGTTTGGATAGTATAGTAATTCGTTTGGTCAAACCTAGCTTATTTAGGTGAGTTTATAAGTTAGTTTTTCAAAAGTTAGGGTATATCAGCTTTTTAAAATGTGATTTATAAGCTAACTTATTTTGTATTTTACCAAGCAGTTAGAAATAAAAAACTAGCTTATAAGATAGTTTGACTAAAAAATAAGCCACCCCCCTCAAATGGTCCCTATTTCACTTAGTTTTGACTTGGGCTCTTTAAGCTGGATGCAGAATGTACTTGACATGAATAAATGTGATTGTTGTTAACCAACAGGAGACAATAGAAATTTAATGAAAAGAAACACAAGGTTTGTTACAATAACCATGCAATTTCGACATGATATTTTGTCTAACACTAGTTTGCATGATAGTCTTTCATGTAACGTGTAATCTCGATCTGCATTTTACGCTTTTGATGTGACATTTTTATAAGTTGCCTAAATATTTGATCTCAAGTTTCATGGTCTTGCATATATTTCTATTTCTCTGGTCTCCTTATGTTAGTTTCCCCAATACAAGGCTTGAAAGTAATTGACACACTTGATATGATATCCAATCCAGTTTGGTATCTTTAACATATAACATATTGGAGGGAACCGATGATATACTGTTCTATACAAGAAAATTGGCACTGCTGGCAAGCAAGGAAAATCAACTAATGGGCTGTTTGGCTACAACATTTGTTTTCTGGATGTTATGAAATTTTCATAAATATAAGGAATCCGTAAATTTTCAATTTTTTTTTGTTTGGTTTCTAGAATTGTGGAATGTAGTTAGTATTGAAAAGAAACCCTAATGATTCTTAAATTTAAAAATTGGTTTATGGGCCAACTAATAATTGGTTTTGTACTTAAAATATGATATAATAAAATTTAGTTATCATACATGCTACTCTAAAATAATTAAAAGTAGATAAAATAGTAAAGTAGATTTTTCCTTATTTTTAATATTTTATTTTCATTTTAAATATGATGGAGAATCCACATTATACATATTGTATTCATATATCACCGCAAAATCCTTTCTTTTGAATGTAATTTCTGACAACAAAAAGTTCTGAGGTGGCGCGCACTACCACTCACATTCGCATAAACTTTGATCTGACAGAAACTTCATCGTAGGGTTCGCTTTATACGCAAAATCCACTAGAATTCTTATGAATTCAAAATAACCAAACAGCCCCTAATTGTTTTTAGGAGAGAAATGACAAATTTCCCTGTAGGCATCACCATTTGTTTTTACTACCTCTCAGTGGTTATAAGATTGTGCTATTGAGGATACTTAATGATTTAAAACTCCACTCTTTGCTGTTTGAGGATAGATGTTAGACGTAGACATTATACATTATATATTTATTTATTATGATCATAGGTTTATTCTAAGTTCAGCGTACACTGGCGTTCATTATAAATCAACTTGGGAAATTTTTTACATTTTCATTTTTCTTTTCCTTCTCCTAAATCTATTTTACAAACCGTAGTCCATTTGATGTTTCACCTTAAGATAACAATTTTACTGTATTTTTTCCCTTTTTGCACTCAAGAGTGCCACTAATTACATCTTACCAGTAAAGCTTGTAGATATCGTAGAGGTAGAAGAAGAAGAAACTTTTATCGTAATTGCAGCTTGTTAGGAATTCAAAACAATACTCTACTCACTCAAGCCAGTCTTTTTATACTAGGTGAATGAGACTCAAACGAAAAGTTAGTTATGGCAATTAGGCAGTTAATCTTGATTTAAAGAGATACTGAAAACAATGAAATTGTACTTTACGTTTTATTCTCTAAATAACTATGACTTATGGGACTTTTCTTTATAGAATCAATCTTATTAATGGCCTCATCACTACTCTGATTTCTCTCAGCATGTGCTTATCAGCTATATATATCAATGACATAAGTGACTAAATTTAGCGAATTAATTTTCTTTTTAGCATATGTTGACCTTCCATTTGCTAATAATCTTCACATCTTGAAGTTACTTCTTGTGTGTCATAGGGAATTAAGAAGGCGCATGAATGGTTAATTGACTGAGCTCTTTTTAAAAATGGAATACTTGAATTTGAAAGGAAGAAGAAAAAGAAAAAAAAAAAAAAAAGAATAGAGAGGGAAGGGGAAAAAAAGACCATTTCAATTCTTAACTTGGCACCGCAGCTTTGAGTTGCTTAGACAATGAAAATAGGCAAAAACGCTGTGCCACTTGCGGTTAAAGAAAAGTTCATACTGAGATTTTAAGAGAATAAAAAGAACACAAGAGTCAATGTCATCAATAGATAAAGATATTATGGCAACAAATTAAGTAGGACAAATTTTTAAAATAGACCCTTTTGAAAAAATATTCACCAATTTCGACCTGGTTGCAACTTATTTATCAAATTCGATATAGTGTTAGACACATCAGCAACATGGATTGAAACTGCGTCGAATTTGGTAAATATTTTTCTACAAACTCTACGGGATTGAGAATCCCGTAGAGCCTCAATCCCGTTGAGTTTAGTAGAGAATTAAACTCCATGAGATTCTCAATTTTGTAGAGTTTAACTCTACGGGATTGTGAATTCCGTGGAGTTAGTGGAGTTTGTTTCATAATAGAAACTCACAGAGAGCGTGCACTCTCTGTGAGTTCCTGTCTGCAACTCTACAGGGTTGCCAATCCCGTGGAGTTGAGACTAAGTCCGCGGGACCTACAGAGAGCACCCGCTCTCTATATCCCCATTTCCTCTCTCCTCGACCGTCACATCCCCCCCCTGCGCACCTCCCCTTAGGGTCTGTGCTCTTGAGATCCTCCAACCCCCTTGCTCCACTCCGACCATCACCATTCACCGCCCCCCCCACACCGCCGCCGACCTCCCTTGGGCCGAAATTCGCCGGATTTTATTTTTAGGGTTTGACCTATTTTTAGTAAATTCTTTAAACTTTTTAAGAATTTTTTCTAATTTTTTACATATTCTCTCTATTTCATCCCAATAGATTGTTTTAGTTTAGATTTTGCATTAATATTTGATTTTTAATGAAATTTGTATGCAATTTGAAGCAAAATTAGGAAAATTTGTATTCCATCAAGGAAAATTAGTGAAAATTATGTAAAAATTAGTTTATTGAGTTGATGTTGTGAATTTAGATTAATGTTTATCCCTATAGCTTGTTTTAGTTTATATTTTGGAATAATATTGTGTTCTTCGGTGTGATAGATTAAGCTTGACTGGGCTCTTATCCATGTTTTGATTGATAGGTGGAGGCTAGAGACCAATACCTTTCATATGCACATAGGGGAGTGCATAATTACACAACAGGATGTAGCCATCATAATTTGAGCTCATGATTGATGGCCAAGCTATTATGAGCACTAATGCCCATAATAAGAAGGATGTATGTGAGAGGCTTCTAGGAGAGATTCCTCCTATGAAGAGTAGTGTGATGAAGCTATCATGGCTTCGAGAGACGTTTATGGGAGATATACCTATTGACGCTATAGAGGAGACAATTCGGTACTTTGCTCGTACTTACATATTACACATGCTAGGCGCAATGTTATTTCCTGATGCGAGCAAAAATTGTGTACATGCTCGATGGTTGACCCATCTTGAGGATTTGGAGGCGTGTGACACTCTTTTATGGGGTAGTGCGGTATTAGCATACTTCTATAGAGATCTAGCAAGAGTTTTATTGATGGAGAATAAGAACTTTAATGGTTGCATGACATTACTATAGGTTTGGTCGTGGGAATGCATACATATTGGACGACCTACTTTATAGACACGTCGTGATCTGCAAGGTCAATTTCTATTAGGATGCAGGTATACAAATGTCAAGTTTTAAAATCATTTTTGTTGCTAAGTTTACTTCAAGTGGAAATTTCTGATATATTTTGCATGTCTAATAGATATAATGTGAGGAGATCATTCTATAATACTCCGACCAGACAATCAGACATGTAGATTTTTATAGAAATGTGCTAGATATCATGCAAAACAAATATGTGAAATTTATCTCACAATTCAATATTTATATTCATATTTTGCTGTAGATACAAATACACATTTTTTAAAATTAAAATTTTCAATTCAAGTGGATGCCCTATACTGCCCAATACTCGCGATGATCTTGATTCGCTTGCACCTATTTGTAGGGAGAACGCTAATTTGTGGAGGGCCAAAGTACTGTTGATCTATTTCGAGATTATGTAGATATATTTGTTGGATCGTGCTTTGCTATAATTTAACTTAAGATAGCATTTGCCCGACCCTCTTAAGCAAATCGATGGCATACGTCGGATGACATCACATCAGGTGGACTGGGTGAGACATCATGAATCCTACATAATCAAGTAAAATGACAGACATAATGTTGTAGAGCATGAGAGAGCTCTAGCTTTTTATACAGAGTATATGTGTTGGTATTGGGATATCACACACAAATGAATCGTACATGAGCCACACCTAGCGGCTGGATTCATACATGCCGAGGGCCATGGTTGAGAGAGATTATGTAAGTTTTTAAACTCAAGCGAAAAGAATATTCTTTTTTTGAAATCTATGACTTGCTAAGCTGTGTATCTTCTGATTAAAATGTAGGTCCAGGCATTTGATGATATTGAAGAAGATATAAATGAGAGCATTGCTAAGATTCAGGATCTAAAAACACTATCAGTATTCAACAAGATTGGACGGGCGATAGCCAATGTGTTCCATAGAAATTACGTTGACGAGTTTGAAGGCCATGAGGACAAGACACTCAAATTCATAAAGGTGTACATGCGTAAACGTAAGGCGAGCTCTTCTAAGGCGTGTGATGATGGAGCTAACACTTCTCAGCATGCTCCACTTGATGAGGATGATCCACCCGCTACACAGCATCATACACAGCCAGATACTGAGATCATCAATGCTCATGTTCACAAACGTCGGGGGTGGGGGTGGGGGGATGGGGGATGGGTGAGAGTGAGAGAGAGCAAGGAGGGTAGGAGTGCTAGGATCTATATGATTTTTTATATGATATGGTGTTTATTTTGTGATTGTGGAAGTTTCGTGAATATATATGGTTGGATTGTTCGAAAAGATTACTTGTGTGGATGGATTTTCATGTATCTACGGGATTGAGAATCAGTAGAGCCTCAATCCGTTGAGTTTAGTAGAGAATTAAACTCCATGAGATTCTCAATTTTGTAGAGTTTAACTCTACGGGATTGAGAATCAGTAGAGCCTCAATCCGTTGAGTTTAGTAGAGAATTAAACTCCATGAGATTCTCAATTTTGTAGAGTTTAACTCTACGGGATTGAGAATCAGTAGAGCCTCAATCCGTTGAGTTTAGTAGAGAATTAAACTCCATGAGATTCTCAATTTTGTAGAGTTTAACTCTACGGGATTGAGAATCAGTAGAGCCTCAATCCGTTGAGTTTAGTAGAGAATTAAACTCCATGAGATTCTCAATTTTGTAGAGTTTAACTCTACGGGATTGAGAATCAGTAGAGCCTCAATCCGTTGAGTTTAGTAGAGAATTAAACTCCATGAGATTCTCAATTTTGTAGAGTTTAACTCTACGGGATTGAGAATCCCGTGAGAGCCTCAATCCGTTGAGTTTAGTAGAGAATTAAACTCCATGAGATTCTCAATTTTGTAGAGTTTAACTCTCTACTATACTCTATGGGATTCTCAATTCCGTAGAGTTCATAGAAAATATTCGCAAATTTGACCCAGTTTCAGCCCACGTTGCTGACGTGGCTAAAACTAGGTTGAATTTGATAAAGAAGTTGCAACTAGCTCGAAATTGGTGAATATTTTTTTCCAAGAGGGCCTATTTTAAAAATTTATCTAATTAAGTACCATTGATATTAATGGCTTCTACATAATAGTAACAACTAGATCAAATAAACTAACAGGTTCCCTGATCCTGTTAGTAACAGTAACAACTAGATCAAATAAGTATTATTGATATTAACGGCTTCTATGTAATAGTAACAACTAGATCAAATAAATTTGAGTTGAGGCAAATGATTGCCAGTAAGATCCCTGATCCTGCTTTCAGGAGGAATCTTGACAGTAAGTGGTCCTAGAAGGCGGCATCAACTCAACTAATAATTGGGGAACGAGACCATAAAATCTCTATTATTTGAATACTTTCCCTAAAGGGATGTGTTGAATGCTAATTCATAAGTTTGTGGTCGATACATTTTAACACGTGTGGAAGTAATAAACCTCGAAATTCACCAATGATTATTCTTGAATCCACAAAGAACTATCTTGAATCCACAAAAACTTGAATCCAAGAGAATATAATAAAGAGGAATTTTTATTGATGAAAAGTTATCTAATAATTTTGGGGTTACATGTCTCTTAGTAAATAGAAAATTAAACTAGACTCCTAATAAGATTAGAATTATAAAGAAATAAAAGTATTAAATTCTACCCTAAAAGACTCATTATAATATAGTAAACAAATCGATGAACATCAATCAAAATTGAATTTGTTTCTTAATCTAAATAGACTCCAACTTTATTACTAAAATAAATAAAATGCTGATTATTTTTGAAAATTTGCCAAAACTATTACATGAGATAAGTACCGTCTCAAATAAATTTGAGTTGAGGCAAATGATTGCCAGTAAGATCCCTGATCCTGCTTTGAGGAGGAATCTTGACAGTAAGTGGTCCTAGAAGGCGGCATCAACTCAACTAATAATTGGGGAACGAGACCATAAAATCTCTATTATTTGAATACTTTCCCTAAAGGGATGTGTTGAATGCTAATTCATAAGTTTGTGGCAATCGATACATTTTTAACACAAGGTGGAAGTAATAAACCTCGAAATTCACCAATGATTATTCTTCGAATCCACAAAGAACTATCTTCGAATCCACAAAAAACTTCGAATCCACGAAGAGAATATAATAAAGAGGAATTTTTATTGATGAAAAGTTATCTAATAATTTTGGGGTTACATGTCTCTTCGTAAATAGAAAATTAAACTAGACTCCTAATAAGATTAGAATTATAAAGAAATAAAAAGTATTAAATTCTACCCTAAAAAGACTCATTATAATATAGTAAACAAATCAGTCGAACATCAATCAAAATTGAATTTGTTTCTTAATCTAAATAGACTCCAACTTTATTACTAAAAATAAATAAAATGCTGATTATTTTTGAAAATTTGCCAAAACTATTACATGAGATAAGTACCGTCTCAAATAAATTTGAGTTGAGGCAAATGATTGCCAGAAGATCCCGATCCGCTTTGGGAGGAATCTTGACAAGAAGTGGTCCTAGAAGGCATCAACTCAACTAATAATTGGGGAACGAGACCATAAAATCTCTATTATTTGAATACTTTCCTAAAGGGATGTGTTGAATGCTAATTCATAAGTTTGTGGCAATTGATACATTTTAACACGGTGTGGAAGTAATAAACCTCGAAATTCACCAATGATTATTCTTGAATCCACAAAGAACTATCTTGAATCCACAAAAACTTGAATCCACGAAGAGAATATAATAAAGAGGAATTTTTATTGATGAAAAGTTATCTAATAATTTTGGGGTTACATGTCTCTTAAGTAAATAGAAAATTAAACTAGACTCCTAATAAGATTAGAATTATAAAGAAATAAAAAGTATTAAATTCTACCTAAAAGACTCATTATAATATAGTAAACAAATCGATTCGAACATCAATCAAAATTGAATTTGTTTCTTAATCTAAATAGACTCCAACTTTATTACTAAAAATAAATAAAATGCTGATTATTTTTGAAAATTTGCCAAAACTATTACATGAGATAAGTACCGTCTCAAATAAATTTGAGTTGAGGCAAATGATTGCCGTAAGATCCACGATCCTCGCTTTGGGAGGAATCTTGACAAGAAGTGGTCCTAGAAGGCATCAACTCAACTAATAATTGGGGAACGAGACCATAAAATCTCTATTATTTGAATACTTTCCCTAAAGGGATGTGTTGAATGCTAATTCATAAGTTTGTGGCAATCGATACATTTTAACACGATGTGGAAGTAATAAACCTCGAAATTCACCAATGATTATTCTTCAATCCACAAAGAACTATCTTGAATCCACAAAAACTTGAATCCACGAAGAGAATATAATAAAGAGGAATTTTTATTGATGAAAAGTTATCTAATAATTTTGGGGTTACATGTCTCTTAGTAAATAGAAAATTAAACTAGACTCCTAATAAGATTAGAATTATAAAGAAATAAAAGTATTAAATTCTACCCTAAAAGACTCATTATAATATAGTAAACAAATCAGTCGAACATCAATCAAAATTGAATTTGTTTCTTAATCTAAATAGACTCCAACTTTATTACTAAAAATAAATAAAATGCTGATTATTTTTGAAAATTTGCCAAAAACTATTACATGAGATAAGTACCGTCTCAAATAAATTTGAGTTGAGGCAAATGATTGCCAGTAAGATCCCTGATCCTGCTTTCAGGAGGAATCTTGACAGTAAGTGGTCCTAGAAGGCGGCATCAACTCAACTAATAATTGGGGAACGAGACCATAAAATCTCTATTATTTGAATACTTTCCCTAAAGGGATGTGTTGAATGCTAATTCATAAGTTTGTGGCAATTGATACATTTTTAACACAGTGTGGAAGTAATAAACCTCGAAATTCACCAATGATTATTCTTCGAATCCACAAAGAACTATCTTCGAATCCACAAAAAACTTCGAATCCACGAAGAGAATATAATAAAGAGGAATTTTTATTGATGAAAAGTTATCTAATAATTTTGGGGTTACATGTCTCTTCAGAATAGAAAATTAAACTAGACTCCTAATAAGATTAGAATTATAAAGAAATAAAAGTATTAAATTCTACCCTAAAAGACTCATTATAATATAGTAAACAAATCACGAACATCAATCAAAATTGAATTTGTTTCTTAATCTAAATAGACTCCAACTTTATTACTAAAAATAAATAAAATGCTGATTATTTTTGAAAATTTGCCAAAACTATTACATGAGATAAGTACCGCCTCAAATAAATTTGAGTTGAGGCAAATGATTGCCGTAAGATCCACGATCTGCTTCGGGAGGAATCTTGACAAGAAGTGGTCCTAGAAGGCTGCATCAACTCAACTAATAATTGGGGAACGAGACCATAAAATCTCTATTATTTGAATACTTTCCTAAAGGGATGTGTTGAATGCTAATTCATAAGTTTGTGGCAATCGATACATTTTAACACGTGTGGAAGTAATAAACCTCGAAATTCACCAATGATTATTCTTCAATCCACAAAGAACTATCTTGAATCCACAAAAACTTCAATCCACGAAGAGAATATAATAAAGAGGAATTTTTATTGATGAAAAGTTATCTAATAATTTTGGGGTTACATGTCTCTTCAGAATAGAAAATTAAACTAGACTCCTAATAAGATTAGAATTATAAAGAAATAAAAGTATTAAATTCTACCCTAAAAGACTCATTATAATATAGTAAACAAATCATTGAACATCAATCAAAATTGAATTTGTTTCTTAATCTAAATAGACTCCAACTTTATTACTAAAAATAAATAAAATGCTGATTATTTTTGAAAATTTGCCAAAAATATATGCAAGACCGAGTCAATCAAAACTTCTTAAATTGTTGTTTTCTACTATTTCAAAAATTAAGTACCGTCTCAAATAAAGTATACTTAATTTGTAGAATTTAAATATCCATAAATTTACTAGCTAAATTACTAATTGACACATAATTCTTTCATTTTTTGTCTCGTGGATTATCATATATCATGATCCATTAGAAGTTTCCTTTATCCAATCAAAAAGCATCTCGATTTTGTATGATCCGATAGTTGATCCATATGTTGTTTAGTACTAAATTCAGGCTTTTTAGAGGACCATCACTTAGTAGATGGAATCTTCTCATTGATTCCCTATGGACCATGGGCGAAAGTAACTAGTCTTCAATAATTTCATACTGTGCTAAAAGGTGTATTTGAGTCGTCCTCCATGCCCAAACTCTATCGTCTACACAATATAACATATTTGGGCCCTTCAACAGATATGCATGCTGTAACACCAATCACCCCCCATATACTCTCACAAGTGTTATTCAAGCTTGAAAAGAGACGCAACATTACTCTCCCATTCTCATTTAATTTCATTCAAATCTTGATAATCACATGGCATTAATATCCCATCAAAGTTCCAAGTCCATGTAGTTCACTAGTTCTTTCAACCGATAGAGACCGATTGCTTTTCTTTTGTTTTAATCAACCAATGCGGGAAGAATGGAGTTTGTCAATTAAGTACAATTGTTTGCTTAATGTACACGTTTTTTTCAAGTAGGAAGAGTTTGATGGAGTCATTGAAAGTAGAGTTCATGCGGCTATGGATTTTTAGAGGTTGGAACAAGCTATGTTAAGAGTACGTAGTTGGTATACCATCCGAATATACCTATTAAAACTTTTTTTTTTTTTTTGGTTACTTCAAAGTCTGATACGTAGTTCCTACAAACATTGTCTTACATGTGTGTAGTTTGAGCTCAGATGCCAATGTATACTGGCGAATATATAGTAGGAGAAGATAACATGGGTTCTTTATACAAATCTGGAGAAGATGTCCCATTGACCATCTCATGAACTGAAACCAAAACACTCCATATCCATTTAGTTTAATACTAACAATGTAGTTATATATTCTATAGAAAAATAAAGTTATTAGAAATCAGAAAATGTTAATACCTCTAAAAATATCTTGCTACTGTAATATCACATTGGCAACACTCCCAAATCAATTTTGACCGAAACTAGTTTTATCTTGTCTGAAGGACGGTGAAACAAAATAGAACTAGTTTAAAGCTAGAATTTGAACTAACAAGAACCGGTTTAAGTCCTTGTCCAATTTTTGCCAAATAACATTTTAAATCTTGGCTCAATCTTGTTCCGTTAAACCGGTTTAAAGTACTAGTTCTCCGTACTATCTTGACAAATTACATCTGATTCCATGTGTCACCCTAAAGTAGTTAGATAACATTTAGATGTCTCTAATTTGTTTCACAACTCTCCACTGGAATTTTTTTTTGAAGAAGAAAACAGAGCGAGTAGCCCTATTCATTCATTAACTAAAATATTTACATACAAAGAAGAAAGCTTGGCAGTAAAGGCAGTGATCAGGAAGGGAGTCGAGGGAGCAGACCTTGTTGTCACCCCAGCGACCTGACTAATCAGGGCCAAAAAACTACCAACCAAGTAGAAACAAAATCAAAAGATAAAGAGTATTTGTTGGCACACCCAACATAAACAGAGTATTGGTTGGCACACCCAACCTAAGCAAAGACAAGGTTCCACTACACAAACACATAAACAAACATCCGAAGCCTAAAACTTTAATTACTGAGAAGAAACATCCAGTTCCAACTAGCTGGGAGGCTGCTGAGGGTTCTGCTGGCCAAAGTTGTCTCCAACTTGGTCTAGATCGGAGTGGTGCAAGAGAGCTTCTAGACCCTGCTCCCTAGCAATGGAGTTGATTGCGTCCGCCTTCCCGGAACCAGTGCTCCCTGACCAGAACAAAGTGAGAGATGCCACGTTAGAAGCGATCAAGTGTGGCATAGGGATAACTGAGTTAAAGATGAGATTGTTGCGACTCCTCCATATACACCACCATAAAGTCGGAAATACCACCTTCCATAGTCTCTTGAGCTTGTTATATGTTATGAAGCTACCCCTTGATTCCAGTAGGGAATCAAAGTCGAATGGCCAGATAGCTAAAGGGAAACAGGGAATGAAATATTCCCAAATAGATTTGACCAAAGTGCATGCATAGAATAGGTGTGAATCAGTTTCTTCCTCAGCGAGACAGAACGGACATAGGGTAACTCCTGTCCAACCCTTCATTGCTAACATAGTTATGGTTTGAAGTTTCCTTTTGGATAGAATTCAAAAGAAAATTTTCACCTTGCTAGGGACAATCGATTTCCATATGAATGAGAATATGTTGTTTATGCAACCCCCATTGATAAGGAATTCATAGTATGACTTGACTGTGAAATCACCAGATGAGTGGAGAGGCCAGGAGACAGTATCCTGGATGGTGTCAGATGGTGGTGCATAATGGTTGAGAAGGAGGTAGAGACTATCAATTAGTTCCCTCAACCTCATAGTAGTCCCTCTTCTGATAAGAGGGTGCCATCTCCATCCTTGATTCAGGTAGATGCCTTGGGATTTAATGTTCACATTAGAAGTGAAGGCCAGATTGTATATCTCAGGGAATAGGCTCCTCAATGAGTTGTGCTCTATCTATTTATCCTCCCAAAATCTGATCGAAGAACCATTGTCCAACTTCTAAAGAGCAACTCCGAAAAAAGTTTGTAATAGGGGGTATAAGTCATGGAAAAATTTAGATGCAGAACTCTTAGGTGGAGACCATCTTAGGTTGGAATTAGGCTTAGAGTAGATGGAGTTAACTACACGACTCACCTGGGAATTTTGATGCAAGAATTTCCATATCCATTTGGACATGAGAGCTTGATTGAATGATGACAGATGAAGAATTCCCACCCCCTCTTTTTTTGGTTTACAGACATTGTCCCACTTCACTAGGCATTTAATACCACTAATGTTTTGAGAGCCTCCCCATAGGAACTATTTCCTAATCCTGTCAATGCGCTTGATGAGCCAAACTGGTAATTTGTAGAAGGACATGTAATATAAGGGAAGAGAGGAAAGCAGAGAGTTTATGAGAGTAAGTCTTCCACCTATCGATAGGGATCTACTTTTCCACGTGGATAGTCTTTTAGTAAAAAAGTCTAATAGAGGTTGCCAATCCTTCTTGGTGAGAGCTCCCTTTTTAAGAGGAATGCCAAGATATGATATTGGAGTTGTACACATTGCACAATTGAGAATATTGGCTAAGAGTCTAAGAGTTGGCCCTTATTAGGATCTTACCAAAGTAGATAAGTGAAGATTTGGAGTAATTGATGCTCGACTGAAATGTTTTCAAAGATAGAGAGGATTGTTTTGAGAGTGTACAGATCCTGCTGGTATGCTCTACAGAAGATGACAGTGTCGTCAGCGAATTGCAGGGACCTGATATTGTTGAGTTCCCCTCTCAAGTGAAGTTCACAAAGGTCCCCCCGAAGCTACACTATTGGTAATCATCTTACGAGAAGATGCCCCACTAAGATGAAGAGGAGGGGAGAAGGGGATCCCCCTGTTTAAGACCTCTATGGCATTGAAAGAAATTAGTTGGCGAGCCATTGACTAGAATGACTGATTTGGAGGAGGAAAGGATATGCTGAATCCAATAACACCACTTAGAACCAAAGCCCCTAGCTCTCAGAATTGATAGGATGAAATCCCAACTAACAGTGTCAAAAGCTTTTCTAAAATCAATTTTGATGGCACATAGCTCCTTGTTACCAGATGAACATGAATTAAACATCCCATGAGCTAAGAGAATAGAGTCAAGGGATGATTTTCCTGATTGGAAAGCTGATTGGGAGTTATCAATAAGATTGGAAAGATGGGGAGCAAGTCTATTAGCAAGGACTTTGGTGAAAATTTTGAATAGACCATTAAGGAGACTGATTGGCCTAAAGTCTTGCGGGTGGCATGAGCCCACTCTCCACTGGAAATTAAAAGAGTTTACCCCTATATCATCAAACACGAATAACTTTTAATTTTCTCAACACAAATCTAATTGAAATTTCTGAACTACTCCATGTGCTCTTGTGGTGCTTGAAGGAATAGGACCCATAACAACCAAAGCAAACTTTATCTTTCCAAAATGATATATAGTTGGTGGTATAGTGTCTGTTGTCTGTTACATTCTCATGTGGATGAAGATAAATGTGTTTTATGTCAGAGAGCAAACGTGACATTATTGGTGAGCCAAAATCTTATTCTCTAAAAGTAGACGCTCACAATTCTTCGTCGGCAGGAGATACATGTGTGGGATCTTTTTAGTACCTCATCAAGATTTAAGTGTTGCATAGTTGGTCTTTGATGCCTATATGACTTTCTTTTGGAGGAATGCTTCTCATATTCTTTAATGTAAGTTTGTAATAGGGGTATAAGTCATGGAAAAATTTAGATGCGAACTCTTAGGTGGAGACCATCTTAGGTTGGAATTAGGCTTAGAGTAGATGGAGTTAACTACACGACTCACCGGGAATTTTGATGCAAGAATTTCCATATCCATTTGGACATGAGAGCTTGATTGAATGATGACAGATGAAGAATTCCCAGCCCTCTCTTTTTGGTTTACGACATTGTCCCACTTCACTAGGCATTTAATACCACTAATGTTTTGAGAGCCTCCCCATAGGAACTATTTCCTAATCCTGTCAATGCGCTTGATGAGCCAAACTGGTAATTTGTAGAAGGACATGTAATATAAGGGAAGAGAGGAAAGCAGAGAGTTTATGAGAGTAAGTCTTCCACCTATCGATAGGGATCTACTTTTCCACGTGGATAGTCTTTTAGTAAAAAAGTCTAATAGAGGTTGCCAATCCTTCTTGGTGAGAGCTCCCTTTTTAAGAGGAATGCCAAGATATGATATTGGAGTTGTACACATTGCACAATTGAGAATATTGGCTAAGAGTCTAAGAGTTGGCCCTTATTAGGGATCTTACCAAAGTAGATAAGTGAAGATTTGGAGTAATTGATGCTCAGACCTGAAATGTTTTCAAAGATAGAGAGGATTGTTTTGAGAGTGTACAGATCCTGCTGGTATGCTCTACAGAAGATGACAGTGTCGTCAGCGAATTGCAGGGACCTGATATTGTTGAGTTCCCCTCTCAAGTGAAGTTCACAAAGGTCCCCCCGAAGCTACACTATTGGTAATCATCTTACAGAGAAGATGCCCCACTAAGATGAAGAGGAGGGGAGAAGGGGATCCCCCTGTTTAAGACCTCTATGGCATTGAAAGAAATTAGTTGGCGAGCCATTGACTAGAATGACTGATTTGGAGGAGGAAAGGATATGCTGAATCCAATAACACCACTTAGAACCAAAGCCCCTAGCTCTCAGAATTGATAGGATGAAATCCCAACTAACAGTGTCAAAAGCTTTTCTAAAATCAATTTTGATGGCACATAGCTCCTTGTTACCAGATGAACATGAATTAAACATCCCATGAGCTAAGAGAATAGAGTCAAGGGATGATTTTCCTGATTGGAAAGCTGATTGGGAGTTATCAATAAGATTGGAAAGATGGGGAGCAAGTCTATTAGCAAGGACTTTGGTGAAAATTTTGAATAGACCATTAAGGAGACTGATTGGCCTAAAGTCTTGCGGGTGGCATGAGCCCACTCTCCACTGGAAATTAAAAGAGTTTACCCCTATATCATCAAACACGAATAACTTTTAATTTTCTCAACACAAATCTAATTGAAATTTCTGAACTACTCCATGTGCTCTTGTGGTGCTTGAAGGAATAGGACCCATAACAACCAAAGCAAACTTTATCTTTCCAAAATGATATATAGTTGGTGGTATAGTGTCTGTTGTCTGTTACATTCTCATGTGGATGAAGATAAATGTGTTTTATGTCAGAGAGCAAACGTGACATTATTGGTGAGCCAAAATCTTATTCTCTAAAAGTAGACGCTCACAATTCTTCGTCGGCAGGAGATACATGTGTGGGATCTTTTTAGTACCTCATCAAGATTTAAGTGTTGCATAGTTGGTCTTTGATGCCTATATGACTTTCTTTTTGGAGGAATGCTTCTCATATTCTTTAATGTAAGGTTGTAAGGTTAGGTACTTTTGCTATGTATGGATATTAGAGAATGCACGAGAATATGGAAGAAAGTTAGGAAAATGTTATATCTTTATGCTTTAATCTAGTTTGAGTTAGAACTAGTACTGTGATTTGCGATCAATGAGTTGAGATATTGATGCACAAAAGAGATTTTCCCAAGTTAAAGTTGGTGATTGTAGAATGGATATTTTAAAACGTGAAAGAAGGAGAATTTACTTTTAGTCTAGTACATAGAGTGCTGTGCATATAGAATTAAAAAAAGAGTGATGAACTTAAGAGGCTGTTTGGTTCATTTCAAGGGCCTGTTTGTTTCATTTCCAAAATATCATGAAATGTGAAAACAAAGCTGGAAATTAATATCGGATTATTTCGGAGGTTTTCAAAACAATAAATATTTTGCGTTTGTTTGCACGGAAATGATAGGGTGGAAATGTTATATTTTTATTTTATTTGTTTGGTTCATTGTTGGTTAAAGCGTTTGAAAACCTGACAATATATTATTTTATTGCCAACTTTTTATTCCCGCGTTTCTAAAAAGGAGAGTGGGGATTATTTTATTGCTCACGTACTACATTTCAAGCCCATTTCAGAGCTTTTGGGGCCGAAATGACTTTTACAAGTTTTCTGACGTGGCGGCACTATTTGGTCCCCATTTCCATGAAAACCCTCTGCGAACCAAACATGTGATATGTAAAACCCTCGAAATCAAAATCTTACGTGGAAGGGATGTCGGGGCATGGAAATCACATTTCAACCTATTTTTTGACGAAACAAACAGGCCCTAATTGTCGAAAACCTTTTTTTCATTATAAATACTCTTTTCCATAGATTTTCCTTGGTTTCTCGGAAAATGGGGTTTTTTGTTTGGTTGGACGTCAATGCATGTGTGGAAACATACTTCCACGAAGATCTCCAGTTTGGTTGGAAACAAGATTATAGGAAATGAAACCAGGTATCACATGCAAAATAAGGGAGAAAACAAAGTGGCATATTTTTTTAATGGAGTATTAGGTGTGTCAGGTTTCTACCATTTTCCATTCAAAACAAGAGACGTCTGGTTTCTACAAAATCCACACACTTTCACTACTTTATGTAAACACCATTCTGTAAAAACGATTGAACCAAACTGAGTTATAGGATTTCTTTTTTGTATTTGGGTTTCTATGGTGCCCATGTCAGACCCTTTTCCATGCGTTTTCATAAAATATAAGCAAACCAAACAGCCTCTAAACAAAAGTTAGGTCAACACCAAAACGTTTGGTTAATTTGATTCTAAATTTTGTTTAAGGCCAGTTAACTTCAAGGGTGACCCGGATTTTTCCACACAATAAATAAACAACATATATATTTATATCATGGCAATTTTCATCATGGATCATCAAGGAAAAAAAAAAGGAGCTAGAACATGACAAAAGAAAAATCTATATGTTTAGAAACTTATGCAGTAGAGGGTCTTGGTCGGCCAAGAACGCCAACCATTTGACGTTAAGAATTGAAAGATAGTCCATAAACGAACAGTCCTTTGCCTCCAACACATCTTAACATTGTACAAATATTGTAATTAAAATTGAAAAATCCTACGTACTGAGCTCACATTACGTCCTAATCTCATCAAATTCATGTTTAGTAATTGCTACAACCATTTTTGTTTGGTTTCTTGATTGGACTATTACAATTAGTTAACAATCTAATTTGAAAATCTATACCATTTGTGGCAATAACTAAAGATGATGATGACCCTTTAACATATAAATTAATGAGTAAACATAAAATGGGACGTGACACACATTCAGACCATTAAAGTGTATTGAAGATCATTAACATATTCAAATCATAACCGATGACTTTAATATATGTAACATCAAAGAATAAACCGGCAAAATATATGGAGTAACATATCAAACCCTTGAAGTATATGAAATGCATAGGCAAGCTGAGCTATATATAGCTACATGTGTATATATATTTGTGTAATAACAAAAATTATATATATATATATATATATATATATATATATATATATATATATATATATATATATATATATATATATATATATATAGAGAGAGAGAGAGAGAGAGAGAGAGATGAACTACAATCCACTTGAGTGGATAAAATCTTGTCCTCCTCACTTTTGTCAATTGATTTTCTTGGGATCCATGTAAGATATGAACACCATCTTTGAGATTTGTGTAGCAAACCAAAGGCAAAATTAATGGAGAAAAAGTTAGGAGGACAAGATTAATTATCCACTCAAGTGGATTGTAGCTCATATATAGTTAGGAGGACAAGATTAATTATCCACTCAAGTGGATTGTAGCTCATATATATATATATATATATATATATATATATATATATATATATATATATATATATATATATATATATATATATATATATATATATATATATTATACAAAGAATCAAAATCTCCCTTTCATAATATATATTAATTGGAGTTGGGGTTGCTAGGCCACCACGAGTGCACTTCCTATCAGAACACTTCACCGTGTAGGATTCTGAGAGCCAAATAGGAGGGAGCTCATTTACGAAAGTGTCCTTGCCCTGCACTTTCGTAAATGAGTGGCTCAGAACGCCCCGCACGGTGCGGGGGGTTCTGAGAGGATATGTACTCGGCCACCACTAAACATCTTTTCATCTCATCCTTCCCTTATAAAATATTCTTCAACCAAAAACTTCTTGGAACCAATTAGATCATGACATGTGTGCTGGCTTTATGCTCAGGCCCATGCCTTTGTTTTGGCTTTCTCCGGGTCTTTTTCTCTTCTCTCCAAAAGTAGGAATCCGATCCATTCCTTCGCCATCGCTCTTGGAATATTATTAAAGATAAGTTTTCATGAAATTTATTAGATAGATTTAATTTGTGAATTGACTCAATGAGCGAATTTGTAAGAGAGAATAACTTTTCCCATTTGTAGTGGACGTTTGGATTTGATTAGAGAAATGAATGACGCTCACATGAAAAGTGTCAAAGTAGAGTCCTAATAAAAAGACACTTCAACCACACCATCAACCACACACCTCTCTCTATACACTCTCTATACACTATACCATGGTAGAGATGACAAGCATTACAGATGTGCTCCCTATTATTATTTGTCAAAGTATTAAATAATGCTTCTTTAGTCTCTATAGTTTTGATTATATCTACAATATTTGAAAGGATTGAGTTTATCCCTTGAGTATTTAATATTCTAACATCACAATTTTTTTGTGTCAGAGAAACGTTTGATTTGTTCAACTGTGATCAATAATTCGGTCCAATCAAGTTGCTTTAAAAAAATTAAGATGATTCACAGTCAAATCAATTTGAATACGTAAGTATACATGCATGTATATATGAATACGATAATGAACCAACAAAAATCCACGGGTTTTTTGTTGGGCTAAATGTCACTTAATACCCTACTGTTTTACTATCTTTACATTAAAATATCCTAAGTTATAAAAGTAGCACATAAACATTCTAAACTATTCACCGTTAGAATATGGTCAACACCGTTACAAAACCCGTTATGATAAAAATTCCCTTCATATAATTTTAATAAAAAATAGAGAGTAGGTATAGTAGTAATTAAGTATGACAATAAATGGGGTCGATGCCATTATAAAATGTCATGTGTTAATTATATGAGAATATTCTTCCTAGAAATACTCTCACATGTAACTAACAGAAAGTACTAACGTGTTACTATTTTTACAACTTAAAGTATTAAATTGCTACTTTTTATTATTTTTATAACTTAGAATATTAAAGTGTTATATTTTACAACTTAGAATATTTAAATATAAAAATAATAAAATAATAAGGTATTCGAGTGCCATTTAGCCTTTTCTTTTTTTTTTTTCTTTTTGCAAAGAATCAAATTTCCCATACATAATATCTAATAATACTGTTGGGGTTCACAGATTGCTAGTCATTCTCATCGCTAGACTGCTGCTTCGTCACTATCGCTGCCCTTATCTTCTCTATTTCTCAACCTTAGTTTTAAAATATTCCTCAATGAAGACTACAAGAGGGACCAATGAGATTGAGACATGTGTCGTCCTTTTTTTTCTTTCGGTAGAACTTATTCAAGTTATAATATAAAATTATAGGTCTCATGTCGGGATATTTTTGTTACGGTACTAAAAGATTCGAGTTATAATTTCATGTTAAGTCTATTTTGATTCATGTTAAGTCAAATTTGGTTCATGTTAATTCAAACTTGGTTCATGTTAAGTCTATTTTGATTCATGTTAAGTCAAATTTGGTTCATGTTAAGTGCAACCGGTTCATGTTAAGTCTAATCCGTTCATGTTAAGTCTATTTTGCTTCATGTTAAGTCTATTTCGTTCATGTTAAGTCTATTTTGATTCATGTTAAGTCTAATCCGTTCATGTTAAGTCTATTTTGCTTCATGTTAAGTCTATTTTGGTTCATGTTAAGTGCAACCGGTTCATGTTAAGTCTAACTTGGATCATGTTAAATCCAACTTGGTTCATGTTAAGTGCAACCCGTTCATGTTAAGTATATTTCGTTCATGTTAAGTCTAATCCGTTCATGTTAAGTCTATTTTGCTTCATGTTAAGTCTATTTTGCTTCATGTTAAGTCCATCTTGGTTCATGTTAAATCTATTTTTATTCATGTTAAATCCATCTTGGTTCATGTTAAGTCTAATCCGTTCATGTTAAGTCCATCTTGGTTCATGTTAAGTCTAATCCGTTCATGTTAAGTCCATCTTGGTTCATGTTAAGTGCAACCCGTTCATGTTAAGTCTAACTCGTTCGTGTTAAGTCTAATCCGTTCATGTTAAGTGCAACCCGTTCATGTTAAGTCCATCTTGGTTCATGTTAAGTGCAACCCGGTTCATGTTAAGTGCAACCCGTTCATGTTAAGTCCATCTTGGTTCATGTTAAGTCTAACCAGATCGTGTTAAGTCTAACTCGTTCGTGTTAAGTCTAATCCGTTCATGTTAAGTGCAACCCGTTCATGTTAAGTCCATCTTGGTTCATGTTAAGTGCAACCCGTTCATGTTAAGTGCAACCGGTTCATGTTAAGTCTAACCAGATCGTGTTAAGTCTAATCCGTTCATGTTAAGTCAAATTTGGTTCATGTTAAATCTATTTTTATTCATGTTAAATCCAACTTGGTTCATGTTAAGTGCAACCCGTTCATGTTAAGTATATTTCGTTCATGTTAAGTCTAATCCGGTTCATGTTAAGTCTAACCAGATCGTGTTAAGTCTAACTCGTTCGTGTTAAGTCTAACCAGATCGTGTTAAGTCTAATTTTTAGACTTAACATGAACCAAATTAGACCTA
Source organism: Asparagus setaceus (assembly GCA_012295165.1). Lineage (NCBI taxonomy): Eukaryota > Viridiplantae > Streptophyta > Magnoliopsida > Asparagales > Asparagaceae > Asparagus > Asparagus setaceus. Next base: position 81,464,756 of record CM022702.1, on the reverse strand, counting down.
ACACGAATGAAACCGGGTTCCGCTCAGGAAATTCAATGTTGAAAGTGAACTTAACATGAACCAAATTAGACCTAACACGAATGAAATCGACTTAACACGAACCGGGATCGTGTTAAGTCTAACTCGTTCGTGTTAAGTCTAACATGGTTCGTGTTAAGTCTAACCAGATCGTGTTAAGTCTAATCCGTTCATGTTAAGTCTAATCGGTTCATGTTAAGTCTAACTAGGTTCGTGTTAAGTCTAATCGGTTCATGTTAAGTCTAATCTGGTTCATGTTAAGTCTATTTTGCTTCATGTTAAGTCTAACTTGGTTCATGTTAAGTCTATTTTGGTTCATGTTAAGTCTATTTTGGTTCATATTAAGTCTAACTTGGTTCATGTTAAATCTATTTTTATTCATGTTAAATCCAACTTGGTTCATGTTAATTCAAACTTGGTTCATGTTAAGTCCATTTTGGTTCATCTTAAGTCTAACTTGGATCATGTTAAATCCATCTTGGTTCATGTTAAGTGCAACCGGTTCATGTTAAGTCTATTTTGATTCATGTTAAGTCTATTTCGTTCATGTTAAGTCTATTTTGGCTCATGTTAAGTCAAATTTGGTTTATGTTAAATCCAACTTGGTTCATGTTAATTCAAACTTGGTTCATGTTAAGTCCATTTTGGTTCATGTTAAGTCTAACTTGGTTCATGTTAAATCTATTTTTATTCATGTTAAATCCAATTTGGTTCATGTTAATTCAAACTTGGTTCATGTTAAGTCCATTTTGGTTCATCTTAAGTCTAACTTGGATCATGTTAAGTCCATCTTGGTTCATGTTAAGTGCAACCGGTTCATGTTAAGTCTATTTTGGTTCATGTTAAGTATATTTCGTTCATGTTAAGTCTATTTCGGTTCATGTTAAGTCAAATTTGGTTCATGTTAAATCCAACTTGGTTCATGTTAATTCAAACTTGGTTCATGTTAAGTCCATTTTGGTTCATCTTAAGTCTAACTTGGATCATGTTAAATCCATCTTGGTTCATGTTAAGTGCAACCCGGTTCATGTTAAGTCTATTTTGATTCATGTTAAGTCTATTTCGTTCATGTTAAGTCTATTTTGGCTCATGTTAAGTCAAATTTGGTTTATGTTAAATCCAACTTGGTTCATGTTAATTCAAACTTGGTTCATGTTAAGTCCATTTTGGTTCATGTTAAGTCTAACTTGGTTCATGTTAAATCTATTTTTATTCATGTTAAATCCAATTTGGTTCATGTTAATTCAAACTTGGTTCATGTTAAGTCCATTTTGGTTCATCTTAAGTCTAACTTGGATCATGTTAAGTCCATCTTGGTTCATGTTAAGTGCAACCCGTTCATGTTAAGTCTATTTTGATTCATGTTAAGTCTATTTCGCTCATGTTAAGTCTATTTTGGCTCATGTTAAGTCAAATTTGGTTTATGTTAAATCCAACTTGGTTCATGTTAATTCAAACTTGGTTCATGTTAAGTCCATTTTGGTTCATGTTAAGTCTAACTTGGTTCATGTTAAATCTATTTTTATTCATGTTAAATCCAATTTGGTTCATGTTAATTCAAACTTGGTTCATGTTAAGTCCATTTTGGTTCATCTTAAGTCTAACTTGGATCATGTTAAGTCCATCTTGGTTCATGTTAAGTGCAACCCGGTTCATGTTAAGTCTATTTTGGTTCATGTTAAGTCTATTTTGCTTCATGTTAAGTCTATTTCGTTCATGTTAAGTCTATTTTGGTTCATGTTAAATCCAACTTGGTTCATGTTAATTCAAACTTGTTTCATGTTAAGTCTATTTTGGTTCATGTTAAGTCTAACTTGGTTCATGTTAAGTCTAATCGGTTCATGTTAAGTCTAATTTTTAGACTTAACATGAAAAATATAGAGGAAATAAGGACATTTTGGCATCTTTAATTGAATTAAATTATACTTAACATGAATTAAATTGAATTTAACATGAAATTAGACTTAAAATTAAGTTAAAATAGACTTAACATGTTTCATGTCAAGTCTAATTTTTAGACTTAACATGAAAACATATAGAGGAGATAAGGGCATTTTGGCGCCTTTAATAGAATTAAATTAGACTTAACATGAATTAAATTAAATTTAACATGAAATTAGACTTAAAATTAAGTTGAAATAGATTTAACATGAACCAGTTGCACTTAACATGAACCAAAATAGACTTAACATGAACCAATTTAGACTTAACATGAACCAAAATAGACTTAACATGAACGGTTAGACTTGACATGAACGAAATTAGACTTAACATGAACCAAAATAGACTTAACATGAATCAAAATAGACTTAACATGAACCGGGTTCTTTGCCAACGAACTTTGAACTGGGCTCTCCGCCTCATCCGTCGTGTTCTTTGCCATCTCTTCGCCTTTAGTGTCGAAAAATATGGCCGTAGTGTGCACTCAAGATCGGCGGTGGCACCGAGGGTCCAATAGCCCGCTAATTTGCTTGTGGGCCCCCTTCTAGCGACGCGGGAAGAGGCCCGTCATCGCCAACGAATTTCGAACTGGGCTCTCCGCCTCATCCGCCGTGTTCTTTGCCATCTCTTCGCCTTTAGGGTCGAAAAATATGGCCGGAGTGTGCACTCAAGATCGGCGGTGGTGGAGAGAGGATGTCTGTCTTAGAGAAAAGAAGAAAGATGGGAAGAGGAGGAAGGAGATGGGTTAGGACAGAGGAGGAAGTAGTCATGGCATCAGATCTAGAAGAAAAAAAGAATGGAGGAGACAAGGGTATTTTGGGGTCTTTTGTTTCTTTTTCTCTCTCCATGCTTAGTTGGCATGCACTCATGACCAAAAAAGGGGTGCAGTGCATTTTGGGATGCTTTTTGGGGCTGAATCACATGGGAAAAAGGTTGAGGGGCTGCAGCACATGAAGTTTGGGACTTTGGGGCCTTGACACAATTTTCCCTACATTAAAACTATTAAAGTTTGGTAAAAATTGAGGGCTATATTATATTAATTGTCACAGTCACAAATTTCTAGGGTGGACAAAAAAATATCGCTGAGTTCAGATTTTCTATTATTGTATTGTCTTCTCTTTTGAAAATCTGAATCCAATAATTCATTCATTGCTCTCTTCTTGTCCTGACATTGTCTAGTTGGTGTTATTACGATTGAGATTCATGACATTTTTTAATTTTCTGTTATAAGCCAATTTAAACTTGAATTTAGTTAGATTCTGACCGTGACATGTTCGTACTGTTATGAGCCACAAGAATATTGTCTTTTATTGCTTGTTGCAATAAAGACCAAATGAAATTGACATGAAATTAATTTGCAACATATATCGGAAGTAACATATTAATTTCTTATATAATTCTATTTTTCGAGAAAATACATGCTCTCGGGTTAATGAAACTTGTATCCTAACTCCTATAGCTTCTCACACGATATCTCAAGAAACTTAATTTATCACTGCAAGACTCACATGTACGGGAGATTGTCCAATATTAATCTCCTACTTATACTAATTAATTTTCTAAAAATTGGAATATAAGTGACTTCCATTATAAATTAAGCGAAAGCTAAGTTTCGGCTTCTTTGTAAGCCTTCATTATATCAACAAACTATGCAGGACCATTATCAGGCTAACAATGAGCATCCAACTTTAGCTTTTACGTCTTGTCAAACCCATAATATATCTTGAGAATCAAATGCATTTGTTAGTGGATGTTAATATCAATAACTTTTATATGCCAACTTGTAATTGATATATATTGTTCTTGTACTTGTATAATCAAAGAAAAAGAAACTTATATTAGGTTGTGGTGCTACTTGCAATTATATATGTGACTAAAGTTTATAATGACCTATCATATGATATGTAAGTGCTAATTGGCCAAAGCCTCTATAGCTCATGAAGTAAAAATAAAAAAGGGTTGTTTACATACATACTCCTTCATGGGCATTTGCAAAAATACCGTCCAAATCTCAAGATTTGTAAAATACCCCTCAAATCATCAATTTTAGAAAAAATTATCCTCAAAGCAATTAATCATCAACTTTAATAAGCTAATTTGTAATTGCAATATAAACATTATCAACAAAATAGTCAAATTTTTATCATCAAGTTGATGATTCATTGATTTTAAGGGTATTTTTCCCTCAAAGTTGATGATTTGAGGGGTAGTTTTGCAAATACTAAGAGTTGAGGGACATTTTGCAAATACCCATGATTTAAGGGGTATATATGCAAACAACACAAAATAAATATTTAGTGAAAACCAATTGCTGGTTTTATTTAGTAGAAAATAAAAGTTGAGCGATTAATCTTATTTCTGGAAAGTTTGGTTGCAAATGTAAATAAATAAATAAATAAAAATGAAGAACATTAATAAAAAAGGAATTTTGTTCCTTCTTTTTTACCTGGGCATTTATGTTAATTTTACTGTGGAAGATGGCACAAACAACCATTAAAAGTTTAAAAAAGGACATTGGAGGATTGTTCATTTAGCTCCTTTGCACATACAGGTCGAAGAACTTTTCTAAGTTTGTTTGGAGGGATTACAGTATGATACCCCAAGTTTAGTCCCACATTGAAAAATGAATAGAGTATTTAAGGCTTTATAAGCTAAGTCATTGGAGTCAAGTGTAACATTAACTAGTCAATTTTAAGAGATTTAGAGCGAAAAAATGTGTTGCACTCTCTGACATATCGATAAGGACCATCACTAACTTAATTCGGATTCTATTCCGGTCTGGTTTATTAAAACAAAAACATGGCATATGATTTCTGCATGATAAATAATGAACTAAAAAATGTTACAAATTTTGCTTATCTAAAACGAAATTATATAATAAATAATATGTGTATGCATATCAACACAAATACATGTATATTTACAAGTGCTACACGATTTGCCTTATATTGCAGGCTTTATTAAAAAACTGAAAACCTGACACAATAAAGGCAGCAACAATATTCATATATAATCTGTGACACCAAAATTTTCTTAAGCGCTTCTAACTTCCACGGCAATTTCCACAAATACTACACAGCCACCGGAAGCCAAATGAAAAATCTAAATTAAAAAAAAAAAAAAAACACTGAGATCTTTCTCAGTTGATAACAGAAAATAAATAAGAAAATAAAAAAAAAGTGTTCCCTTTTTGTGGTTAATTGTAGAAGATCTACTGAATTACGGAGGATTAGCCATTTACTATCCTAAACTTTTTTATTAGCACTTTCACACTCTAATTCAAAAAGGAATTCTATTATGTTAAAGAAAAGAACTCCGTTTAGACATCAGATAATTTAAGTGCTAATAAAATAGTTCGGAAAAAATAAATAACTAATTCCTCGTAACACGGTATATCTGCAATTTTTAACCTTTGATGAGCAGCGACGAGCTCCGGGACCCAAACATCTGTTCAAGAAGAATAACAATCGCCATAGCAATCGCAGCATCACACCCAGGCTGCACAATGAGCCTGAACACATCAAGCCCGAACGCAACTCCACCGTCGGATTCTTTCCTTTTAATCTCCGCGATTTGTCGTCGGGTGTCATCGTATATCATGCAGCAGCGCTGAGTGTAGGATCCCTCGACCTCGAATGCTGGGGTTGAGCCTGCTCTCGGTGATGAGCTGGGCGAGGACGAGCCGCTGCTGAAGGGGGATCTTGGAGAGGAGCACGGGGAGTTGCTGCGGCTGCTGGATTTGAGGGAGGAGCAGTGGTTGATGTGGGCTAAGGATTTGGAGGGGAGGAAGTTGATTTGTTTCTTGACGGAGAACCGGGGGTTGGTTAATTCTTCGCCGTCATAGATTAGCCAGTGGTCGCCGAGGCTTAGCTTCTGCATAAGAAATTGGATCATGATATATTTATAAGACGATCAAATCGAGTCAACGTAACTAAACATAAAATTTAAAATTTAGATGTGGTTGGAACACTAAAACATTATCGTAAAAGCAAAGTAGATGAAAATAGAGGCGTTACGTCTGCTATATCTATATATCCTTCTTATCTTCTTTCTCTTCGTGTATATTTTGTATCTTTTTGTTTAGTTAATAAATTTCATTGAATTTTGTTCGAGTACTTGAAAATAAAAAGATACCACAAGTTCAAAATATCCCTGAAATTTTCTTCGAATAAAATAAATAGTTAATATAAAGTTTTCTTTTGATGTATTGGTTAGCATATGATTTAGTAAAACATATATGAAGGAATGAGCTAATTATGACTACTTATGAGAAATAATTTCATAGATAATTATGAATATTAAATTAAAAGGAAGAAATTAAATGATTTCATAAGTATGCAGCTTGTAATTTATTTATCTCTTAAAAGTATTTTTATTTAATACGGCTAAGGAAATGACGTATAGAAAGCGATTACAAAGCAAAGTGACACCTTACAATTCACACTTGCTCTTGAAAAGTGTTAATAATTAGAAAGAAAACGTCAATTCGTATTTTGCTTCTTAATTAATCCTCTATGGGCCAATCGCGCCGCATAACTAAGGCTATATTCTATAAGAAGCAAGGTCAAATTTACAAGTATGTTTAAATGGTAAAATAAATCCGTTCACCCAATTTAGAAACTGAAATACTTCTTTTTTTTGGTTGAATTAAGCGCGCAGAAGTCCTAAAGTGAAATAAAATTAAAGGCTACAAATACGGACTATAGAAAATCCCATCAACTCACTAGCTAATACCAGTTTAAAGAAATCCAGAGTTATGCATCCTCGTCTAAAACCTAGATCTAAACTAAGCTGAGTCTTTAGCCAACATATCTGCACTACAATTGCTTTCGCGATCTACCATCTCTTTAAGATCACATAAACTATAGAACTATTTATAACAAAACTTTATTATACCATTTATAATGGAATTCTGTTATTCCAACGTAAAGCATGCCATATCTATATCTAGAGGGTCTTTAGTGAAAAGTATCCAACGAATAGCACAAACTAAAGGGTGTTTAATGCAAAAACATACCTTCCGTCGGATCGTTAGCAGCGGTTTGCCCGAGGCATCCATCAACACGATCTCCCCTTTATTCTCCGACGCATAATTATCGACTCTAAACACCAGATCCCCTTTTCCGTCAAACACCGTGAACCCGTTGCCGTTAAATAGCAGCGATTTCCTCCACACTGTCAGCACTTCCGTCTCCTCGTTCTCTCTCCCCGTTAACGCCGTATTCTCCCTCTCCTTAACGGCGTTATGGACGGCGGCGTTTGCATTCGGATGGACTCTCGTCATCCGCACGAGTTTAATTACGAAAAAGCCAAGCGAAGTGAGCGAAAGAGTTTTTTGGTTGGTTTCAGCTCTCATCTGACATCCTCCCCTATTTATACCCCTGATGGACGCAAATGCCCTTGATAAATGACGAGGGATGCCGCCCGTCACGTGATAGGGGGATTAGTTTTGGCCAGGGATTTATCACTATTAGAACCTCAAATCTTTAATATTTTGAAATTACCTCCTCAAATCATTGAATTGTTGTTAGGCCCTCCAATTCTTGGGTCTTGCTAATGATACCTTTGACTAAAGTGATTAATTTGAAACAACTTATAAGAATTGGAGGATCTAGCATAAACACAAAGTCAGATCAATCCCTAACAGTTACCTAATATTTCTACGAAGTCCTTAACTTAATATTTTAATCATCAATTCATTAAAGTTATTATTTTTAGCGTACTAAGTCATCATGGTAGTTCTCCGCCTTAAACATGGAAAAAAAAACTATTAGATTGAAGGTAAAGTGGGAATATTTTTGGCGGGCAACTACCATGAGAACTTGATAGATTGGAAATAATAACTATAAGTACTTAATGTTCAATTATTAGGTTATTAAAGACGTCTTAGAAATTAATGTTAAATGAACGATCCTGTTGGGATTTTTTTGATCTCGCAAAAAACCTCGAAAACCACCAAACGCAACAAAGAGAATCACACACAACATTTAACGTGGAAAACCCTTAACATGGAAAAACCATGGGATCGAAAATAATCCACTATCACCAACAAATTATAATCTTTTACACGGATAAAGTCTGTGAAGCCCTCTGTTACAATACCCTTGAACCCGGTTAACCCTCTGTTAAACTCTAATTACAAGAATATTGTATATCTCCTCTTCTCTACTAAAAACCCCTCTCTCCCATTATTTAAAGACATCACTGACTTGCCCACTAAGTCAACTTGACCTCCAAGAAAACTGTTAACTTGGTCAATGAGAAAACTACTAGGAATGACCCTAGCCTTCAAATCCGGATCCAACTTGGAGTTTGAGTCGGCACCCAACATATCCTTCATCGACAAATAATCTCTAAGTATCTCAACGGCTTCAGAAAAAACTCACTCTCTTCTTCTTGTTCTTCACCTCTCTCTTGTGGACAAGAGTCTGAGAAGAGTCACCTGCACCATTAACAAAACGCCCATCTAAATAGCAAATATGATTGCTATTCTTCCTCCCTCGCAAAATCAAATCACCATATCTATACACTTTGCACCACTCTCCGTCATCCACATACTTGTACCCACGCGATGCCATCTCACCCAACATAATTAAATTAGCACCACATGATGGCACATATCTCACACGACGAAGAATTTTGACCTTCCTAGTGTAAAGCTTGAGACGAACACTCTTAACGCCTTCAACCTTCATCTTCTTGTTGTTTCCAACGATCACGTCACTAAATTCTTCATCTGTCTTCAATGTGTCAAAATACTTTTTGTTGTTACAAACGTGCATAGAGGCTGCAGAATCTAACACCCAAGTGTTACTCGCATTAGTACAGGTACTCTTCGTTATCAACATCACATCTTCATCACACACAACTACCGAGGAGTCCTCCTTTTTCCCATTTTCTTAAAGCTTCATCTGTCTAATGCTCTTCAAATTATCTCGCATCTGGGAACATCTAAATTGAATGTGACCATTCTCTTCGTAATAGCAGTACTCCCTTTCATTGTCATCTCAGGCCCGAGATTTTGATCTTCCTCGATAACTGTCACATCATCAAATTTCAAAGTCTGCTTCCCCGTAATTATTGTCTGAATAACCAATAACTTGTACGCCTTCGGTAGGAAAGACAGTAGGAGTAGCGATTGCTCTTATTTTTTAATCCCCTCATCAATATTTATAAGTTGACACACTAGCTGATTAAATGCAGTGATTTGGTCTTGAATTGCAGTACATTCTTCCATCTTTAATGAATAAAACTCTATTCTCAAACACAATCGGTTGGTCATCGACTTCGACGCCTAAATCCCCTCAAGCTTGTCCCACAACCCCCTCGCGTGTGATCTCTTGCATAACGTTGTACTTGATCTCGGGGGCGAGTGCCAAATGAATTGTGCTAACCGCCTTCTTTTGCATGGAACTCCATTCAGCATCCTTCAACCCTTCAGGCTTCTTCTCTTCCAAAGCTTGATCAACACCCTGTTGCACGAGAAGGTCTTGAACCATACACTGCCATACTGTAAAATTTATCTTGTCATTGAATAGCGAAATATCGAACATCGGACCCGAAGATGTCATCATCCTCTAACCACAACAAAATTTAAATCAGTCACTTTTGAAGTTGAATTTGGCAGAACCGACGTTTAAAACAAACTCAACACTTCGAAATATCCTAGGAACAACTCTTGGATCATCAAATTCCTCCTCCAATTCCCCGATCATAAGATAAATCAATCTGCACTATCGGATTTGATTTAAAAAATAATTTTTAACCAAACCCTCCTCACCCACGTGAACAGTATTCCGCCGCCTGCTACAGCAACCTTCATTTTTTTATTTTTTTCTTCACGTGTTGTTCACGTGATTCCTCTCCTCCAACCTTTCATGCAAACAGAGACTAACGAACCCAACTCTTAGCAATACTTCCATCGTCTACTGTTTGTCTACTTCGCTGGTGTCAATCCCTGTGCCGTCGATCCTCAACTCCTCAGCGATCGCACACCACTCGGACCTTCACGAACCGTCAAACCCCACTCTGATATCACTTGTCGAAATTTATTGATCTCGCAAAAAAACCCCGAAAACCACCAAACGCAGCAAAAAGAATCACATACAAGATTTAACGTGGAAAACCCTTAATGGGGAGAAACCACGGGATTGAAAATAATCCACTATCACCATCAAATTATAATCTTTTGCACTAACAAAGACTACGAGACCCTCTCTCACACAATACCCTTGAACCTGGTTACACCCTCTGTTAAACCCTGATTATAAGAATATTGTATCTCTCCCTCTCTACTAAAAAACCCTAGAATATGATGCCTTATTTAAAGACACCCCTGACTTGCCCATCAAGTCAATTTGGTCTTCCAAGAAAACTGTTAACTTGGCCTCAAAGAAAATTATTAGGACTGGGCCTAGCATTCAAATCCGGATCCAACATGGAGTTTGAGTCGACACCCAACAGATCCGACTTTTGAGTTTGATCTAATACCAAATTTAGTGGTTTGAGAGACTAGTTTTCTAACTTTATATAAGATTTGAGGGAGCAGAAAACAATTTCAGTGATTTGAGGAAATAATTCAAAATTATTAAAAGATTTAATTTTTTTACTATAAAAAATTAAACACACTAATATAGAAACAACGGTTGTGATTATTATAATTTAGGGCGGTATTATTTAAATGATGATTGTCCACGATTAAAAATTTTTTTTTAAAAATGATGATTATCTTTGCTTCCAAGGTAAAATGAAGATTGTGGATGGAGGAGTGCCACGTGGCAGGTGGATAGGGACGTGCTGGGTATTAAAATGGGTGAAGATAAGTTTCCGGCTTCTCAGAGACTCGGTGGTTTTAGTGCGTATCTTGTCATGGAGAGTGGGGCCATAATTTAATCATTATTAGTAGATTATTAAATGAAGGAGATAATGATTACAAGTATAATAATGAGATTAACAAAATGTGTTAATGTTTGTTGTGGTATCGTTTACCAATCACTTCCTTGAGATTTGCGTAAACACATATCTGTTAAGTTTAAATTATGTGGTTAAATTGTGATAGGTTATTGCAAGTATTAGTAATAAGAATGTCAACGTGCTTGCTCTCATTGTTCTATGACCTGTTCAAGCTCAATGTATTATTTTGAATCTTGAGGTTTGTTCTCTTTGGTGTCGATGACATGTATATTTTGATTCTACGGTTATTGGTAAGCTATTATATAACATTCGTGATAATTAATGTAGAGTTGAGCCATGTGTCCTTAGCTCGTTCTTGATGACTTCAGCAAAATGTAATGCATTTGTTTATTAGCAGGTTAATAAGTATCATCATCATTTGTGCTACGAGAGAACCCTCTGCTCTACAATCATATTGCTGAATCTCAACCAAGTGCTGTTATGAAGATTTCTCTCTCCTCTCTATTTACTTTGTTAAGATTAAGCCACATCATTGTTATATGAACAATCCTCTCATATGACAATGAATAATGTTAGAGTGAGAAAACTCATATCTCTAATAAACTCATATTTAATTTTCTATTTAGTCAATATGGAGCAAATGGATCCTAAATTATACTAATAGGCTAAACTTTCTTTCTACGAACGCAATACAATTGAATAACTTAATGGAAATACTAAGTCCAATTTCGTATGATTAAGATCGTCTAACTTCGATTCTTTGTTAGTATTTCAAACTTAACTCATGTACACATACCTAGAAGGAATTTTGAACGGGTTGCCAAAGACATACGTTACATAGTTGGAAAAATATTTTAAATTTTATTGTTCAAAATCTCATTCTAAATGGGCATGTAGGATTATTTGCTATAAACCAAAGACAAATAATATCTTACTTTGTCCTACTTGGAATATGAATCAAGGTTTTACATATATGATATGTAGGATGATGTGAATAATGCATCTGAAATAAGTAGCTATCCAATTGTCCAAACAATGAGACCGTCAACTACTATATAGCTACCATTTCAAGCGAACCGAACATTGCCGACAAACTTGCACCAAACTAAAAGTAGTACCAACGAATATTTAATATCAAAAAATCTTAATGATGAGAAACTCTTGATGCTTATAATGACAACAAGGTCATATATTTTTTTTTCTGTAGAGGGCGGTGCACAAAGGACTTATTATGACGATACATAGATAGGTCTATGTGATTTCTATAGTGGGAAAGTTCATATCTAGCATGCAATTGAGCTTTGTCTCTTCCATATTCATCATAACATAGTACTATACATAGAAGTAGTGTGATTTTTATGTGAAGGATGTGAGGTGCATAGCGAATCCGTGTGTGACCTGTGTACATGGTGCATTCATGGTGAGCAGGATGAAGAATGCACGTGCAGCATGTGTTATTGACCATGTGTTAACAAGTTAGACTAATTAATAGTACTATTGACTATAGGGTGCGGAAAATTGTATTGCGAGTTTGCAACAATTACACTACGCTGCAGTTTGCAACAGGTAGTTGAAGACTGTGGCACGTAACTGACTTTTGGATTATTTAGATATTAGTCCCTCAAATCTTCAATTATTGCATATTAGTCCCTCAAATTGCTCATATGGAATTATTGAAAAGTTAAGGGACTAATATCTAAATTACCCTTAATTTCTGTTTGTAACTGGAGTTGCAATAGTTGGTTATCTTTACAAGAATGTATTTTTACTCCTATTATTGTATATATTGGATTGTTTAATTAGTTAATAAAAAATTACAACTACACTTGTAATTATAATTTATAAAAGTTTTGTGGATACATTTTTTTTTGACTTTCATTACAACTAATCAGTCTTTTTACATTGAGTTATAAGCAACTACTTGGCGAACACTACTTCAGTTACAAACTCTTTTATGAAATTGTCTACTAAGTTTTAATTTCTATAGGTCAGAAGTCATTGGATTTGAACTTACCACCAAAACATAACTCGTTCCGCCGACCTAATTATCTCCAACTTCCAAGTGGGGCTTCTAATATTCCCCCTGTTGTGGCCTTAGTCGTATGCTCACTTTATTAATTAACTTTTTTCTTTTTTCCTTTTTGAATATTTAGTAGTCTCTTGAACATTCTTTCTTATATATACAAAATTTTAATTACTTACTAGTTTTGTTAAAAGCATATTATGTCATAAAACATAAGTTAGATATCTTACTAATTTCTTAAAAGAACTTATTTTGAAGCATGTTGTATGTCAATAAATATTTTGCTTGAGTGTTAGACTATCTGTTGCACCAGTCTATGTAATATTTCTTATTTCTTATTTCTTATTTCTTATTTCTTGACCAATTTATTTAATATAAAAATAGTGGGCACTTCACACGTAGGAAAAAACCGTTATTAATGTAGATTAAGTGCTTGGAAAACCATGTTCCATTCCGCTTATATATAAATTTGTCTCTTTCTTCCCATTTGATAAACATATCACAAGCAAAGAATGGTCCAAGGAAAGCTACATGCACATTGGTAGACCTAATTAAACAAATTTATGCATTAAAAAAATATACCGTTGAAAGAAGATGGGTTTAAATATTATGAATATTATTGGATTCTTCCATACTAATGCTTGATTAATCATTAGGTTACACTGAGGATTAGACTTTGTCCTAGACACTTGTTGTTGTTGGTGTTAGGAGCCAATAAGAGTTAACCTTGTGAGTGGTATCCCTTCTTATTAATTATCTTTTATCCAACAACTACTTGATCTCCAATGAGGATTAAATAAATAAATAATCTCCAAGTTATGATGTATGAGCATATATATGTGACTTGACAACACAACATCTCAGTAACATTTCATCTAGGTCTTGGTGGGGATCAGTGGCGGAGCCACATAGATGGGTGGGGGTGCCTTGGCCCCCCAAATTATTTTCATATTTAATATTTCATATTTGGTCTTTAGTCTCTTAGTGCCTAAAACCTTTCATATTTTGATATTAGTTCCTCAATCATTGATTTTGCTATGAGGTCCCCTCATATTCTTAGGTTAAATATTTAAAATTAGCCACTCAAATGATTGAAATTGCTATTAAGCCCTCCAATTTTCATGAGTTGTTGTTTCAAATTAATCATGACGATTGAGGGACCTAGTTGCATTTTTGTTTATTTGAGGGACTAATGTCTAAACAACTTAACAATGAAGGAAGCTGGAAGCAATTTGAATGATTTGAGGAATCAATTTCAAAATATTAAAAATTGAGGAGAGTAATTTTGCAAAAACTCTTTTTATGAAATAAATAAGTAAAAATTGCATCTATTTTGGATTCTTGCCCCCACCCCCAATAGAATTTCTAATTCTGCCCCTGGTGGGGATCTAATTGAAATGGAAGTTCAAATGTCTAGTTCACCAACTAAACATGTAAGTTCAACCCCTTTACTATTATTATATATCTAGTTTACCAACTAAACATGTAAGTTCAAATACTCACACTTTACTATTACTATCTAGTTTACCAACTAAACATGTAAGTTCAAATACTCACACTTTACTATTATTATCTATGCACTACAATAATTGGATCAGTACTGTAGCTATACACTATTCATAGATACAGTATGCCCATTAATCATAAGGATTTTTTTTTTTGTTTTTGGATTTTTTTGTCTCTAAGCCTAAAGTTTTCCTCCATTTATTTGCGCCCAACTATACTCAAAAGTGTAATTCTTGCCTATAATCCCAAAGTTCTACCCCATTTGTTTTTAAAGCCACCCACTTCCAAACTTTTACGACAACTTGTCACCTATAAATTCAAAGTTTTACCAATATTTATTTTTAAACCCACACACTTCCAAAATAACTCTTAGACGTGAAATAATGTCGCAAGAATTGCGATATTGTGAATTTGTAGATGAGTTTTTCCCTACAAACCAAAGTCTTAGTGTTATTTATTTTGATACCTACTCATTTTTCTAAAGGTTTTTTATGAACCAAAACTATTTCAATGTATTGTTCATAATTACAATAAACCCCATTAATCCAAAAGGATTTTTTTCTCTCTAAGCCTAAAGTTTCCCTCCATTTATATTTGAACCCATCCATATTCAAAGTTGTGATTCTTTGCTAATTAACCCAAAGTTGTACCCCATTTCTTTTCAAACCCACCCTCTTCCAAACTGTTACTATTATTTTTCGCCTATAAATCCAAAGTTTTACTTTTATTTATTTGTAAACTCACTCATGTCAAAAACATTTAGATTCAAATACAAAGCGATGTTGATTTTAAATTTTTTCACATCAATATCGCTGATATTGTGAATTATAGATGAGTTTTTAGCCTATAAACCAAAATATTATCCAGCTTATTTCTAAACCCACTCACTTCACTAAAAGTAGTTTCTTCTTGAACCAAAAATACTCCACTGAATTAATTTTAAACTCATTTGTATTTTAGCAGTTTGATATACAAGGTGAGTTGTTCTATTTTAATATTGCTTTTTATTGTATTTTAATATTGGTGGTGTATTTTTAAAGTAAATGTTTAAACTGTTATTTTTGTCCCTAAATTGCTATATTTTATTGTCACTTGCTAAATGGATGCAGTGTATTATTAAACTAAATGTTTAAATTGTTATTATTTTTGTTCCTAATGTCTCGATATCGCAAGTAGTAGATGAGTTTCTTGCCTATACACCCAAGCTTTTATCTTAATTTATTTTTAAGATGTTTAAGATGACTCAATTACGGAAAGGTTTTAAGTCTATGAACCCAAAGTCTTATCCTCTATTTATTTTAAACCCATCCATTTTCAAATTATAGCCAAACAAAAACTACTCCACTGAATTAATTTTAAATCCATTATCTAACTCAATAGTTTAGTATATAGTATAAGTTGCTTATTGTTTGTCCTCGTGGTTAATATACAATGCGGTTTTAAACCAAATTGCTTAAACTGCTACTTTTTTAATACATTTTACACTTTTAAAATCACTGTTAGAACCGAAATACTTCCAAATTATTTTGAATCCCACTTTACAATTTTACAATTTGGTATACTGAGTAAGTTGCTATAGGGTATACAAGGTGACTAAATGCTTAAACCATTAATTTTTTTGGCTTTCTATACTAATGTCATGAGATCTAAATTGCATATGAATTTTTGCTTATAAACAATTCTACCCTTTCAAATACAATTCTTCCCTTTTACATACAATAGGAATAGAGAAAATGTCCACCTCTCATCCATTTTGACCTACCCACTATATATATATATATATATATATATATATATATATATATATATATATATATATATATATATATATATATATATATATATATATATATATATATATATATATATATATATATATATATATATATATATATATATATATAGAGAGAGAGAGAGAGAGAGAGAGGAAGGAAAAATAGGGCAAAAAGCCTTACTCATATATATATATATATATATATATATATAGAAGCGAGCTCTATGAACAAGTTCATAATGAATAGTGGTGCACCAACTTTTCTAACCACTCATCTTGCTTTGGGATCCGTAAAAGCTATAAAGCCCACTTTGAGATTTGTGCATCACAAATCTCAAGACAAGATGAGTGGATAAAAAGTTGGTGCACCACTATTCATTATGAACTTAAGTTCATAGGAGCCTTGTTCTCTCTCTCTCTATATATATATATATATATATATATATATATATATATATATATATATATATATATATATATATATATATATATATATATATATAATGAAAAACAACATACACAAGAAGAATTGAGCTTGTAGTTCAAAAGTAGAACTAGAAGCTCAGTTCGGAAAAAGAAAAAAAATATTAACAACACTACAAGTCACTAAACACATCTAAAAAAATATAACTAAATTCTTTAGGGTAGCCCCAACACCACCAAACCAAACAAAATTACCAACCAGTGGGATCAAAAAATAGTTCCAGATCTTTCTTTCTCGAGCGCCTTCAATCTAGCAACATCAATAGAGGACAGAAGATGCTTGATACCGCAATTAGAAGCAATCGTAGCCAAGTCCTCTGAGTTGAGGCTATTGATAGGTAAAGAAGTAGATGAGTTAGAATCACCTCTCTTGGAGGTGGAAGAAGATCTCCTAGAAGAAGCAAAATATTTTAAATGAGTCATATGACTGAAAACAGACCCCCTCCCCCCCTTTGCTTAGATGTTTCTTCTTTGTCTTGGATATTTTGATACTAAATCCTGGAGGACTAGAAGATTGAGAAGTGCTATCTTTTTTGCATGGACTTACCTCCTTTAACTTGGTGTTTTTGTTACTAAATCCTGGAGGACCTGAAGATTGAGAGGTGCTTTCATCAGAATTGAGAGGAACCTGATCATCCTTCTCCTTACTAACTTCGGCACAAGGGTTGCAAGAGTTTGTAACAGAGCTGCTATCTACCAACTCTAAGTCGGTCCTGATAATACTAGCCGCAGTCGACTAATGCAAAGAAGGAGGATGGGGTTGTAGCAGAGGGGGAGGGACTTGTTGAGGTGGAGGGACCATAGAGGAAGCATTCTAGTGATGGTTTACTATAATGCGAACATGGGAATTCTAACGAACACTAGCAGCAGCAGCAGATTCGTGAGTCGAGGGTTGAGGGGATTTAGCAGGTTGGAGTGCGATGCTTTAGAGAGGGAGATCGTTCTTCAGCAAAGGAGGGAGGGACTGATACATTCTTCTTTACACATTCAGAAGTAGAGTGCCCTTGAGAGTGGTATCCATTACAGTATTTTGGCAGCTTCTCATGTATCACAAGCTGACAAAATTCACCAAATAAACCAACCCAAATACTATGAGGTGGAGGTTTTCTAAGATCAATTTCAACATACATTCTGGCAGCACTTGAACGAGCAAGCGTAGTAAATAATTTACCAATTTTGTTAGTAACTGATTCCAAAAATTCTGGAATAAAGCACTATAATGGGAGCTTCGGCAGAGAGACCCAAACAAGAACATGACATGAGTCTTCTTTTAGGTGGCATAGGTTGTGCCATCTAAAAAATTTGTAGGGGAAAGTGATGAGCATCGTAGATGGACGAGTAAGGACCTTGAGCAGGTCAGTATTGTCTTCAAACCGCAACAAGAAGGCTCTAGAGTTCAGCGGACCAATGGTGAATTGGTGATCAATTCCCCATGATAGAATCTCCCGTTGACTGGCTTCAAGAGAAGGACGACCACCATAGAATTTCATAATTAGGGCATTGGAGAATAACTCTTCAACCATAAGAAGCTCAGAGTTTACAAAGGAGAAAAAGGGCATACCATCACAAGTCCCACAGATAATATTGATACCATTATGGGGGATTCTAGCAAAAGACTCCACCTCCATAGCATGGGTTCTAACAAACCCCGATCCTTTAGATCCTCTTGCAATTTGAGCGTAGGATTTCTGCGCAAGGGGTTTATCCAATTTTCGCTTCAAAGGCTGAATTGGTTTAGCAGCTGTTGCTGATTCTAATGGAGCTCTCGTCTACTCCTGGGATGAAATTGGGGCCAGAATAGTAGGGGAAATGGAAGAGGAGGGGAAGTTAGAAGTGGGTTTTGCTAGAATTTATTTTTGGGTGACTGAATTGGGATTTTTGGATTTAGGGTTTTATGGATTTTTGGAGGTGGAAGTGGCTGAAACGGAGTGGATCGAGACGACTGCATATGGGTATGGTGGTTGTAGGTTGAGGTGGGGGACCGCGATGGTGACGGTGGCTGCCGGAGGGGAGCTCCGGCTGCCCAAATGGGTTGGATCGGGACTAGGAGGGGGTTGATATCTTATTATTATTATTATTCTCAATTTATATATATATATATATATATATATATATATATATATATATATATATATATATATATATATATATATATATATATATATATATATATATATATAGTAAGGCTCTATGAACTTAAGTTCATAATGAATAGTGGTGCACCAACTTTTTATCCACTCATCTTGTCTTGAGATTTGTGGTGTACAAATCTCAAAGTGGACTTTATATCTTTCACGGATCCCAAAGCAAGATGAGTGGTTAGAAAAGTTGGTGCACCACTATTCATTATGAACTTAAGTTCATAGATTATATATATATATATATATATATATATATATATATATATATATATATATATATATATATATATATATATATATATATATATATATATATATATATATATATATATATATATATATATATATAGTAAGGCTCTATGAACTTAAGTTCATAATGAATAGTGGTGCACCAACTTTTTCATCCACTCATCTTGTCTTGAGATTTGTGATGCACAAATCTCAAAGTGGACTTTATATCTTTCACGGATCCCAAAGCAAAATGAGTGGTTAGAAAAGTTGGTGCACCACTATTCATTATGAACTTAAGTTCATAGGAGACTTGTTTATAATATATATATATATATATATATATATATATATATATATATATATATATATATATATATATATATATATATATATATATATATATATATTGATTTTAACCAAATTCTTAGCATTATTTTTGGCTTTTTCTTACTAATGTCGTGGCAACGCGTGAGTCAATTTTGCTAGTTTATCTCTATTTCACATGAAGTAAAATCTTATAATTAGATATTTATAGCATGCCATCTATGTATGAGGAGTTTATAGCATGCCAACTATATATGAGGAGAAAATAATTGGATCTAAGATTGTACCTTTTGAAATTTCAGCAGAATATCCTATTAGTATATGACATGTTATCAATCAAAGACATATATTTCCTCTATCTCTTACGAAAACAAACACAGGAAGCTTCTGTTTCGGACCTTTAAGTTCCGCACATTGGGAGATGAGGGTAGGTCTACAAACGGCAAGTACTATTCATTTTAAAACCATGCATGGTTGAAGAAGAGGAAATATAATTATATGACAACATGCAAATAAATTTAATGTATTTGAAATTAATAACATTAACTATCTATATACGTTAATCTCACTGATCAGCGTGTACGTACATTGTTTTTTAAGAACAGCTAGTGGGTCAATCCAGACAAATTTCACATTTGATATAAGTAACAATCACAAATATTAATGATTTAAATTGGGAAAAATATCACTACACATCAAAACACACATATAAATAAATAGCAACAACACCCACCAAGAGATATATAAATGAAATTTGATCAAAACAAATATATATGGACTTGACAATGTGAAACTGAAGTTCAATGTACATATTAGATATCTGATAAAGGCTCTAGCTAATTTGTCATATAATGCATAGTTTTTTTTTTTTTGATGGCGTCATATAATGCATAGTTGAAAGTTGGCTTTTGTCTTTTTGTTAAAATAATCAGATTCCTACTTTTGGAAGAGAAGAAAAAGACATATATATAGAAGTTAAAAATAATAATGTGTGGCATCATATTACGTGTAGCCTTACCATTGGATGGAGCACAAGGCCGGTGCTACGTGTTGAAATATGATCGGACCTCGTTTTAATATTAAATTAATTAGAGGAATATTTGGAAAATGTAGGTTGAGAAAAAATAAAGCTTGTGGGGCTGAGGATGATGGAGGGCAATGGCTTAGTGAGAATGACTTGTCAGCACTGGGCTCATCCAATATAGACAGTACATTGATTAGCAAAGAAAGCAAGATTCCATTGTTTGCATAAAAAAAAAAACTTTGGTTTCTTATAACACACCACACATAAAATAAAATAAATAAAAAAATAAAAAAAAGAAGAAGAAAAGAAAGAAAAGGTTATATCCGGAGTAGGATGGAGTTTATTGGTTCTTATAAATCTAATGTATGTCAATAAGTATAATTTGGAAGTTAATTTGATTGCTGAATAATTTCGTGGTTCTCAGCTACATATATACATTAATGGTAAATGGCAAATTAAGAGGGGTGCATTGTCCGTGAATGACAAACGATTAAACCAGTGGGGTGTTTTTGCTTTTCTCTCAAATACATTTTAGCTGTTTGTCAAGAATACACATCCTGTCTGAGCTATACATGGGGGTATGACATGACAAATTTGCCCCCACCAATCAGATGTGCGGCTCAGACAACTCGCTCGCATGCAGATTGTTTTGAAAAGATGCAAACTCATTTGTCAATTACAATACAGAGTTCCGAATAAGTTCTTTTTTTGGTTTTTTGTTTGGGGGGGGGGTTGTTATTTGGAATTAACTCGTTTTATATATGATTGCCTTTTGCTTACTTTCCAAAAAGGCGAGCCGCTGGCATTTGAATTAAGCAAAGCCATTCAACTAGTTAGTGCAGCACTCCAAGTATAACGGTGGAAGTAACTTTTTGGTAACTCTTATCATACTTCAGGGGCTTCATCTAGTCCAGATAGACCCCTAATAATTATTACCAATGGCATGCTCGCCAACTTTAACAAGCAAAATTTCTTTGCACAACAACAATGGTTGCTTTATCTCAAGTCATGCGATGTATAAGTCTTTCATGCCTCCACTCAACCAATAACTTGTAGAAAAACAAGTTAAACTTTTTGCCTAGCTTCCTTTTTTCCCCTCAAGAATGCAAGGGGATCCTCATGCTTCAAAAAAAGGTTAACATCCTTTTTGACATAAACTATTTCATTTTGCTTTTAAGTCACAATCATGTCTCAAAATGGCTACAAACAAGTGCCAACTTTTTAACTACTAAAAATTTTGCTTGTGTAGTGAAGATCACAGCCTTGACTATAATCTCTGTCTTGCTGACAAAGAACTCTAGTTCTCAGCCAAGGTTTATATATGTGAACAGAATCTAACCTATTGAATGATGCATGATTGGTCCTTGATATGCAAAAACTCCTCAACTTTTAACTGTACACATGGATTAAATTAGATGCCATATTTGTCATTTGGGTTTTTTCATGTAAACCACCTTATAAGTTCAAAACTTTTATGAAAACCACCTTTAAAGTTTTTTTTAATATAAACCACGTTATAAGTAGTATTTCCTTGAAAAGTGCCACTTTTGGTCAAAATCTATTCAATTAATATCCTAACTACCCAAATTGCCCCCATTGATACCACGTGAATTGCACGTGTTTCCCACCAAACTCAACCCTTAACCAGGGTTTGACCTTGCCTGCCCCACCCCCCACCCCGCCCCCCAAATTAAAAATAAAAAAGCCTTTGCTTTATTTCTCCCCTCTTCCCCTCTTTCAACCCGTTAAAAAACCCTAAATCTAGAGGTTGATGAAGACGAAGCATTGAGGGTGATAATCAGTGGTGCTCTGCAATTGATTAGAGACCTATTGTTTCATTGATTTGCTGGTTAAGGGTGGAGAAATGTCAGAGGTCTCGATTTCATCTGAACTTGCTATGGGTTCTTCTCAAAGTCACGGCAGATCCATGGAGGTCCACTGCAAATGCAACATGAGAGCTTCTATATTGACCTCAAGGACAGAATCTAACCCAGGTAGAAGATTTTTCAGCTGCCACTATTTTAATCCATCTAATTTCTCTAAAAGGTGTGATTTTTTCAAATGGTATGATGGGGAGATTGATAGTAGGGCAAAAGATTTGTTGAACAAGATTATGGCTGAAAACAAGAGATTGAAGGCTGTGTTTTATTGCATGAGGAACAAGATTGAGCAGATAGAAGAAGAAAGAGATTGGTTGGAAATGAACAACAACTTACTGAAGCAGGAAAATCTTAGACTGAAGGAAAAAATGCAAATGAGGAGAAAGAGATTCCCATGTTGTATTTTTGCTTCCATTGTAGTTATTTTAGGTGTAATGTTTGTGTTTGTACTTGGTGAGAAAATAAATCATGTAGCTTTGAATTAGTTAGCAATACTGGCATGTGTTGTCATGAGAAATATTGGCTTGTATTGTAATGAGAAATACAAATCCTAACTGATGTAATAAAGAATGTAATGAACTCATTCTATATGTTTCTGTCTGAAAATACACCCCATTGCTAATTACTAATCTACATACTTAGGCATGTTCTAAAACAAACATGACCATACATGCAAGCACAAAATTATAGACATGATACATATAGATATATAGTAGATACATATTGTTCCTTCAATCTAAGATACAACATGTTCTAAAATCAAACATGACCAAACATGACCATAACATGCACCAATTTCAGAAACAAAATGCATATATCTCTTTTTTGTATATATACATATTCAAACCTAACAAGCTTGAAACCTGTATATATACATGATATATTGTGTTGAGAAATACAAAACCTAACAAAATGCATATATACATGATATATATAGATATATACTACATATCCCAAGCACGAAACATGTATAAAACCCAAACATGAAACCTGTATATATAAAATCAAATCCAAATATGACCAACTTGTCAGTACAAAACCCCAAAACATGATTCACATTGAACTTTCCAGTTTCACCAAAAAAAATACATATTGCTCATTACAAGAGCATATTCATTACATGAGCATATTCACAATCCAGTTTCACCAAAAAAATACATATTGCTCATTACATGAGCATATTCACATTGAACTTTCCAGTTTCATCAAAAAAATACAACCACTTTCCAGTTTCATATTGACCAGAGCATTATAACCAATATATGCATCATAGTTCAGAAAAGAAATAAAAATAACAAAAGTTGCCTTAAGTCATGGCTTCCACACAGGCTTTGAGGTATTTTTTCCTTTGTCTTTTTGCACTTGTTCAGCAGCCTCTCTTACTTGTGACATGTTAAAACAAACATTTCCCCTATCAGCTTGTCTTGGCAAAATAAAGACTCTTCTGCATGGTTGACTTGGGGCCACTGGTGCTGCAGATTGTTGCATAGGAGGTTGATGATGTAGAGATGCTACTGAGTGGGAAGTGGTAAAGAAGGGATTGAAGTCTTCCGTAGGGGGTGGTGTTGCTGAGCTCGGTGTACTATGATAGGGGTTGTAGGGATTTAAGTTGAAGACAAATGGGGTAGAGCTTGGTGTTCGACCCTGAAACAGATAGATATAATGCAGAAAAGTCCATTTTGTATTTGAAATACAAAATCTGAAAAGCAAGTAATGTCTAACCTGATCTTGAGCACATGTTGGAGTGTTGCTATGGTCTTTGTTTAGGTTGAGGGGGCTAGTATTCTTGCTCCTCTGTTTCAAATAACCAAAATCAAATTCAAATTTCAAGTGATTGGAGAAAAATTAAATAAAAACTTTTAACTTACTTACCACACTATAAGTTCTCGGAGTCTTCTATGGTCCAACAGATGATTTCTTTGGCCTACCACCTTTGCTTTGTGGCGCTCTTGGTTGGGCTGAATTTTTACATGTTTTCTTGTTGTGTCCCAGTTGGCCACAATGAGTGCATCTATTTTGGACTTGCCTCCTTTTCACCCTCAGTGAAGCAGCAGCTTGCTCTCCTATATCTCTCTTTCTTATTCTCTTTGGCCTGCCTTGCATTTTTCTATTGGGTGGAGGTGCTGGTTGAGGGTTTTGAGTCATAGGCCAGTGTTTCATGCCAGGAACTGGGGCAATATTCTTCCCATAGGCTATCATGTACATTTCCCTAGTATATGCCTCATGGACATATTCCTTAACAAACCAATTATTTTTCACCAAACATGCTACTCCATGTACACTAGGAAATCCATTAAGCTGCCATGATCTGCATCCACAACATCTTTTATCCACATCAACAAAAAATGTATCATTATTGTGATCCACTTCAAACTGTCTACCACCTCCATTTCTTACCACACAATATCTGATTTCTTTCTTAAGTTGCTCAATTTTATGTTGAGCCTTTGGTACCAGCCTCCCTTCAAAGCCTGATATGCTTTCTTGTTTTACAATGAACCTCTTCATAAGTAATCTTCTTTTATATTCCATTGCAGTGAGAATTGGTTTATCCCTTGCTTGAAGAATCATTTTATTAAATGATTCACACATGTTGTTGAGGAGGCAGTCTGACTTGGTAGCTTCTCTATATGCATGCCTACTCCAATGAGATGGATCTACAGCCATGAGGTAATTGAATGCACTCTCATCCATGTTCTTCATCTCTTTCATAGCTTCATCAAAGCCAAATTTTGTATATGCCCTACATGCTTTCCACATTACATCCTTGAATGGCTTTCCTGCCCATTTTTACGTAAAATTAGCATGCATGTGTCTTGCACAAAATCTTACTTCAGCTTGAGGTACAACCAGTTGCAAAGCCTCAACTAATCCCTACAAAGACAGTAACTCAATTATTAGTAACATGCATCAACAAAGTAAATGATATTTTCAATGATAATTTAAAATATGTAAGAATATATAATACCTTCTGCCTATCTGACATGAAACACCACCCATGTCTATCACATGGCCCCAAGTCTGAAATCAAAGTGTGTAGAAACCAGCTCCATGTATCCTTGTTCTCAACCTCCACTATAGCATATGCAATAGGGAAGATATTACTATTCCCATCTTTTCCTACTGCAGATAAAATTTGTCCAGTGTATATTCCCTTTAAATGACACCCGTCAATACCAATGAGTGGCCTACATCCTTTCACAAAGCCTTCTTTACATGCACATAAGCAAACATATAATCATTGGAATATGGGTGATGGTTGTCTAGTGATATCAACTCTAACCAAACATGTACTACCAGGATTGGTCCTCCTAAGCTCCTCTGCATAATCCCAAACCCTTTTGTATTGTTCACTTGCATCTCCATGAATCTTGAACAAGGCCAAGTGTTTTGCCCTATAAGCAATAGGACCACCAATAGTAACACCATAGTCCTTCTGCACCATTTCAATGAAAGCTGTCAATTTCCAATCAGGATCACCTCTCCAATTGTCTTGATATCTTTCAGCTAACCATTCAGCTGATACCTTACTAATTTTATCTTTCAGTCCACCACAGTTTTGATGCTTTAGGTTCATTGATTTGATTTGGAAAGTGTCCTCATCTCTCAATCTTTTGGCATGAATTTTAAATCTACATACTTCAACACAACCTGCTTGACATTTTATTTTTCTCGCATGTTTGAAATTATCTACACATTTGCATTTATTTTTGCAGTAGATTGTTATCCTCTTCTTGTCATTATGTAAGTAGTAATAATCAAAGTTTTTTTTGAATTGCATACAACTTGAGAGCTTTTCTGAGGATCTCATTGGTTGCAAACCTAAACCCCAATTTAAATTCAATTGGCTTATTCAAATCAGTCTCAGGATTAAACTCTGGATATGTGTCTTGCTCATCATCAGACCCATTCAAAGACTTTAGCTCCTCTGTGTTGCAATCACTATCTTCAGCCATTTCAGGTAAGTCTTCTATATTTTCATCACCCTGTGCACTGGTAGTTCCTTGATTTTTTTTTATTTCATTTCCCATCTCAGACTCTAAGTCATAAGCCTCACATTCATCATCACCATCATCATAATCACCTTCAGATACCTCAAAATCACTACCATCATAAACATCATCATCACTACCTTCATTCTCCAAATTTACATCTGCAGACTAGTTGTCATTTAAAGGTGGTGAATTCTGATTCTCATTGTTAAGTGGTGGATCATTTGGAATTTCTGTATTTGATGGAGATTTATTTAAAGTGGTGGTTGTATGATTCTCTGTGACTGTGGGCTTCTCTGTGACTGTGGGAATTTCTGCATTTTTATCTTCCTGCTCAACACCCCTTTCTATGGCTACATCCAACTCACCTTCATATTGATCCACCCTATGTGACACATATACAGATATTCTCTTACTTGGTCCAAGACAGGCAATCATATCAAGTATGTCATGATCAATAACAATTGGCCTAATGCCTTGGGCAAGAGATTTTCCAGGAATCTTATAAAACACATCACTCATATTGTTATACTTTAATATGTCAACTACCACATCTTTTATGTCCCATTTACAAAACTCATCAACGATATGGTCATCTTTAACATATTTATGACCACCCACATACTTTAATTGTCCATTCTCCTTTTGGAAAATTCCCCCATGGCAATACTCAACGGTAAAAAATTCATATGCAGACATCCTGAAATTAACCATGAAAACCAATGTTTAATCAAGTAAATAACTAATTACATCAACAACAAGTCTAATTTACCCACAATTTACCAACATTCCAATAAACTGTAAAACCCCTAATTCTCCCTAAGCCCTAACGATTCACAATTGACCCACACCAGATTTTTCAAATTAACAAACCCTAGATGATGTACATAACACCAAAACACACATGCAACCATAAATTTTGTATTCACTCACCTTCATGCAAGAGTAGTCCCCACAACACAATGTCAATGTCGACGCCACCTCTTGCTAGAATATGCTTTTCCACCACTCGATGATGAAGAAGCCCCGCCCCACCAGTACGGTGACAAAGATTCGATTCCGAGGTCAATTTCGAGAGCGTAATGGGGATGAAAATTTTATTTACTGGCAACGAGGTTAGGGATTAGAGAAACGATAGAGCGCTTTGTATTTTTACCGTTATTTTTTTATTTTTAATTGGGAGGGGCAAGGTCAAACCCTGGTTAAGGGTTGAGTTTGGTGGGAAACACGTGCAATTCACGTGGTATCAATGGGGGCAATTTGGATAGTTAGGATATTAATTGAGCAGATTTTGACCAAAAGTGATACTTTTCAAGGAAATACTACTTATAAGGTGGTTTATATCAAAAAAAAACTTTAAATGTGGTTTTCATAAAAGTTTTGAACTTATAAGGTGGTTTACATGAAAAAACCCTTGTCATTTCTATGTACATTTTAATAATCACGCATAATAATTGGCTCAAAAAAATAATCACGGATACAAATAGAGACGAGAGCTCTAATTATAACAGAATACGAACTTCAAATTTAGAAAAATCTTGACATTATAATTCATCGTATTGTGATTTCTGAAAAATCAGGATATAAACTTAAATAAACAAACTTTTGATATTTGTCGAATATAGTGAGAAGAAAGAAATGAGAAGATTGGAAAAGCGAAATAAAGCAAAAAGTCCTCGTTTCTTATGTACTTCGTCATGTTATCCTCTGTTTATCTCTTTTCCTTAATTGGTGATCTGTGAAAAACCGAAGCCCAACCCAATAACAAACAGGCTGGATCTGGGTCCTCGATTCACCCGAATCCGATCCAATTAAGTCCAACTCGGATCTGGGTCAATCTGACTCCGAATTTCAGGGAAACCTATAAATTCACAACCCAAAATACCCAACAAACCTCTGATCTCACTCATCATTTTCATTAGCGACTCCAAAATTCTCACAGGTATTTGTTCCTAATCCACCAATTATTGCAAATAAATGCGTTAGATTTCTTTCAATTATCTCATATTGTTGATCTTTGTTTATTATAGAGTGATTTGAAGAGATGAGCAGCTCTGCATTCTCATGGAAATTGAAGGAACATCCAAAACTTCCAAAAGGGAAGACTGTGGCTGTAGTTGTTCTTGATGGATGGGGTGAGGCCAATCCTGATAAATATAACTGCATTCATGTTGCCGAGACGCCGACCATGGATTCCCTCAAGAAGGTATAATAATGCATTGTTCTGACTGATATTCTCCATATTTATAGGGTTAATTGCAGAAAATATGTTCCGTACTAAATAGATTTTCAGCACATTCCTATGTTTTGATAGGTTTGGTATGTTTTGATAGGTTTGGTAGATTTTGTGGATTTTCATTCAGTACAGCAAAATTATTGCGGTGGCTTATATATTTGGACAAGTTAAAATCCTTAAGTTGCATGAACTAGTTATAATTTTTTAAAGAAGATTAATATGAGATTGGTAAATACATGACCTTTGATATGTATAAAACCTAGTGTAAATAAAGTCGAAAATAAGGTTTCAATTATAGTGGATCTGCACTTTTCAATTGGTAAATTTATACGTAGCTACTTGGATTTTGCTTTAATTATTTGTACATGTAAGTTTTACATTATGCAATGCTAAGCATAGGTTTAGCATAATTGAAACTTGCCTTTAACTCTCTGTAGATAGGTTTTAGAAGTTCTCAAAATTATAATATCGTCACCAAAAAGAATTTAGATGAATTTGTTCACCTAAATGTGACTCCTGTTTGAGGGTAAATTGCACTTATGACCTACTGTTTCCTTTTTCCACTTAAATGACCCCACTTGTAAAATGTTCCAAACAAATGCCGTAAAGTATTTTTAATTTAAAAATCTGACCCTATAATATTTTAGGCTTTAAGACAAACATACCCCTCTTAAATTTTCAGGTAGAATATAACATAAGGATAGTAGTGTGTAAATTAATGGCATATCAAGGTAATCAATGACCCTATATTGTCACATGACAAGTCACATGGGATATTCCCAGAATATTTTAACAGATTATCAACGTTCTAAACTTTTGGGCATTTATTTGCAACACTTACAAACTTAAGGGCATTTATTTGCAACCTTTGTAAACTTTAGGACATTTATTTGATATGTTTTACAAGTGGGGGTCATTTTAAGTGAAAAAATCGGAAACATTATGTCATTTAATGGCAATTTACCCCTTGTTTTATGCTAAAATTTGCTAGAATTTATGAATAAGAGCTTATTATAATTTTGAAGATACAGATCATTTAGTTTAAGTTTTAAGTTGCACAATGCTATTTTTGTTTGAATAAAAATGTCATGTAGCTCTCACAGTTGAGAAAATATCTATGTTCTTTTGAATTTTCTCTTGTTGGTTGATATCCATTGGATCTTATGGTGAGTATGTAGGTTGGAAACTTTTCGAACATTTATCAGAAATATGGTATGCACAGATGATAACTTTTATCTTGATATTCCCCTATAGTTATGACAAAAAGAATCCAGCTTCTTGTCCCAATAATTTGTTTGCATCTCATAAGAATTTTTTATTCCTGTTCAAAATTGTAAGTATTGTGTCACAATATAATCTTATTAGCTCTGCAAATATTTTATATTCTATTTGTTTTCAGGGTGCTCCAGATAGATGGAGATTGGTTAGGGCTCATGGAACAGCAGTAGGTCTTCCAACTGAGGATGACATGGGTAATAGTGAAGTTGGTCACAATGCATTAGGTGCGGGAAGAATTTTTGCACAAGGGTTAGCTTCTTACTCGAGTCCAACATTTTAAAGACATTACTGTAAAGCTAGAGTAAACTTATGTGGACCCAGGGATATGTCACCAACTCTTTTATCCACTGGATTTGCTTTGAGATTCGTGTTAGTATGTGATACACATCAAGACAATCTTTGAGATGCGTGCCTTGACGTGTGTCTCACAGGAGCACAAATCTCAAAGCAAAATCAAATGATAACATATAGGTGGATAGAGCCCTCAGTTCACTTAAGTTTATTCTAGCTTTTTCCAACATTACTAGTTTTTTTTACCTTCTTGTGACAACTGCAGTGCTAAGCTAGTTGATATTGCACTTGCCTCTGGAAAAATATTTGAAGGAGAAGGTTTTAAATACATCAAAGAGAGCTTCAATTCAAATACTTTGCACCTCATTGGATTGTTGAGTGATGGTGGTGTCCATTCACGGCTTGATCAGCTTCAGGTTAGATGACAAGACTTCTGTTCTTGTTGTACACTTCTAAGACAAATATTTTCGAGGAATCAATAACTTGTTTTCTTGCAGTTGCTATTGAAAGGAGCAAGTGAGAGAGGCGCTAAAAGAATTCGCGTCCACATCCTTACTGATGGTCGAGATGTTTTGGATGGTTCTAGTGTAAAATTTATTGAAACACTTGAGAATGACCTCACAAAATTAAGGGAGAAAGGTACTGATGCAAAGATAGCATCTGGTGGAGGTCGCATGTATGTTACTATGGACCGTTATGAGGTATAATTAGAATTGTTATTTAATTATTGTTGTTAAAAGTTAGGCATTGTGGCATAGATCATAACTTTTTGGAGTAACACATCATAATTAGGTATTATTTAGATATATAGAATAATAATCTCCTAACTTGGGAAATTTTCGATATGTATATGCCTCAAATGCTGCTCCTAAATCTTAAATGGCTTTAAAGCATGCTTATGTTCACTTCTGTTCAACAATGATCTTGCAATGTTCTCCCCCAATCAACATTCAAATATTATGTTGAATCCTTTATTCCTTTTTTGGGTTAATTGCAGATAGATCCCCTGTATTATTGACCAATTGCGGATAGACCCCCTGTAATTCTATTGTTGTGGATAGACCCCCTTATTATCGCCCCATTGTGGATAGATCCCCTGAGTGGATTTCTTGATTAATTTACCCATGGGAGGTGTATTTGTCAAAAAACTATTTTCTCTCTCTATGAGTAAAAGAGTCAAAAAGTTTAAGTCAGGGGTTCTATCTGCAACAATAGAATTACAGGGGGCTATCCACAATTAACCTGTCCTTTATTCTTTTCTCTGCATGATTGTGGTGCTTTACGATTTTTTCTTTTTCTATTTCTTCCAACAGCCAAAATAC
This sequence comes from Asparagus setaceus, assembly GCA_012295165.1. Lineage (NCBI taxonomy): Eukaryota > Viridiplantae > Streptophyta > Magnoliopsida > Asparagales > Asparagaceae > Asparagus > Asparagus setaceus. The sequence goes on along the minus strand of CM022702.1, from coordinate 81,433,379 downwards.
TTACAAGACATTTCAGTATCCATTTACATTTGATAGTGTCCATTAACTATGACTGAAAATGCAAGTCTGTGAATTACTTGCCATGAATTTGCTTTCAATTATGAGTTTCACAGAATGACTGGGAGGTAGTTAAGCGTGGCTGGGATGCCCAAGTCCTCGGTGAAGCACCATATAACTTTCGTTGCGCTATCGAAGCTGTCAAAAAACTAAGGGCAGAACCAAAATCCAATGATCAGTATTTGCCCCCTTTTGTTATAGTTGATGAGAGTGGAAAGCCAGTTGGGCCTATAGTAGATGGTGATGCTGTTGTGACATTCAACTTCAGAGCAGATCGAATGGTTATGCTCGCTAAAGCACTAGAATATCAAGATTTCGATAAATTTGATCGTGTTAGGTTTCCAAAAATTCGGTATGCTGGAATGCTTCAATATGATGGTGAATTGAAGCTTCCAAGCCATTATCTTGTTTCTCCTCCAGAGATAGAGAGGACATCTGGTGAATATTTGGTGCATAATGGCATTCGTACTTTTGCTTGCAGGTATTTTGTCTATAAAAGATGTTATTTCTTCTAGTTTCTGGCTTTGCATGAATTTTGCCTTTTTATTTTGCTGACTTTATAAACAGATACTCTAATCACCTAGAGGTTTTTAAAGCTTATGGATGCACTAATGGTAATCTTTTAGTCATCACTAAAACCTTGTCAAATTCTGTAAACTTGTCAATACAAATATCATTGAATGTTCTAGTTTACTTTTCTTTGGTTTGTTGAAGCTTGAGATTTTATCATGCTTTCACATTTCTCTGAGCTCGAAGTCAGATCAATCCCTAACATCTAACTGACATTTTCAGAAAGCTCTTAACCTAATATTTTAACCAATTATGCCCTTATAGTTATTATTTGCAGTCTATTGACTCTCCATGGTGGTTTTCCGACAGAAATATTCCCACTTTAGTCTCGACAGAATAGCATTTTTGGCTATGTTTAGGACGGCGAACCACAAGGGGACTCAATAAACCAGAAATAATAACTATAAGGGCTTAATGGGTTAAAATATTAGGTTAAAGACTTTTTACAAATGTCAGATCAGGATTAGGGGCTGATCTGACTTTTTGAGTTCCATTTCTCTCCACATCTAGCATTAAATGCATACCTGCTTATATGCATTTTTGCATGTCCTAAAGGGCAAATCAGTGTATGTCCATTTTAATTCAACATATACACATAATCGTACCATATGCATGCATAAATGTGCCATAAGAAGAAATAAATATAGAAGCATAGAAAAGGGGATAAGGATCTCTAAACTTAATTTACTCCATTTAGTCTTATCCTCTCTTCCTCTACTGTAAAATGTCAGCTTTAGGTGTAGGAGAATTTTGCGATGTTGGTGTTCAAAAATCTGTTCACGATACAAACACACAAATACACTCTCATCTGTATACATAATTTATATGGTATATGCACATTTAAAAGTACCTTGTATTTTTATTCTGCAGCGAGACAGTCAAATTTGGTCATGTTACCTTCTTTTGGAATGGAAATCGATCTGGGTATTTTAACCCAGCATTGGAAGAATATGTTGAAGTCCCGAGTGATAGTGGAATCACATTCAATGTCAAACCGAAGATGAAAGCCATGGAAATTGCTGAAAAGGCAAGGGATGCTATCCTCAGCGGCAAGTTCGATCAGGTAAACATTTGGATGTCAAGCCAAAAGTCATTCATCGTTGCTAAAGATTTTTCAAACCAAAACTAAATTTTTGACATTTATCTTTATGTTTCTCAACTTTTTAAAATATTTGATGGGTATTTTTGAATTGAATTTTTGTAGATTCGTGTAAATCTACCTAATGGAGATATGGTAGGACATACTGGTGATATTAACGCTACTGTAGTGGCTTGCAAGGCTGCTGATGAGGCTGTCAAGGTAATATTTAAGTCTTTCCGAACTTTCCACATGGAAATTTGCATGAATTTTGCCTTTTATTTTGCTGACTTTATAAACAGATACTCTAATCACCTAGAGGTTTTAAAGCTTATGGATGCACTAATGGTAATCTTTTAGTCATCACTAAAACCTTGTCAAATTCTGTAAACTTGTCAATACAAATATCATTGAATGTTCTAGTTTACTTTTCTTTGGTTTGTTGAAGCTTGAGATTTTATCATGCTTTCACATTTCTCTGAGCTCGAAGTCAGATCAATCCCTAACATCTAACTGACATTTTCAGAAAGCTCTTAACCTAATATTTTAACCAATTATGCCCTTATAGTTATTATTTGCAGTCTATTGACTCTCCATGGTGGTTTTCGACAGAAATATTCCCACTTTAGTCTCGACAGAATAGCATTTTTGGCTATGTTTAGGACGGCGAACCACAAGGGGACTCAATAAACCAGAAATAATAACTATAAGGGCTTAATGGGTTAAAATATTAGGTTAAAGACTTTTACAAATGTCAGATCAGGATTAGGGCTGATCTGACTTTTGAGTTCCATTTCTCTCCACATCTAGCATTAAATGCATACCTGCTTATATGCATTTTTGCATGTCCTAAAGGGCAAATCAGTGTATGTCCATTTTAATTCAACATATACACATAATCGTACCATATGCATGCATAAATGTGCCATAAGAAGAAATAAATATAGAAGCATAGAAAAGGGGATAAGGATCTCTAAACTTAATTTACTCCATTTAGTCTTATCCTCTCTTCCTCTACTGTAAAATGTCAGCTTTAGGTGTAGGAGAATTTTATGATGTTGGTGTTCAAAAATCTGTTCACGATACAAACACACAAATACACTCTCATCTGTATACATAATTTATATGGTATATGCACATTTAAAAGTACCTTGTATTTTTATTCTGCAGCGAGACAGTCAAATTTGGTCATGTTACCTTCTTTTGGAATGGAAATCGATCTGGGTATTTTAACCCAGCATTGGAAGAATATGTTGAAGTCCCGAGTGATAGTGGAATCACATTCAATGTCAAACCGAAGATGAAAGCCATGGAAATTGCTGAAAAGGCAAGGGATGCTATCCTCAGCGCAAGTTCGATCAGGTAAACATTTGGATGTCAAGCCAAAAGTCATTCATCGTTGCTAAAGATTTTTCAAACCAAAACTAAATTTTTGACATTTATCTTTATGTTTCTCAACTTTTTAAAATATTTGATGGGTATTTTTGAATTGAATTTTTGTAGATTCGTGTAAATCTACCTAATGGAGATATGGTAGGACATACTGGTGATATTAACGCTACTGTAGTGGCTTGCAAGGCTGCTGATGAGGCTGTCAAGGTAATATTTAAGTCTTTCCGAACTTTCCACATGGAAATTTGAATTAATATTTAATTTTTATGGGAAGCCATGCTAAATAATGCTGGCTTGGTTATGCATATCCTATAATTAAGGTCATAGAGAAGGCCACAAGTATGATGCTGCCCAAGCCGGAAAGTTCTAGAAACGTATTCCTTTGTCGAAAATGTCAGTAACAATAAATCCTTTAGCTTTATGAAAATAATCACTCATCATAAACATCAATAGTTCGGGGTCTACATTCATTATTCAAGAACAAATCAAATATGGATACAGCTATTCCTTACTGGTACTCTTATGATTATGAAACAATTCTTTTCTTATTTCCACTTTCGTCTATAGAATCTCTTACTTGTAAACTACTCTTGTTTCATTTTACTTGTGTAAAACTATCTCTAATAACCCTAATATCAAGACAATATATATCCCCTACTGAAGTAATCCTATCATTTCCTGAAAAACATTGCTATATTGACTTGGTTGCCATTTTTGCATCTTGAAAATTTGAGTTATTCGCTTTACAGATGATTTTGGATGCAATAGAGAAAGTGGGAGGGATCTATGTGGTAACTGCAGATCATGGAAATGCAGAAGACATGGTAAAGAGGAACAAAGCTGGCCAACCACTTCTTGACAAAAATGGGCAGATTCAGATTCTCACTTCCCACACACTTGAACCAGTAAGCATATCAGCATTTTCTTAGTTTCCCTATTCATCACTACCACCAGAACTTGACGATCCCAATGCTCTAATTTCTTTCCATATTCATGTCGTGAAAAGTATTATATTGCTATCGTTGAGAACTAGGGTAAATGCTTTCTTGCTCATAAATTTTTTATCTTTAAATGTACATTTTAGTGAAATTGGGTTTCATTTGATTGCAAAGATATAAGTTTGGTTCATTTTATAGGGTTAATTGCATATACACCCGAATAGTACGAGGGTATAACCATTTATATTCCTTAAACTATTTTATAAGCATTGCACCTCATGAATGCCTGACCACAGTTTTTCTCCCATTTGGTCGATATACTATGTGTAGATCACATGATGATAGATAAATTCCACCCCACCAAGTGAAATTTAGATAGGAAAATAAAATAAATTCTCTTCTAAATTGAGGGTAAAGAAGTCTTCAACGAGTCTAAGTGCTAATAAAATAGTTCCTGAGGTATAAGTAGCTCGGCCACCATAGTCCATGAAGTACATCTGCAATTAACCCTTCATTATGTGTGTGTGTGTGTGTGTATTATCACACTTTATGTTTCCATTAGGAGTCGAGCTATTTATGTACCAGAATCCAAAAACAGGAGATTATGTACTTGTACTAATTTTTTCCTGACCTAAGGCCATTTCTTTTGAATTTTTTTTCTTATCACAATCTATTTTTTGCAGGTTCCAATTGCCATTGGAGGGCCTGGGCTTGGAAAATTTGTTAGATTCCGCAAGGATGTCCCAAGCGGTGGCCTTGCAAATGTTGCTGCCACAGTCATGAATCTCCATGGTTTTGAGGCTCCCAGTGATTATGAAACAACCCTAATTGAAGTTGTCGACAAATGATTCAATTATTTTCTCCTACAGGTTTAGGGTTTCCAATTTAATGCCGAAGGCGTAAATAAAATTTTCTTTGCTGGAAAGTTGATACTTTCTTCAGGTTACTTTTTAGATTTTTCATGACCTGAAGTTGCTTACTTCTTTGTTGATGATTGTTTCGAGGGAATTTTGCTTCCAAAACCCTGATGGATATTAGAAGAATTCTTAGCTGGTATTTTACTTCTGACAGAGATTTATGAACTTGCAAAGGTTTATTTTTTATTTCTTTGTTCTTTTGAACCAAACCTATTGGGGTCCTGAACTAGCCCTTTCACATCCTATTTTTTATTACCATTCAGTCAAGTCTCAGTAGTAATAAGTGATCAATGCATGTCCATTAAACCAAGTGATGATTAACATTGGTACACTATGGAAACTGCTTGGTAAAGCTGCAGCTCTTGAAATACATATTAAAAAGCTAACAGTGATCTGCAATGCCATCCCCATCCCCAAAAAAGCCAATGAACCTAGTGCTAGAATGAGCCGCATAATTTTGCGGCATCAGCCAAAGATAATACAGCTGCACGCTCAGAAAACTTTGAAATGGAAAAACTCCTGAAAATTTACCAACTTGGAATGGACAAATGAAATAATCAGCTTTTGGAACTGTTAAAGTATTGTAGATAGCATTCACTGTCCAAAATTACTGACCAGAAACCCCTTGCTTGCCATCGAGTACTTAAAGCAGTTCAAATGTGGTGGATAAAAGTTCGGTAAAGTTAACAGTATATATGCTTCCCAATGAAAAGCAAATCAGATTAGGTTTTGTTACACCAAGCACGCACCCCTCTCTTTTCTGACACTCTTTTGTAACAAAATCATGTTAATATTTTCAAAAAACCTCCAAAAATCCTGATACGACATGTACATAAGGACACCTGTATTGGACTATGAAAACAATAACACTTCCTTCAAACGCAACGGAACAGATATCTCGAATTACAGTTTGGCCCGTGAGCATGAAGAGAGGCAGTGACGATTCACCTATTTCCACAATGATTTTGAGCTGAGCTGCGCATTATCGAAGCTTCGTCTCACTTGATTTGCTGCTCCTAAATGTTGAGAGAGAGAAGAATGACCGTGTCGCTGAAAAAGTTTGTAAAATAATAAAGATGCATGGATAATTAAACCAGAATTCATGATTACTGTTCCAGATTTTACTTGATATATAATCAGACATGAAGATGTAAATGCTTGGGAGAGTCGGTTTACCTTTTGTTGAGGTCGTTGATGCCGAATTCTGGCCTTCTCGTAATCTGTCCAAAATTGTAGAAGGACGTGCAGTTGATTGAGCTGAGAAGAACCATTCATGAAATAATTAAGAATTACGACGTATTATTTCCACTTTTGATAGCAGAAGACAAGGCAGTCCCCTCTTCAATAGGGAGGGGTGCAATGCACCCGTCCCCATGGGATACTTTTCCCTTCAATAGAGACATAATATCGTAAAATTAGGAATATAGCAGCGCTTGACCAATAACCTATATCATTGTGGCAGGCTAACTACTCGTGGATAATCATAGGTTCCATGTTTGTCAATTCATGCAAAGCAAAAGTTAATAATTAATCCCAACAGTTTCCAGCACCGAGCCACATATTCCCTTGCCGTAGTATCCTCCATGTAGTACTTTTCGTTCAGGACCAAAGAGAGTGAAAATATTCACTGAAATAGTACATTGTTTGTTTGGTCATCAGTTACTAACTTTAAAGGATGATGTTCTGAGTTTCTTGTATACAAGGGAAAACTATTAGTTTGTGTTTTAATAAGAAGCAAACAAAGACAAGGATTATATTGTGTTTAGGCCTGATAGTGAAATTAAATTGCCACAATCCCATAATTATTAATACATAAACTAACAAGAAATATTTAGGCGGATCATAGCCCTTGGCCTGAAGGGCAGCTTTCCTCAATAAGGAATCTGAGCTCCTCTTACTGGCAGCTTTTGATTCTTCTGTATCATCCTCTCCTTCAGAGAATAATGACGGGCTGGCCGAACAAGTCACATTGGCTCCCCCCTTACTTTTTCGAGCAAACTTCAACAGCCTTTTCAACCCCTTAGGGGCATCTTTTGATAAATCAAGGCAGGAGGGTTCTCCGCCTTTCCCCACTCGATGATCTCCGGTTCATTGTTATCTGCCTGCAGAATTTGTGATAACGAATGGCAGACTCTTTGGTTTGACAATGCTGCTGCTGACGCAAGTTCAGGGGAGACTGTGAGATCAGGCAGGGTAATATCATGTAAAGCAGAACCTTCCTTGTGTTCTGTTTCCACCCATGCAGCAGACTGGATATCTATATCCTCATCTGCTTGTATCTCCGGACTAGGAAGTTCTACTGCATTCTTGAAATCATTATCCAATTCGCATATACCCTGATCCCAATCTTTAGTATTAATACTAACATCATCATTTACTGGGACTTGACGTTGCATTTGTTCTCAACAATGATCCTCCTGACCAAGAGTTCCGTGTAGCAGGTGTGGACGAGGTTTTCGACGAGGCCTTCCTCGTACCCCCTTGCTTTGTGACTTCCTTCTTTGCTAATACTGGAGGGGATGAATTTCTGCGTGGTCTCTGATAATTATTAGGTGAATCTTGTTTTTCTGTAGCACTTGTAGATTTTTGAACCATTGACGCCTTGCTCTGCGACAGACTTTGCTTCATTTCTTTAAAATGCGTTTCCCTCCCAACCCTTTTTTCAATTTGCTCAGCTTGAAGCTTCTCATCCCTCTTCTCCCTATATTTACTCAAGGAATCCCCTTTTTGCCCACCGGGAACATCCTGTTTTACATCGTTACCAACATTAGTACGTCGGTACTTTCCAGGCTTACTCTCCATCATCTCCACTGTTGTTTCCATCGTTATCCCTAATGGATGTAGCTCTTTCCCTGGCTGGGAAGTAGTTAAGGCTCTTGATGGCAATTGAAGTGGACCTTCAAGAGCCTGATCTCCCTATCTGCACACGTCGCATTGGGGAAGCAGATCTTTTAGGAGTTGCAGATCTCATAAGGGGCCTGCTTCTTTCAGTGCACAACTGATCTTCATCGCTAGAGCCATCTGACTCCTCACTTTCTGTGGGGCTATGGTGTTGTGCGCAGCGGAAATTTCGGCGGCACCTCTGTTGCACAACAAGAGAGTAAGATCACAACTAAATCCCCGTTTCACAAAGGAAACAAGAATTGACAGTGAATATCTCAACAAAGTGGGATATACACTCTTCTCTCATCTGTTCTAGGACTGACCTGTCGAGAAAACCTAACAAGCTATTACAAATCTCTTAACAGCAAGATAAACGAATTTACGTGGTTCGGCAAGTTGCCTACATCCATGGGGCAAGGAGGGGGGGGGGAGATTTTACTATTTGAGAGAAAGAGAATACAAATAGGGTTTACAATCCCACAAAATCTCACAAATAAAACCCTCAAACAAACTCTCAAATCTCTCACAATTTCTCTCTCAAAAGGATGCTCAAAACCCTCTGTTTGCTCTCTTCTTTCTACCTCAAAAAACTGGGAACACAAGCTTTTATTTATAGGAAATAATCCCAGTTCAAAACGCGTGTACGCGTTCCAAAAAACGCGTTAAAACCGTACGTGGGTTCGTGGTGGCCCCCACGAGCCCCCACGAGCACGCGTTTTTCGTGCTTCGTATGCTCAGAGTAGGTTTACCCCAGCACGAGACGCGTTCAAAAAACGAGTCTCGTGCTGGGGTGTGGCCCCCACGAACCCACATATGGCGCTCAGCTTGTGCAGTTTTTGATGGGGAAACAGTATTGCTTACAGGTTCTACTACAGGTTGTCGAGCTGTCTGCAAGGTATCCCGTTTCGGATTACCAAAGTTATTTCCTCTATCATGTGAGGATAAAGGCTGCACAACTGAGGGATCAGTGGGTTCATTCTTTGCTCTCCGTGCGAAAAGCTTCAACAAGAAATTCCTGGATAAAACAATAAAGTAATATGAGACTACCAGCTGAGGAACTTCTACCCAGGAGAAATATGGAAATTCTAACAATAAAATGACATTGAAGTTCAGTAAGAAAAACAGTAATAGTGTAAAGTGTTTAGTAGTGCTAATATGAATTCTGAAATTCTTTTGCCTAGGGAGGAATCAAGTTGAGCATCATGAAAGTTATTAGGGAAACAAGTAGAGGTATGCAAATCCTGGCCCTCATTCTGGCATCAGATGCCGGCAACCAATATAAAGAATTGTGATTGCAGCTAACATGTTTACCTTAAATCAATTGCTCCAAAATGCTGAGTAAATGTAGATAGATCACAAATCTGTTGAGTGTAGCAAATGGCACCTGCAGCTCGGTTGAACAAAGTAGCGAGCTCTTCTTCTAATGCCAGGAGTCTCAAGTCCAGTGCTCTCAGCAGTTCATTCCTGGCAGAACTCATTGCACAAGTGAATGTCCATTGACCAAGAAAAAGGAGAGGGTATAAGTAATCAGTTTCAAAGGAGATGCTTACTTTGTAGCATCTGATGAAGCCGTCTCAGCTTTTATCTGCAGGCGAGTTTAGAAACAATCTATCAATGAACCATGAACAGGAATTGGGAAAAGAAATCTCAAAGTAGTGGTGACATGAGGATGATAATAAGGCATACTTTCTGATTTCGTCCAGCTTCCTTCAAGCAGTTAGTATCTGTCAGAACGAGATAGGACAGGCGGTTTATGAAATGCTCGAGAAATCAACAAATATAACTTGATTCCAGGGGAAAAAACACGGGATACAAAGTAAACCAAATAATAACATAGAGACCAACATGCCCAGCAGATACAGCTACAGACAAAATAATCAGATTCACACTATGTTGAACCCTTGAATGCTAAGTTGCCTTTTCAAAACTAATCGCAATGGTAGAATGAAAATGGGAGTCAGAAAGCTCTCCAGCCAAAAAATAAATAAAATAAAATAGAATGAAAAATAAAAAAACAGAAATCCATGTGAGTTAGACTGATTGAACAAGTTGATGAGATGTGTATAAAGAATAGCTCCGCTTATTCAGTAAATATAATGCAAAAGATGTAGGCATAGATTATGTTGACGACATTCAAGAAAAGTGAAAGAAAAAAGATATTTTATAAGGTACATGGAAAAATATTACAAATTTTCAATTATCTTCAACAGAAAATATAGACATCGCGGAACAATGGGCAAAGAATTCCTCCAAAATAAAGCCAAAATGTTGAGCAAAAAAAGTAAAAACAGAAATACCTGCTGTCACACCAGTATATTGATTTTGATCCTGAAAGGTTGGTATGTAACTTAAGTCTAATTAGCAAACTAATATGTAAGAAAGAACAGTCACAACGTAGTATGCTACCTTAGCATATAGAGAAATGTGAAACCTCTTAGTTTCTTCCAACTGAGACATTTCGCCCTCAATTACGCTGGCAGCTTTTAACGCATTAGGCTTATTGACAATATGCAAGAATCTGAACAGCAAATTACCATCTATCATGTTTCTTAAATAGGGAAACAAAAGAAAATGTCGTTCATGTTACATACCTAGCTAAAGTGACTTTGGTGAACCATACGGATCCCTTCTGGTTTTCAACTAGTTGCAACTTGAAGCTGCTGCATGATCGACTGGCCTGACATTCTTTTGCTACTGACAAATGCAATGCCAGGTAATCAAGAGGACCAGAGGCCACTGTCTCCATGCAACTGCCTCATAGCTGCAGTACAAATAAGAGAAAATAGGAAAACGATAAATAGATACTAATTCAGGCAAAAGTATCAGAGAGAAGGGGGGAAAAAAAAAGAAACAATCGTAATGGTGAATGATGATATAAAATATTAGGCTACAAATTTACCTATTTTGAGTTGCTGATGTATTGAAAATGGCATAATCTAGTACCGCATTTTCATCTATTTCGCCTTCCATCGCGTTCCGTATACCCAAGCAACTGACCACTCAGCAATTCTCCGAACCCTCGCTTAATGAACTGACAGTCACCATGAATCTGGACCTCTCAAGCAAGCTTTGAGGTTACTACTTGAAAGGAGAAGCTATAAATCGTAAGCATTTATCAGAGTTCGACTGGAGAAACAAAATTGAAACTTGAAATGTGCAGGTTTATAAAAAAAAAAAAAGGAACTGATTTCATCGGACTGCAGATCACTATGGCCCGTTATTACAATGCCGATAAAAATACATGAAACTAGTCAGTGATATTACCGAATTGCACAAGATAGAAAAATGTATCGCTTACATTTTGCAATTAAACCCAAAGCTTCAACAAAAATGGTCCATTGAGGGTAATTTTAATTTCTAGACGTAGAAATTAAATGACATGCAATTGTTTGATAATAACAATCCATCAATGTTTTCCTTAAAAGACTAGATTCGAGCGTCGATTACTAACCAAGGTCCATTGAGGGTAATTTTAATTTCTAGACGTATAACTTAAATTTTTAATAATAGTGTAATAAAATAACTTTATAAAATATTTATATACAATTTATTAGATAATATAATATTAAATAAAAAATATGTCCACGTGCATTATACTAGTTGTAAATAAAATGAGTAAGAATTTCCTCATCCCTCCAACTGTTAACTATTTCTCCGCTCTCTCCCTCTCCTTAACCACACAAAAGTGACAACGTACCTATAAACTCTCCTCTCCTTAACCACACAAAAGTGACAACGCATCTATAAACTCTCCTCTCCTTAACCACACAAAAGTGACAACGCATCTATAAACTCTCCTCTCCTTAACCACACAAAAGTGACAACGCATCTATAAACTCTCCTCTCCTTAACCACACAAAAGTGACAACGCATCTATAAACTCTCCTCTCCTCTTTCTCAACCGTAGAGATCTCAAACTCGAAACACAAAAAAAATATGGCAGATCTAGAGTACCCAATCAAGAAGCTCCGAGTCTTCTTCATCCCTTTCTTCGCCACCGGCCACATGATCCCGATGGCCGACCTCGCCGTCAATGTCCTCCTCTACCCGTTTTCCAGCCGCCGGTCTCCCCGGACGTTGAAAACCTCTCCTCCGTCACCCCCAGCGATGAACACAAAATCTACATGGCCGTCGATGTTACTGAGCACGAGCACCGCCGTATCCTCCAAGAGCACCGTCCAGACGTTGTCATCGCTGATGTTCCCTTCTGGTGGACCACCTCCATCGCACGCGACCTCGGCGTGCCAAGGATCACTTGGCACGCTGTCGGTGTCTTCCCTCAGCTCGTCATGAATTCCCTCTTCAAGTACCGTAACGAAATCATCGGCACTGAGGGAGACGTTATCATTAAAGATTTACCAGGTTCGAACCTCAAAATGCCGGTCTCCGAGCTCCCAGAATTCGCACGGTCATCGTCGAACTTCTTGACCGAATCTTGGCTCAACATGAAGACGGCACAGTTGGAAGGGTATGGTGTGATCGTCAACACGTTCTATAAGATCGAGCAAGCATACTGCGACCAGTACAGGATGACAGACAGCAAGAGGGCGTGGTTTGTGGGTCCCGTCGCATTGGCTCGTGGGCACACGAAGGTGGTGGCCGAGGAGGGTCAGGAGTGCTTGAAATGGCTTGACAGTAGAGCAGAGGGATCGGTAGTGTTCGTGTGTTACGGGAGTTGGTGTCAGTTCAAAAATGAACAGTTAAAGGAAATAGCGATAGGGCTTGAGAAATCTGGCCAACCGTTCTTGTGGGTTGTCAGAGAAGGAGACTGCATGCCCGATGACAGATGGGAGAGTCGAGTCAAGGATAAGGGAAAGGTAGTGAGAGGATGGGCACCGCAGGTGGCGATATTAGGACACAAAGCCATCGGCGCCTTCTTGACACATTGTGGATGGAATTCAGTGTTGGAGGCGGCGGCTGCTGGCGTGCCGATGCTGACGTGGCCGCTCGTGTTCGAACAGTTTATAAACGAGAGGCTAGTGGTGGAGGTGGTGGGGATGGGGGAGAGGGTTTTTAGAGGGTATCGGAGCACGAGGGAGGAGGGGAAGGTGGTGGTCCCTGCAGAGGCGATAGCCAAAGCGGTATCGGAGTTTATGGAGAGAGAGGGAGGGGAGGGGAGAAGGAGGAAGGAAGCAAGGAAGCGTGCGGCGATGGCGAGGGCGGCAGTGGAGGGCGGGGGATCGTCGAGGAATGATCTTGGGAGGTTGATTGACGAGCTTAAGGTGCTGAGAGATGAGAGATTAATGAAGATGTAATTGTAAGTGTTTTCATGTCAGGTGCTTATCGACAATGTATGTTCTTTTTTGTTTAGTGCATTTCGGAAAAGTCCAATAAGCTCATTTGGTTAAATGAAGGAGGTTAACCTTCAATTGATACTATTGCTACCCTATATAAAAAGCACTAGGAGCTCTCCGAAGTTTGAGAAGTTTTTGCGTAACTTTCATTTGCCGAGTATGCCCCTCGGATTTTAGTTAATTTTGGGCCAACCTACAGCAATACGTGTCTGCCTAGAGTTTCATCAAACCTGAGAGGAAAGCAATACGATTTCACCCCTTTTCCTCTTAGTTAATTATGGGCTTGTCCTTCGCAACACCTGTCCGGCCAAAGAGGGTACGTGGTGCTAGCAAAACCAAAAGGCCATCATCTCATTCCAATTAAAAATTCACATGGTTTTGCTTCTCTCTTCCTTCTTATCCGATATTCCATCCTCTGCTATATGTTCTCTCGTCTGATTTCATCGCCCGCTGCTCTCCTTCGGCCTCCTCGGGTAAGTCAATTAGTCAATATCTTTTTTTAATTTGTTTTACTTCTACGTTCCTTGGTTGATCTGATAGCTCTGTTATCAATCTCATTTTGTTACTTGCTTTGTATTTCATGTGCATATTAAGCTTACAATACATCTTCACATTTTTCAAAATCAATAACTTGATATACCCGAAAATAAGTTCATATGCCTTTGCTTTATGCATTTTCAATACCTTCTTCTTTTTGGTTTTTGCTAGCTGGTTATACAAAACTAATTTATGGACTATGTATTTACTTGGTTTTGGGCACTCATATTCAGGCATGAACATTTTATCTATAATTTTTTAACAGGGGGAATTATTGATGTTGCTTCTTTGGGGGACTGGTTGGGAAAAAAAGAGTATCACATTCAGCTTAAGAAGAATTTCTCTAAAGCCCAAAATGCATATATTTAACAATACATGGTAACCAAAGTTCTAGAAGAACTTGAACAGAACAACGCTGAAGAAAACAAATAAACATAGGTTCTCCTATCAAGTATATTGTGGTCATTTTTGAGCTCTCAAACTTTTGGTACACATAGTGATACTGTTTGAAGCTTACCATTTTGGAATTAACTTTGGAGTAATATCCTGACAGTATTTGAAGTTGTGATATGAAGTTGTGATCTGCTAAGTTCATGCTAGAATGGACTACATTGTGTATATATTTTGATGTACATTCTCGATTACAGAGTCCTTACTAGAATGGGCTACATTATGTCTGTATTTTAATGTACAGTCTTGACTTTATCTATAGATATTGATCCGCACAGTGCTTGACAATGTTGTGCTTGATAATGTTTTGCATCACTCATGTATATGTATATCAAGACTTGTATGTGCTTTATATCATGCATACGTTTTTTGTTTGTCCGCAATACAAAAAGCCCTGCTATTTTTTTTTGGACTTCTATACATGCACGTGCATCGTGCCCTCTTTCCTTATAACTAATCCAAAAGACCACAGTGTTTTAACTACTTATAGAAAGGGCTAAATTACCATTTTGGTATATTTAGTAGCACCCTTTTACCAACAAGGTATATTTATTGGCACCGGCGATATCAAGGTATATTTAGTTATCCCAAAATTGCCATTAAGGCCTATCCGACTGCCGGCGGTGAACTTTGAATATAAAATTATAGATTTTTTACATATCCATCCCTCAAATTTCTTATATTTATAAATCATCCCCTAAATCTTACTTTTGAACCCCTTTTCCTCCTCTCTCCCTCAGCCCCTCTCTCCTCCCTCTTGCCGCCCTCCCCTTCTTCCTCCCTCCTTCCTCCTCCCCGCCCACTCCGCCGCACGATGTTTTCATCTGACTTTTGATGACAAAGGACGTAGGTGATCGACCCAAGCGAGGTTTTCATCTCTTTGGTAGCTGCATGATGGGCGGGAGTGAGGGAGGGAGGAAGAAGGGGAGGGCGGTGGGAGGGAGGAAGAGAGGGGCGAGAGGGAGGGAGGGAGGAAGGGAGAAGGGGTTCGAAATTAATATTTGGGGGGATAATTTGTAAATATGAGAAATTTGAGGGATATATATGTAAAAATCTATAATTTTATATTCAAAGTTCATCACGGCAATGATAGGCCTTAATGATAATTTTGGAAAACTAAATATACCTTGATGTCGCCGGTGCCAATAAATATACCTTGTTGGTAAAAGGGTGCTACTAAATATATCAAAATGGTAATTTAGACTTATAGAAAGTAAACAAATGACGAAATTGGCACTGTAGGTGCAGCTAATTACGCGTGTGCCACTGTTTGAACTTCAGAAGCTAGCGTCGGTAAGTCTCGGGTGCCTATGACGCATTTGCCACCGTGGGAGTCCAGTATTTACGAAACTATCCACGTGCCCTTAAAGCATTGAATTCTGGCGCCCATTTTAACGTTACCCTGTAGTTTAACCTCTTACTGACAAGTAGGACCAGCAAAGGGAAAGTACTGTATTTTAACACGCTTTCTTGTAGAAGAGAATGTCTGAGATAACGACTGATTGGGGCCCACGAGGACAAAGGCAGCGCAAATTAGGTTTATGGGGTCCACCTTGTTACAAAATAAAGTTGGACCTGATTTTGGATTATTATTATTATATTTTGTTATATGCTCTTTAGGAAATAAACTATAATTGCGCATTAATATATTTCCAAAAAGGTATCATTTACAATCCTAAAATGACTTAAAGATTTGTTTATTCTTAATATGTATTTACCAAAATTATTCTGTCTTTCCATTTCTAAAAAAATTGATTGACTAAGATGTGTTCATGAAAACTTGTACGAATAAGGATATAATTTGAATACAAATTGCAAAAAAAAAGTGCCTGCAATTTGATTTCTTTTGACAATAAATTACTAGTTTGATTTCTGTTGGGCGCGCGGACCGCGGAACCGTCGAGAGAAACCACCACAAACGATAGCAAAAACACAATAAAAGAGTAAAGACACGAGATTTACGTGGTTCTAAGTTGCCTACGCCCACGGGTAAGGAGGGGATTTTCACTAATAGAAAGAGAGAATACAAATTAGGATTACAAGTTCTCACAAAGAAACCCTAAAAACAAACCTCTCAATCCCTCAAAAGATCTCCTCTCCAAAGATGCACCAAACTCTCTCAAAGGCTGCTCCAAAACGTGCTTGAAACTTGCCCTAACAATCGGGTTAGGGGTTATTAATAGCCTCTAAACGAATTGGGTTTAAAACCAATTCCTAATTAGACCCGCTGACCGCCTGCATTAGTCGACTACAACTCATATTAGTCGACTAATGCATCAGATTAGTCGACTACAACTCATATTAGTCGACTAATGCATCAGATTAGTCGACTACAACTCATATTAGTCGACTACAACTCATATTAGTCGACTACAATACCGATTAGTCGACTACAATGCCTAGTAGTCGACTCACGAACCCGAAAATCTGTTTGTGCATGTTTTGTGCATGTTCTACAATTCTCCACCTCGCACATCATTTGATTCACCTCAAATTTTGGACCGAACACCAAGAACACCAAGAACATCTAGAGATCACCATCACCAATCCAGCCAATCCAAATTGCCACTACACCGCGACGCTTCACGCATTCTCCACCGGATCAAGCTCATCGTAGTTCACCTCAAATCATCTCCACCTTACCCATTACCAAGGGCCATGCCCTCTTGGGCAAATCAACACGAAGTGATATGAAGCAAGTCTAAGCAATGCTTAAACTTACTACCGTGACCACCTTGGTTAACATGTCCATGGATTCTCATTCGTGTGCACCTTCATGAGAGAAATATCACCTCCTCTATGACATCCCGCACAAAATGATACCGACATCAATATGCTTTGTACGAGCATGATGAACTGATTCTTCGCCAAGTGAATTGCACTCGACCGCCACACCACAAGTTCACGCTTCCGCCAATCCCCAAATCGCCTAGAAGACCCCACAACCACAATGCTTCCTTCACTCCCTCTCGCCATGGCCATGTACTCGGCCTCTGTAGTAGAAAGTGCCATCAGAGCTCGCAACATCGACGCCAACTAACCGAGCTCCATGTATCTTAAATACATAACCGTGAGTAGATCGCCGCCTATCTAGATCGCCGCATAATCGAGTCCACAAACCCGCTAACTGACATGTTTCTCCACCAAAACACGTGACCAGATCAACTGTACCCTTTAAGTACTGAGGACCCACTTCACCGCTTCCCGCGCCTTTCCTGATTCGCCATGAATCTACCGACCACACTAACCGCCAGAAATATCTCGGCGGTACACACCATTGCATACATTAAACCGCCAACCGCACTAGCATAGGGAACACGCTCCATGTCGCCTTCTCTTCATTTGTAGTGGGAGATTGATTACCGTAAAGCCTAAAGTGTGGAGCCAATGGAGTCACCACCGACTTAGCACTTTGCATCCCGAACCTCGCGATCACCCGCTCTATGTAGCCCTTCCGACTCAAGAACAATCGCCGATTCGCCCGCTTCTTCTAATCTCCATACCCAGATTTTCCTAGCAAAGGGCCATGCCCTCTTGGGCAAATCAACACGAAGTGATATGAAGCAAGTCTAAGCAATGCTTAAACTTACTACCGTGACCACCTTGGTTAACATGTCCATGGATTCTCATTCGTGTGCACCTTCATGAGAGAAATATCACCTCCTCTATGACATCCCGCACAAAATGATACGACATCAATATGCTTGGTACGAGCATGATGAACTGATTCTTCGCCAAGTGAATTGCACTCGACCGCCACACCACAAGTTCACGCTTCGCCAATCCCCAAATCGCCTAGAAGACCCCACAACCACAATGCTTCCTTCACTCCCTCTCGCCATGGCCATGTACTCGGCCTCTGTAGTAGAAAGTGCCATCAGAGCTCGCAACATCGACGCCAACTAACCGAGCTCCATGTATCTTAAATACATAACCGTGAGTAGATCGCCGCCTATCTAGATCGCCGCATAATCGAGTCCACAAACCCGTCAATCGACATGTTTCTCCACCAAAACACGCACTGTGATCAACTGTACCCTTTAAGTACTGAGGACCCACTTCACCGCTTCCCGGTCGCCTTTCCGGATTCGCCATGAATCTACCGACCACACTAACCGCCAGGAAATATCTCGGCGGTACACACCATTGCATACATTAAACCGCCAACCGCACTAGCATAGGGAACACGCTCCATGTCGCCTTCTCTTCATTTGTAGTGGGAGATTGATTACCGTAAAGCCTAAAGTGTGGAGCCAATGGAGTCACCACCGACTTAGCACTTTGCATCCCGAACCTCGCGATCACCCGCTCTATGTAGCCCTTCCGACTCAAGAACAATCGCCGATTCGCCCGCTTCTTCTAATCTCCATACCCAGATTTTCCTAGCAAAGACCCATGTCCTTCATCTCGAACTCTTCACCAAGTTGAGATTTCAACCTATCTATCTCCACCCCGCTCTTAGAAGCAATAAGCATGTCATCCACATACAAAAGAAGATAGATAAAATTACCTCCGCGAAGCTTCAATGTAAACACAACAATCATGATCGCCGGAAAACCCATGCTTCAAAGATGAAGGAGTCAAATCGCTTGTACCACCGCCGGGAGATTGCTTTAATCCATACGCTGACTTCCTCAAACGACACACATGATTCTCCTTTTCCTCAACCTTGTAGCCCTCGGGTTGATGCATGTAGATCTCTTCATCCAAGTCTCCGCAAGAAGGTCGCTTTAACATCGAGTTGATCCACTCAAAGTCACCATGAGCAACAATACTCAATAGCACCGAATAGAAGTATGTTTCACCACCGGAGAAAATATCTCATTGTAATCCACACCCTCTTTCTGCAAAACCCTTAGCCACTAGCCTCGCCTTGTATCTTACACCACCGAAGCTCAAAGATCTTCCTTTCTTTTATACACCCACTTACAACCAATAGCTTTTCTTCCTACGGGCAATGGGACCACCTCCCATGTATGATTCTTCCAAGAGATTCCATCTCTTCCTCCATCGCAGCCAACCAACTCTCACTATCCTTGTCCCGAATAGCTTCCTTGAAGGAGACCGCTCGTCCTCCTCCACCGAGAGTGATTCAACCATATTAGCAGCCCATAGTGCTTTAGGGGTTGATCAGCCCCGCTTTAGTACTGCTTGTATGCTCGCTTTGGCCTAGTGGAAGCCAAATTATCCTCGAGCCGTTGTTGTAGTGCCTGTATTTTCCTCGCTGAACCTCCTCCCCGCCAAGCTCATCATCTACCGACTTCCCACTTGAGCACGATTAGAACCTAGTTGGTCTTTAGGTTCTATTTCAATAACCCGAGACTTAGAAGTCTCACCACCATAACACCATCATCCTTGGACGCCTCGCAATCATGGATTTCTCATCAAAGGTAACATCCTCACGACCACGAACTTTGAATCTTCCAGACACCAAAGGCGATAGCCTTTTACGCCTTTGCATATCCCAAGAATATTGCCTTCTTGGCCCTCGCGTCAAGCTTTCCCTCGTTGACGTGATAGTAGGCGTACATCCAAAATTTCGAGCCTATCATAATCGTGATGTTCTCGACCACACCCTATGGGTGTATCACCATCCAATGTCGAATGTGGTGAACGGTTCACAATGTAACAAGTCAGCCACCGCCGCCCACCATTCGCTGCCCAATCCTCGCATAAGATCGCGATACTCACCGCTTTTCCGCGTTGTTCGGTTCATCTCTCCGCGACCCCATTCTGGCGTGGTGTAGACGGTGTCGGTGTCGAACAATTCTCCTCGATCACAGAACTCCTTGAAAGCACCATCTCAGATACTCAGACCGCTATCGATCTCGCCGTCTTCAATTTCTTTCTGTCTGTTCTCAACCATTGTCCTCCACTTCTTGAATGTCTCGAACACCTCATTCTTATGCTTCGTAGTAAATCCAAGCATACCTAGAATAATCATCAATAAACGAGACATAATACGGAACCACCCTTTGAAGTTGTCCGAGCCGGACCCCAAACGCCCGTGTGCACATAATCTAGTATCCTCTCGCTCTTAGACTTGTTGTTTAGAAACTTGACCTCGTGTGACTTTCCATACACACAATCCTCGCAAAAATCCATGCTAGGTTCCTTCAGATTCTTCACAGACCCTCTTTACCAAGCGTAACTAGACCCTTCTCGACATATGCCCAAGCCGCCTATGCCATAACCGTGTGTGCTCACATGGGTCTCCACCACTTCCTTCCGGTTCAACCGTGCATCTCCTGTCACCGTCATTGCACGAGAGAGTATATAGATTACCGTGACGAACACCCTTCATCACTACTAAGGAACCACGAACAACCTTCTTCACTCCATTTTCCGTCACAATCCCGCAATCACCGGAGTCCAAAGCACCAACCGAGATAAGATTCTTCCGCAAGTCGGAACATGCCTCACATCCGCCAAGGTTCGAACCACTCCATCATGCATCTTGATTTTGATATTACCTAGCCCCACTGCTTTTACAAGCATGGTTATTCCCCATCAATACAGCTTCCCCATCAATGCCTCTGTAGGTAGTAAACCACTTCCTATTTGGACACATATGGTAAGAGCAACCGAATCAAGTATCCACTTCCTGAGATCTCCTCGCCACCCGTGACGACATAGCATTCCTTATCGCCCCTTCCTCAAACGTAGCTCGCTTCTTCCTTGCCCTCTCCTCTCGGTCTTGTTGTTGTTCTTCTTTCCACCTACTCTCTTATTTGGACGGTCGACTTTGAAATGCCCGGCTTCACCGCGACTTGAAACATCCTTTTCCCGCAAGAGGTCTTGATTTAGATCTAGACTTTCCTCCCTTGCCTTTTCCTCGCTCATTGCTCCTTCCTCTTGCAAACAATCCTGCGCTTGTTCCTGTTACCGCCGATTAGCCATGTCACTAGTTGCAGTCTTAGAAGATCGTCCGCTAGAAGTGCCGTTCTAGTCTCATCCATCTTCGATTTTCTCCCACAAGCCTCGGTGTTTGCACTGTGTTCTCATAAGACTTCGGCAGAGACGTATAGTAGAAGCGCCTGATCCTCGCCTCCTACTTTAACATCTATGTCTTTCAAATCTGATATGATCCTATCAAACTTGTTGATGTGTTCCTGGATTGATGAGCCCTCCTCCATCTTGCAAGTATACAATTTGGATTTTAAGTAGATCCGGTTAGTTAGACTCTTCGTCATGAAGGTACCCTCTAACTTCTTCCACACGCCCATGGCCGTTTCCTCTCCATCTACCAAGAAAGCTACATCCCTCTCGAGGCATAGGATAATCGACTGCTTCCGTGATCCAACTCCTCCCAATCCTCATCGACATATCCTTGTTCTTCTTCTCCTTTCCATCCAAAGTCTTGTGCAATTTTTATGAAATTAGAAAGTTTTTCATCTGCGTCTTCAATTTCTTTCTGTCTGTTTCTCAACCATTGTCCTCCACTTCTTGAATGTCTCGAACACCTCATTCTTATGCTTGAGAAAGTAAATCCAAGCATACCTAGAATAATCATCAATAAGCGAGACATAATACGGAACCACCCTTGGAAGTTGTGCAGGCGGACCCCAAAGCGTCCCGTGTGCATAATCTAGTATCCTCTGCTCTTAGACTTGCTGTTTAGAAACTTGACCTGTGTGACTTTCCATACACACAATCCTCGAAAAATCCATGCTAGGTTCCTTGATTCTTCAGAGACCCTCTTTACCAAGCGTAACTAGACCCTTCGACATATGCCCAAGCCGCCTATGCCATAACCGTGTGTGCTCACATGGGTCTCCACCACTTCAGCCGGTTCAACCGCGCATCTCCTGTCACCGTCATGCACGAGAGTATATAGATTACCGTGACGAACACCCTTCATCACTACTAAGGAACCACGAACAACCTTCTTCACTCCATTTTCCGTCACAATCCGCAATCACCGAGTCCAAAGCACCAAGCGAGATAAGATTCTTCCGCAAGTCGGAACATGCCTCACATCCGTCAAGGTTCGAACCACTCCATCATGCATCTTGATTTTGATATTACCTAGCCCCACTGCTTTTACAAGCATGGTTATTCCCCATCAATACAGTTCCCCATCAATGCCTCGTAGGTAGTAAACCACTTCCTATTTGGACACATATGGTAAAACAACGAGAATCAAGTATCCACTTCAGGAGATCTCCTCGCCACCCGTGGCGACATAGCATTCCTTATCGCTCCCTTCCTCGAAGCGTGGCTTCGCTTCTTCCTTGCCCTCTCTCCTCTCGGTCTTGTTGTTGTTCTTCTTTCCACCTACTCTCTTATTTGGACGGTCGACTTTGAAATGCCCGGCTTCACGCGCTTGAAACATCCTTTTCCGCAAGAGGTCTTGATTTAGATCTAGACTTTCCTCCCTTGCCTTTTCTCGCTCATTGCTCCTTCCTCTTGCAAACAATCCTGCGCTTGTTCCTGTTACCGCCGGTGTATGTCACTAGTTGCAGTCTTAGAAGATCGTCGCTAGAAGTGCCGTTCTAGTCTCATCCATCTTCGATTTTCTCCCACAAGCCTCGGTGTTTGCACGGGTTCTCATAAGACTTGGCGAGACAGTAGTAGAAGCGCTGATCCTCGTCTCCTACTTTAACATCTATGTCTTTCAAATCGATATGATCCTATCAAACTTGTTGATGTGTTCGGATTGATGAGCCCTCCTCCATCTTGCAAGTATACAATTTGGATTTTAAGTAGATCGGTTAGTTAGACTCTTCGTCATGAAGGTACCCTCTAACTTCTTCCACCGCCCGGCCGTTTCCTCTCCATCTACCAAGAAAGCTACATCCCTCTCGAGGCATAGGATAATCGGCGTGCTTCGGATCCAACTCCTCCCAATCCTCATCGGACATATCCTTGTTCTTCTTCTCCTTTCCATCCAAAGTCTTGTGCAATTTTTGCGAAATTAGAAAGTTTTTCATCTGCATCCTCCATAAGAAAAATCGTTCTTCCCATTGAACTTTTCAATCTCGAATTTTCCCACTTTGGTGATTCTTGGTTGGCCATCCTCTGTTTGTCTTCGTGAATCCGCTTCTCGGGAATCACCGAACACCCCTCAAATTAGAAATTACACCACTTCAATCGAACAATAGCTCGATACCAATTGTTGGTAGCGGACCGTGGAACCGTCGAGAAACCACCACAAACGATAGCAAAAACACAATAAAAGAGTAAAGACACGAGATTTACGTGGTTCAAGTTGCCTACGCCCACGGGTAAGGAGGGGATTTTCACTAATAGAAAGAGAATACAAATTAGGATTACAAGTTCTCACAAAGAAACCCTAAAACAAACCTCTCAATCCCTCAAAAGATCTCCTCTCCAAAGATGCACCAAACTCTCTCAAAGGTGCTCCAAAGCGTGCTTGAAACTTGCCCTAACAATCGGGTTAGGGGTTATTAATAACCTCTAAGCGAATTGGGTTTAAAACCAATTCCTAATTAGACCGTTTTGAATCGCCTGATTAGTCGACTACAACTCATATTAGTCGACTAATGCATCAGATTAGTCGACTACAACTCATATTAGTCGACTAATGCATCAGATTAGTCGACTACAACTCATATTAGTCGACTAATGCATCAGATTAGTCGACTACAACTCATATTAGTCGACTAATGCATCGTAGATTAGTCGACTACAACTCATATTAGTCGACTAATGCATCGTAGATTAGTCGACTACAATGCCTAGTAATTAGACTCTTGAACGAAAATCTGTTTGTGCATGTTTTTGTGCATGTTCTACAATTTCTTTCCTAGAAAAGCTTAGAAGCAAAATTATATGGTTGTATGATCTCCATGATTATCATGTGGACGCTTGTTGTCCTTGATCCATAATTTAATTAGTGTATTTATGGATCAATATTGAATTGTTTATGGTCCTCCACTTTGAATTTCTACGTAGAAATTCAAAATTGCTGAAAGTTTTATCAAGAAAATAACTCCTACTAACGTGGCCATATTATGTAACAGCTCCATAACTAAATATCCTTCTTGCGTCTGGACTCATTGTTTCTTTTCCTTTTAAATTTCAGTTGCCTAATTAAAATAATTTCATGGTTGTTAGGAGCATATTCCTTCGTTTTCTTATGAAGACGTTCTCTAATAATTAGAGAAAGAAATTCCGTCATGTGCAATGTTTCTTTTCCCATATTTTGACAATCCACTAAAGTTCACTTCCATGGATTATAACCTGGAAAAGATAGGGCAAAATAATTACTTATTTAATTACCTAATTAATAAAAGTGTAGCATAACATATTAATCAGAACAAAATTTTGAATTAGACCTATTCCCAAAACAATTATCAAAATAGACCTAGTCCTAAAATATTTATCAAAATAGACCTAGTTTACGCATGTTGGGAAACTCGATCATTTGATAAATATTTTGGGCTAGGTTGATTTTAGGGAAAATTTTAGTAAACTCACGGGATTAGAAATCCGGGGAGTGTAACACACAATTTAATTGACATGGGAAACTAGATCGATTTTGATAAATATTTTGCAAGGTCGATTCCACACGCCAGCCTTCCTCTCCATCTACCAAGAAAGCTACATCCCTCTCGAGGCATAGGATAATCGACGCGTGCTTCCGATCCAACTCCTCCCAATCCTCATCGACATATCCTTGTTCTTCTTCTCCTTTCCATCCAAAGTCTTGTGCAATTTTTGAAATTAGAAAGTTTTTCATCCGCATCCTCCAATAAGAAAAATCGTTCTTCCCATTGAACTTTTCAATCTCGAATTTTCCCACTTTGACCGATTCATCGTTGACGCCATCCTCTGCTTGTTCGTGAATCCGCTTCTCGTGAATCACCGAACAACTCATATTAGTCGACTACAACTCATATTAGTCGACTACAACTCATATTAGTCGACTACAACTCATATTAGTCGACTACAACTCATATTAGTCGACTACAACTCATATTAGTCGACTACAACTCATATTAGTCGACTACAACTCATATTAGTCGACTACAACTCATATTAGTCGACTACAACTCATATTAGTCGACTACAACTCATATTAGTCGACTACAACTCATATTAGTCGACTACAACTCATATTAGTCGACTACAACTCATATTAGTCGACTACAACTCATATTAGTCGACTACAACTCATATTAGTCGACTACAACTCATATTAGTCGACTACAACTCATATTAGTCGACTACAACTCATATTAGTCGACTACAACTCATATTAGTCGACTACAACTCATATTAGTCGACTACAACTCATATTAGTCGACTACAACTCATATTAGTCGACTACAACTCATATTAGTCGACTACAACTCATATTAGTCGACTACAACTCATATTAGTCGACTACAACTCATATTAGTCGACTACAACTCATATTAGTCGACTACAACTCATATTAGTCGACTACAACTCATATTAGTCGACTACAACTCATATTAGTCGACTACAACTCATATTAGTCGACTACAACTCATATTAGTCGACTACAACTCATATTAGTCGACTACAACTCATATTAGTCGACTACAACTCATATTAGTCGACTACAACTCATATTAGTCGACTACAACTCATATTAGTCGACTACAACTCATATTAGTCGACTACAACTCATATTAGTCGACTACAACTCATATTAGTCGACTACAACTCATATTAGTCGACTACAACTCATATTAGTCGACTACAACTCATATTAGTCGACTACAACTCATATTAGTCGACTACAACTCATATTAGTCGACTACAACTCATATTAGTCGACTACAACTCATATTAGTCGACTACAACTCATATTAGTCGACTACAACTCATATTAGTCGACTACAACTCATATTAGTCGACTACAACTCATATTAGTCGACTACAACTCATATTAGTCGACTACAACTCATATTAGTCGACTACAACTCATATTAGTCGACTACAACTCATATTAGTCGACTACAACTCATATTAGTCGACTACAACTCATATTAGTCGACTACAACTCATATTAGTCGACTACAACTCATATTAGTCGACTACAACTCATATTAGTCGACTACAACTCATATTAGTCGACTACAACTCATATTAGTCGACTACAACTCATATTAGTCGACTACAACTCATATTAGTCGACTACAACTCATATTAGTCGACTACAACTCATATTAGTCGACTACAACTCATATTAGTCGACTACAACTCATATTAGTCGACTACAACTCATATTAGTCGACTACAACTCATATTAGTCGACTACAACTCATATTAGTCGACTACAACTCATATTAGTCGACTACAACTCATATTAGTCGACTACAACTCATATTAGTCGACTACAACTCATATTAGTCGACTACAACTCATATTAGTCGACTACAACTCATATTAGTCGACTACAACTCATATTAGTCGACTACAACTCATATTAGTCGACTACTGAACCTGAAAATCTGTTTGTGCATGTTTTTGTGCATGTTCTACAATTTCTTTCCTAGAAAAGCTTAGAAGCAAAATTATATGGTTGTATGATCTCCATGATTATCATGTGGACGCTTGTTGTCCTTGATCCATAATTTAATTAGTGTATTTATGGATCAATATTGAATTGTTTATGGTCCTCCACTTTGAATTTCTACGTAGAAATTCAAAATTGCTTGAAAGTTTTTATCAAGAAAATAACTCCTACTAACGTGGCCATATTATGTAACAGCTCCATAACTAAATATCCTTCTTGCGTCTGGACTCATTGTTTCTTTTCCTTTTAAATTTCAGTTGCCTAATTAAAATAATTTCATGGTTGTTAGGAGCATATTCCTTCGTTTTCTTATGAAGACGTTCTCTAATAATTAGAGAAAGAAATTCCGTCATGTGCAATGTTTCTTTTCCCATATTTTGACAATCCACTAAAGTTCACTTCCATGGATTATAACCTGGAAAAGATAGGGCAAAATAATTACTTATTTAATTACCTAATTAATAAAAAGTGTAGCATAACATATTAATCAGAACAAAATTTTGAATTAGACCTATTCCCAAAAACAATTATCAAAATAGACCTAGTCCTAAAATATTTATCAAAATAGACCTAGTTTCTGCCATGTTGGCTGAAACTCGATCGATTTTGATAAATATTTTGGGAACTAGGTTGATTTTGGGGGAAAATTTTAGTAAACTCTACGGGATTAGAAATCCCGGGGAGTGTAACACACAATTTAATTGACATGGCTGAAACTAGATCGATTTTGATAAATATTTTGCAAGCAGATCGATATTGATAATTTTGTTTTTGAAAAGGTCTATTTCAAAAAATTGTCCTATTACTTCATTTTAAAATTGTTTACCTCATGGATAATTCATCCTTTTTGCTAAATCTTGTCAACATGTTACTTCCTTAGAGGATCATGCAATAGCTTTACTTCAAAGTGGTAAATAATGACTTTGTTCAAAGCTTTGTTTTATTCTATGGAGGAAACCACAGCTTTTCTATGCTCTTTATATTATACGCAAGCTAAAGTTACAAGAATCATATAGAAACAGAAAAAGGGCATTCAATTCTGTATTTTACCAAACCCACTTCAGTTTCTCAGAGAATGCACTTGCTTGCATCTGAGGAGGATCAATCAAAATATTCTGTATAGTAAAGAATGTTATAGATGGGGTAAAAGAAAAAATTTCCTTGTTGTAACCAGTATCCAAGATTTCTTCAATATTATACGAAAATAATTTCATTCTCTATTTACGAAAGAAGATGACTTCTCACTAAGTAAATCATCAGTTTTATTAAAATATTAAAACTATTATTATTAGTTTCAGATATCAATATATCATTGTCATTAGATTCGTGAAATGTACATTTGTTCTAACTTCACAAAATAAAACACGAGACTGTAGTCTATCAGTTGACTATGATTGAGGAACTCTGGCGACAATTTTTTTTCTGATGGTTTTCGGGGAAAAAAAGAAGGGAAAAATAAAAGAAAAAGAAAAAGAAAAAGATATAATGAGCTTATCCCTTTAGAAGTTCGTTCTCTATTTACGAAAGAGGATGACTTCTCACTGACTAAACCATCTGATTCCAAACTCGTCCAAAATGAGTTTGGGTGTAGTATAAACAAATATGATTCACAATTTTGCTGAGCAGAACTGATTTTTTATTAACACGAGTCGGGTAACACAATCGAAAAATGAATTGGGTATGCGATCAATTCTATGAATAGTTGAAGTGAACACTGGTGACTCAGCGTATAGAGTTTCTCTAATCACAACAGTTTCATTAAAATATAAAAACTATTATAATTAGTTTCAGGTATCAATATATCATTGTCATTAGATTCGTGAAAAGCACATTTGTTCTAACTTCACAAAATAAATCACGCAACTGTGGTCTATTAGACTACGTACTATGGTTGAGGAACTCTCTCCACATTCTTTTTCTGATGGTTTTCGGGAAAAAAAAAAGAAGGAGAAAAAAGAAAAAGAAAAAGATATATTGCCCTTATCCCTTTCGAAGTTCACTGTGAGATATATGGTAATTGGAGAGTCTCAAATTCCTTCAATTATTGCCGCATATTCTGAGATCAGCAGACGAGATTAGGCCACGAGATAAAATCCACTATGGTCTTAAAAATCGCTATTATTTGAAAATCATTATTCTTCAAAAATCACTAACAAAATAGTGGAATCCATTCTAGTCATATGTCTAATTGTTATCCAAATTCCATGGCTATTCATATTCTCAGATAAAATGTTGTTGTCTTAGGGGGTGTTTGTTTCAAATCCCAAAAGTTATGGATATGGATTTCACCATGGGATTTCAAATCCATAAATTTTTTATGATGTTTTGGGATTCCATAACTTTGTTTGTTTCATCAATATTTTGGGATCCCAAATACTAAAATTTATAATGTTTTGTTTGTTTCAAACTCAAATTCTAGCATTTCAATTTTTAGAATTTGAAATCTTGAGTTGTAGCAAACAAAGATATGGATTACAAAAAGAATGTGAATACCCATTGGTGAGCTTACCTCCCACAAATGACAAACACAATTCTAATTGAGGGTAACGATACCGGAAAATAGAGATGATAATACAGAGGCTCAGAAACTGATCAATTTTTTCATCACCTATATAATGAAATATCATTGTTGATTGCATTCAAATAATAATGGACTGCCTCGCCTAAAAATTGCAAATGCAATCTAGACTGCATTTTCATTATTGAACGCCTCCTCTAAACAATGAAATCCATTGTAGGTGACATTATCAGAATGCGACCAATCATCATAGCACAATATCATCCATGACTAAAAATAAATAATCACAACCAACAACAAGCCTGAAACCATCCAAGACTGAAACCAACAACAAACCCGCAAGCAGCAAGCAACAATTAAACAGGGATGCAAGCAACAAACCCACAAGAATATGGCAATAAAAACCAGCAACAAGCCAAGGTTACAAGCAACCAAGATGCAAGCAGCAAACCCACAACAAGCCAAGGTTACAAGCAACCAAGATGCAAGCAACAAACCCACAACAATATGGCAATAAAAACCCACAACAAGCCAAGGTTACAAGCAACCCAGGTGCAAGCAGCAAAACCCCAACCAGGAAGCAGCAATTAAACAAGGTTGCAAGCAACAAACCCACAACAATATGGCAATAAAAACCCACAACAAGCCAAGGCTGCAAGCAACCCAGAAGCAAGCAGCAAAACCAACAACAATCCAAGATGCAAGCAACAAAACCAACAACAATCCAAGATGCAAGCAACAAAACCAACAACAATCCAAGATGCAAGCAACAAAACCAACAACAATCCAAGATGCAAGCAACAAAACCAACAACAATCCAAGATGCAAGCAACAAACCCACAAGAAGATGACAACCAAAACCCACAACAAGCCAAGGTTGCAAGCAACAAAACCAACAACAAACCCACAACAATCCAAGATGCAAGCAACAAAACCAACAACAATCCAAGATGCAAGCAACAAAACCAACAACAATCCAAGATGCAAGCAACAAAACCAACAACAATCCAAGATGCAAGCAACAAAACCAACAACAATCCAAGATGCAAGCAACAAAACCAACAACAATCCAAGATGCAAGCAACAAAACCAACAACAATCCAAGATGCAAGCAACAAAACCAACAACAATCCAAGATGCAAGCAACAAAACCAACAACAATCCAAGATGCAAGCAACAAAACCAACAACAATCCAAGATGCAAGCAACAAACCCACAACAATATGGCAATAAAACCCACAACAATCCAAGATGCAAGCAACAAAACCAACAACAATCCAAGATGCAAGCAACAAAACCAACAACAATCCAAGATGCAAGCAACAAACCCACAACAATATGGCAATAAAACCCACAACAATCCAAGATGCAAGCAACAAAACCAACAACAATCCAAGATGCAAGCAACAAAACCAACAACAATCCAAGATGCAAGCAACAAACCCACAACAATATGGCAATAAAACCCACAACAATCCAAGATGCAAGCAACAAAACCAACAACAATCCAAGATGCAAGCAACAAAACCAACAACAATCCAAGATGCAAGCAACAAAACCAACAACAATCCAAGATGCAAGCAACAAAACCAACAACAATCCAAGATGCAAGCAACAAAACCAACAACAATCCAAGATGCAAGCAACAAACCCACAAGAAGATGACAACCAAAACCCACAACAATCCAAGATGCAAGCAACAAAACCAACAACAATCCAAGATGCAAGCAACAAAACCAACAACAATCCAAGATGCAAGCAACAAAACCAACAACAATCCAAGATGCAAGCAACAAAACCAACAACAATCCAAGATGCAAGCAACAAACCCACAAGAAGATGACAACCAAAACCCACAACAATCCAAGATGCAAGCAACAAAAACCAACAACAATCCAAGATGCAAGCAACAAACCCACAACAAGCCAAGGTTGCAAGCAATCAAAATAGGGGCTCAGATAGTTATTAAAAATTGAAAAAATAGATTGCCTCATCTAACAATGAAATTGTAATGTAGATTGCAATCACATGGATGGATTGCCTCACCTAACATTGTAAATACAATGTAGGTTGCATTCTTATCATGGATTGTCCTACCTAAATATCACAAAGACATTGTAGATTGCATTCTCATAATATATGAATATCATCATTGCCCAAAATGAAAAATACAAAATAGTCATACCAATACATAGCGTGCAATGTAGGTTGCTATCAAGTATCATATCCTTCCATATTTGCATCAAGTATCACCTCTAATGGATATATAAGCCCGCAAAAATCCAATTTATAATGAGATTGCAATTGAGTAATGAAATATGCATAAAGTTACACCTCTAAGTGTTCAACTTACAAAATTAGCAATATATCCATAAGCCAAATTACATCACTAAGTAGTTAATATGCAATGAGATTACAAAAGTAATAGATATGTCAAGTTTTCAAAAGTAGTGAAGTATCAAGTGCTCAAAAGTCAAACCCAAAATGCAACCTCCTAGAATCCTTGATCTTTGATAATCTTCTATGAATAGCTTTTGAGCATTTTGGTTTTGATGATCAACCTCCTAGCATCCGATTCATTATCATACAAGTAATCAAGCACTTTATCCAATGTGTCCTCTGAAACTCATTCTCATGCCATTAGAGCCTTCGCCATGACCTCACTCCAATGTATAACGCGTTGACTTTGATTTTGAATTGAGTATGACATTGACTCAACAAAATCGCGTATGCTATTGTCATCCTCTTTAGCCTTGCTACTCTTCTTCCTATGATTTGATGGATAAAATGATGAAGAAGCTACCCCACTAGAACTCTTCAATATTTTAGCTTGGATTGTGTTGTTTTGCCCAATTGATTGCTCGGGCTCAAGATGTGGGCTAGAGGACATATCAACCTCATTATCATCAAGATCGACATGATCCTCATCAAGATCGACATGTTGCCTACCCCCAAGCGTTTCGGTCATATCTTTGGTGAGATCACCCTTTGCTTGGTCATCTCCCGCGAGATAACTCAAGTTCTCATAATGGATGAGAGGAGTGTTTAAATACTCCTTCAACCTAGAGCTATTGCATTTTTTGTCCTATATAATGAAACATAGCAAAATCAGTATACTCGTTGGGAAATATTTAAAGTTTGCTTATTTAACAAAAGTATTACCCTGTGTCCACCTATCAAAACAATCTGGATCCATGGTGACAATCTTAGTCAGTGGATCATAACCAGCCCCACTCATGTTCATGACAGTGCGCATATCAAAATATTTATTTACCCTTCAAGCACTTGACATGGTTCATGACATGCTCCTTTGTGAATTCAGTGCCACACTCCTTGTTGACCTCCTCTGCAGCTCTCCCATATGCGGTAGACTTAAAGTTTTTGTCAGATTTTAGACCATCCCTCGCCATCCGAGCAAGAATTGGGATTAACACATCATCATTCTCTGCAGTCCATTTAGCATTAGGCACCCCCCTTGTGTTATCTTTCTTGTTTAAGACTTTTGGTTGTATTTTTCTTTTAGCAACTGCCCTCCTCTTGCTTTTGCTTGGTGAGGTAGCTTCATCCTCAAGAACAATTGCAATTGGTCTCTTCAAAGAATGAGTCTCACCAGAATGGGTCGTGGGGAAAGTATGGGAAAGTGGGTGGCCACTATTAAGCATATTCATAAATGACATAGGTTGTTGAGTCATAAATGATTAGTTCATATCATAAGGAGGATTGTAGGAGGGATAAGGTGGAGCAGAGTATTGAGTGTGAGGGAAAGGTAGTGTAGTGGGTGGTGGAGGGAAAGGTAATGTGGTGGGTGTTCGCGGGGAAAGTTGGTTTGTTATTCATTGCTCGTTTGAACTTGCTTACAGCTTCTTTGGCCTACAACAAAATTTCAAACAAAAGAAATGCCTTTATTTCAGGCGTACAACGAAAATTACAACTTTCTTCCTTTTGTGAACAAACACGAGGATCTCTATTTTCCCGATCCTCGCCATGGGTTCTTTGCCTGCGTCGGGACTTTTGTTCGTCCGCTGACCACCGCGCAATTCGATCCCGTGTAAACCCGGTTCGAACTACAGACGGGAGGGGCTCGCTTTACGAAGGAAACGGTTACCGAGGGGATCACACTCACGGCGAGAGGATCGCTATGGGATCACACTCACGAAGGAGAGGATCGCCGAGCGGTGAGATCTACAAGGAGAAATCCTGGCTATCCACGAGGTTAAGGCGAAGCTTAACCTAGAGGGTATCTGTAGTTCGACCGAGTTTGCTTACCTTCCGCCTATAGATCCGACGCCGACCGACTTGAGCTCTGCTCGGAACCGCGTCGTCAGATCTCATGAGGGCTCTTCGAAGTCCGCCAAAATCCAAAAATCCCCTTGAACCACCAAGACCCCCTATTTATACATCTCAAGGTGGCCATTGGTCGAGCCACCCCACTTGTCGGGAGGCTCGGCCATGTTTGGTCGAGCCACTGCTGTTGCCGAGGTGGCTCGCCATATGGAGCCACCCCACCAATTTGTCGGTGTAGCTCGCCATGTTGGCCGAGCCACCTCGGTCATTTGGCCGAGGTCCCGCTTACGCCGGTTCGAAGCCGCTCGCCGCTTCCGGCCTTCCGGCTTGGTTTTTCTCCTGATGTCGCCGTTGTGTTTGAGTCCGTATCCGATCAACTTCGAACTTCGAGCGGCTCGTTTGCATCGGCGGACTAAGTACGCTTGATTCCGCCTCGCCGACGTTGAGTTTAGCCAACTTCGCCTCGTTGAGCCGTCGTCGGGTTTTCTCCACGACGCTGCCATTGTTCAGATCGCCGCCGACTCACTTCATGGGTTCGCCGACTCGCTGGCGCGCTTTTATGCAGAATCACGCCGACGGCGTTTCGGTCGCCGTCGGATGGATCGTCGGTTGTCAACCCACCGTTTACGAGTCTTGTTCGCACCGACGCAATTTTAACGCCACAGATACCCCTCCAAAGCGTCTCGGTCTCGATTCTTGATGAGTCCGGGATGCTTTGACATGATGAGCCCTTCACTCTTTAATTGGCGTGATAGGACTTGTGAATGACCACGGCGTTTGATCTCTCCATTCCTTGATCTTTCCGGTGCTTTGTAGGATTGAAGGTATTACGATCTTGCATTTATTGCTTGACCGTTGTCGAAATCTCACCGTAAGTCGATAGATGAATTTCTTTTGAGGTTGGCTCCAGATTTGATTCCTCCAATTCTCTCGTGTTCTCCGCTTTGTAGGATACCGGGGTGTTGCGTGTCGCATTTATTGCTTGACCGTTGTCGGAATTTTAAACCGTAGCTAATTGAGTTCATTTGCCGCTGACTCGTGGCCTGCGGATTGTCGCCCAATTGACCATCGAGGTTCCTCCGCTGATCGGGAATTCTTGATGGATCGAACCGTTGATCGGTGAATCCTTCGCCGACGACGCCGTGGTTACGCCGCTATCGCATTACTGCTGCGCGGTGTTCATCCACGGTGGGAGGTATTCTTCCCAATTGTTGATTGGTAGGCCCTCGGTGATGCATGAATCGCACCGACATGGGAGGAGTCCTTTCGAGGTAGAGCGCTGTCCGGCCGATATAAGCCTCGTCAATTTTATCCCTCCTTGAGGTCCCACAATGGGAGGAAATTGAGGGTTATCGAAGTTATCCTTAAGAATATGGTAATATTCTCCAGAACTTCGCTAAGAATCGTGAATTAGTTTATACTCGTAATCCTATTTGGAGTAGGGCATGAGAGAATATCCGAAGATTGAGTCCGCCTGTGCCACCTTGCCGATGATTTCACCATTTAGAGGTTAAGCTCCAAAGTCTACAAGATTTTGAAGTAGCGGGCTCGCCTCATATATCGAGGCTCGCCTGTACCTTGACCGGATGCTTGCTATTACCGACTCGGTTCAAATGCAACAGGCCGTGCATCATTTGGAGATCGCCTGTCAAGCTTCATCTTCCGTGGGACATTTTCGGTCTTAGGGCTTGGTTTTCTCGGTGATGTCGCCGTTGTGTTTGAGTCCGTATCCGATCAACTTCGAACTTCGAGCGGCTCGTTTGCATCGGCGGACTAAGTCTGATTGATTCCGTCTCGTCGGCGTTTGAGTTTAGCCAACTTCGCCTCGTTGAGCCGTCGTCGGGTTTTCTCCACGGCCCGTCGTTTGCTGGCTTCGTGCGCCTCGCCGACTCACTTCATGGGTTCGTCGACTTCGCTTTATCGTTTTCGCGTAATCCGTCGGCGTTAAGGTCGCGCCGTCGGATGGATCGTCGGTTGTCAACCCACCGTTCTGAGTCTTGTTGAATGCGATAAGCAATTTTAACGCCACAGATACCCCTCCAAAGCGTCTCGGTCTCGATTCTTGATGAGTCCGATGCTTTGACATGATGAGCCCTTCACTCTTTAATTGGCGGATAGGACTTGTGAATGACCACGGCGTTTGATCTCTCCATTCCCTTGATCTTTCCGGTGCTTTGTAGGATTCTTTGAAGGTATTACGATCTTGCATTTATTGCTTGACCGTTGTCGAAATCTCACCGTAAGTCGATAGATGAATTTCTTTTGAGGTTGGCTCCAGATTTGATTCCTCCAATTCTCGGGTTCTCCGGTGCTTTGTAGGATACCGTGTCGCATTTATTGCTTGACCGTTGTCGGAATTTTAAACCAGAAGCTAATTGAGTTCATTTGCCGCTGACTCGTGTCGGTGGATTGTCGCCCAATTGACCATCGAGGTTCCTCCGCTGATCGGGAATTCTTCGATCCAACCGCTGATCGGTGAATCCTTCGTCGGCAGCGTTGGTTGGCGTCGCTCTTGCGTACTTCGTTGCGGTGTGTTCATCCACGGTGGGAGGTATTCTTCCCAATTGTTGATTGGTAGGCCCTGGTGCATGAATGAACCTTGTCTGATGGGAGGAGTCCTTCGAGGTGGCGTTGGCTTTATCCCTTCTTAGGCTTGGGATAAAATGCCCCGTAATCGAACTCGTGTCTTCTTCAATCGGAGAAAGACTAAACCCGACAGCAGCGTGTGGCGTTGGCTTTATCCCTTCTTAGGCTTGGGATAAAATGCCCCGAATCGAACTCACGGTGTCTTCTTCAATCGGAGAAAGACTAAACCCGACAGCGTGTGGCGTTGGCTTTATCCCTTCTTAGGCTTGGGATAAAATGCCCCGTAATCGAACTCGTGTCTTCTTCAATCGGAGAAAGACTAAACCCGACAGCGTGTGGCGTTGGCTTTATCCCTTCTTAGGCTTGGGATAAAATGCCCCGAATCGAACTCACGGTGTCTTCTTCAATCGGAGAAAGACTAAACCCGACAGCGTGTGGCGTTGGCTTTATCCCTTCTTAGGCTTGGGATAAAATGCCCCGTAATCGAACTCGTGTCTTCTTCAATCGGAGAAAGACTAAACCCGACAGCGTGTGGCGTTGGCTTTATCCCTTCTTAGGCTTGGGATAAAATGCCCCGAATCGAACTCACGGTGTCTTCTTCAATCGGAGAAAGACTAAACCCGACAGCGTGTGGCGTTGGCTTTATCCCTTCTTAGGCTTGGGATAAAATGCCCGAGTCGAACTCGGTGTCTTCTTCAATCGGAGAAAGACTAAACCCGACAGCGTGTGGCGTTGGCTTTATCCCTTCTTAGGCTTGGGATAAAATGCCCGTAATCGAACTCGTGTCTTCTTCAATCGGAGAAAGACTAAACCCGACAGCAGCGTGTGGCGTTGGCTTTATCCCTTCTTAGGCTTGGGATAAAATGCCCGTAATCGAACTCGTGTCTTCTTCAATCGGAGAAAGACTAAACCCGACAGCGTGTGGCGTTGGCTTTATCCCTTCTTAGGCTTGGGATAAAATGCCCCGTAATCGAACTCGTGTCTTCTTCAATCGGAGAAAGACTAAACCCGACAGCGTGTGGCGTTGGCTTTATCCCTTCTTAGGCTTGGGATAAAATGCCCCGAATCGAACTCACGGTGTCTTCTTCAATCGGAGAAAGACTAAACCCGACAGCGTGTGGCGTTGGCTTTATCCCTTCTTAGGCTTCGGATAAAATGCCCCAGTCGAACTCGGTGTCTTCTTCAATCGGAGAAAGACTAAACCCGACAGCGTGTGGCGTTGGCTTTATCCCTTCTTAGGCTTCGGATAAAATGCCCTTAATCAACTCGTGTCTTCTTCAATCGGAGAAAGACTAAACCCGACAGCGTGTGGCGTTGGCTTTATCCCTTCTTAGGCTTCGGATAAAATGCCCTTAATCAACTCGTGTCTTCTTCAATCGGAGAAAGACTAAACCCGACAGCAGCGTGTGGCGTTGGCTTTATCCCTTCTTAGGCTTCGGATAAAATGCCCTTAATCAACTCGTGTCTTCTTCAATCGGAGAAAGACTAAACCCGACAGCGTGTGGCGTTGGCTTTATCCCTTCTTAGGCTTGGGATAAAATGCCCCGAATCGAACTCGGTGTCTTCTTCAATCGGAGAAAGACTAAACCCGACAGCGTGTGGCGTTGGCTTTATCCCTTCTTAGGCTTCGGATAAAATGCCCTTAATCAACTCGTGTCTTCTTCAATCGGAGAAAGACTAAACCCGACAGCAGCGTGTGGCGTTGGCTTTATCCCTTCTTAGGCTTGGGATAAAATGCCCTTAATCAACTCGTGTCTTCTTCAATCGGAGAAAGACTAAACCCGACAGCGTGTGGCGTTGGCTTTATCCCTTCTTAGGCTTCGGATAAAATGCCCTTAATCAACTCGTGTCTTCTTCAATCGGAGAAAGACTAAACCCGACAGCGTGTGGCGTTGGCTTTATCCCTTCTTAGGCTTCGGATAAAATGCCCCGAATCGAACTCGGTGTCTTCTTCAATCGGAGAAAGACTAAACCCGACAGCAGCGTGTGGCGTTGGCTTTATCCCTTCTTAGGCTTCGGATAAAATGCCCTTAATCAACTCGTGTCTTCTTCAATCGGAGAAAGACTAAACCCGACAGCGTGTGGCGTTGGCTTTATCCCTTCTTAGGCTTGGGATAAAATGCCCTTAATCAACTCGTGTCTTCTTCAATCGGAGAAAGACTAAACCCGGCAGCGTGTGGCGTTGGCTTTATCCCTTCTTAGGCTTGGGATAAAATGCCCGAGTCGAACTCGGTGTCTTCTTCAATCGGAGAAAGACTAAACCCGGCAGCGTGTGGCGTTGGCTTTATCCCTTCTTAGGCTTGGGATAAAATGCCCCAGTCGAACTCGGTGTCTTCTTCAATCGGAGAAAGACTAAACCGGCAGCAGCGTGTGGCGTTGGCTTTATCCCTTCTTAGGCTTGGGATAAAATGCCCGAGTCGAACTCGGTGTCTTCTTCAATCGGAGAAAGACTAAACCGGCAGCAGCGTGTGGCGTTGGCTTTATCCCTTCTTAGGCTTGGGATAAAATACCCCAAGATGAATCTTGGCCCCTTCTTTGACCGGAGAAGGGTTGAACCGATTAAGATTGATTGAGGTGGGAAAGGAAGAATGTATTCTATTTCCGAAGGTGGAGAGGAAGGAGGATCTTGTCTCCTATCTCGGGTAAGGGATGAACAAGAGAGGAAGGTTTTGTATCCTATCTCTTGCCGGTGGAGAGGAAGGTTTTGTGTCCTATCTCCGGTGCTCACGAAAATAAGAGAGGAAGGTTTTGTATCCTATCTCTTATTGATGGAGAGGAAGGAGGATCTTGTCTCCTATCTCAGGTCTTTGGAAAGGAAGGATTTTTGTCTGTTTCGGTGAAAGAGGCGAAAATGGGATCTCCATCTTGAGAATCTTGAAAGATGAAACTAAGTGGGATCTCCACTCAGAATCTAAGACAAGAGAGGAAGAATGTATTCTATCTCTTGCTTCAAGAGGAAGGATATGTCCTATCTCGGTGAAGGTGGGAAAGGAAGAATGTATTCTATTTCCGATGAGAAACTAAGAGTGGGATCTCCACTCAGAATCTTGGAAGGGTATGGATAGCTTTTGTAGGATTGCTAACGAGAATCGAAAGTGAACCTCGTTAGTGGAAGGAATCGAGAGAATTCTTGGTGGTTGGACGGGGAGATTTTAGTGGGCCCACCGCCAATGAATTTGATCGGTGAGAGAATTTTGGAGAAAACACAATAATTTAGGGTTATCCTCATGAATATGAGTGAGATATTCTCGAGGAACTTCCCATCAAAATGGGTTATCTGAATGTACTAAGGATAATACTTTTGAAACTTCCCATTTATCGGCATTAATTGCGGTCGCCATGTGTGATAAGGCGATATGCGTTTGAATAGGCTGTGTCTATTATAAACGGTCCTTCCCATTTGGGTTCAATTTACCTTTCTTTTGGAGTTGAGAATTATCGGCCGTCTAGCGGCGAGGGCGAGATCTCCCTCCTTAAAGGTTCTCTGTCGAACTTTCTTGTTGAAAGCCCTCGACATTCTAGCTTGATAGAACTCAATGCATTGTTGAGCCTCGAGCTTCTCATCTAACATCTCAAGTTCTTCGAGACGCTTTTGATGTTGTTCTTGGTCGTCATCTGTTGCAAAGGGCGAAGTGGCAATCTGGATTTCCAGCGGAGAATTGCTTCACACCGTAGACCGAGAGTGCGGGGTAGCTCTGTCGTCGCGTACCGTTGTGCGATATGCCCGAGTGCTTCTCGAGTTTATCATCGGTCTCGCTTGTTATTCTTCACAAGCTTCGACAAAATCTTGATGATCGTCTTGTTGAGCGCCTCGGCTAACCCATTATTTCTTTGGATTATAGAACATCGGCGAGACATCTTGTATCTTGAATTTTTCGCAAAACGATGAAGGAATTGCCGATAAATTGGGGACCGTTGTCATGCACGATCCGTCTTGGGACACCATGTCGATAGATGACATGGTGTTTGATGAATCGACGACCGGTTTCGCTTTGACCTCCTTTAGTGGGATTGCTTCACCACTTGAGAAGTAGTCGGTGATCGCTAGAATAAACCGATCTCCTTTAACCGACGGAGGAAAAATGGGACCTACAGCGTCCATTCCCCATGTCTCGAATGGCGGGATGTGGCGAAGGATCTGGTACTCACGGAGGTGATGCATATAATTAGCGTGAATTTGACCGCATGGCATTTCGGCGTGCTCATTGCGTCATTAATCATCGTGGGCCAAAAGTAGCCCATTCTCTGATTCGCTCGTAGAGCTTGGGACGGTAGTGCGCACCACATTCACCTTCGTGTGCTTCGAAGGACCTCTTACGCCTCTTTGTTTGAGAGGCATCGAGTAAAGACCATCGTACCCCGGCGATATAGCATCACGGGTTTACGTGTCGTAAAGAATCTTGGAGCTCTTGGCGGATTGACTCTCTCTCCTTCCGTCTTACGGTAGAATACCATGTAAGACGTGTCGATGATAGGAAAGCCAATCTCGGCTCCAACTTGGTTTGGGTTGCATGTACTTCTTTGGTAACTACCCCTTACCTTCTTGTGCCTCATCGTATAATAGTGCGAAGAGTTGGTGAGTCCCGACCG
This sequence comes from Asparagus setaceus, assembly GCA_012295165.1. Taxonomy (NCBI): domain Eukaryota; kingdom Viridiplantae; phylum Streptophyta; class Magnoliopsida; order Asparagales; family Asparagaceae; genus Asparagus; species Asparagus setaceus. The sequence continues at coordinate 81,392,771 of CM022702.1, read as the reverse complement.
TAACTAGTTGCTCGGTCTCGGAAGGTTGTGCTAACGACCGACTAACGCCCGGTGCATCTGCGTGGCGTTTTGGGCGTGGGATATATTTGATGAAGAATCCTTCAATGAGTCCGCCATTTCAACGACTATCGATGATAGGGGATTAGATCAGTTCGACCTCGTAGTCACCACGAACCTTAACTATCGGTTGTGAATCGCCGTATGCTTGAGATATTGACCCCGGCTCCTTGGCGAAGCTAAGTCCGATAAGTAGCGTTGTATTGACTCGTTATTGGAACAAGGTTGGTGAGTGAATAAGCACGGGTATGACATGATTCCGGAAATCAAGACAACTCCGACTCCGGAGATTTTAGAACATCCGGGGTACTTGCCACATTAGTGGCCCGAGAAGCTCACAAAATACAATCGCCATATTTGTTGGTGCGATGTAGTGTTGACTTCAACTTCATCCCGAGATCATCATATAGCTTCAACTGCGTCCGTTGTCGGGTTGGCGACCAAGAGATCGCAAATCGCTTGTCCTTTGACCGACTTTTGTTGTTTGAAGTGCAAGTCATATTGGGACAAGAGCAAGGCCCATTTAAGCCAGCGCCAACTCATTGAAGCCGGTGGGTCATAAATATTCGGACCGGTTCGTTAGAGATAACATAAATCGTCTGTCCGACTAAATAGTGTCGCATTTTAAATTGCGAACACTAATGCAAAACCTTGCTTCACCGACCATTGGGTATCGAGACTTCGGCGCCGACCAATGTTGACTCGGGTAATACTGCACGTTGCGTGACCGACTTTCGTCGTCTTCGCGAGTAAAGCAGCGAGTGATCCGTTGCCTTGGCGTAGATCAAAAGCGGTTTTCCGACTGCGGTGCAACAAGAACAGAGGTTTAGCGAGATAAGACTTGATCTCTTGAATGCCTTACGGCGGCGTCGTCCCAAATAAGCGACCGCCCTTCTTATTCAATTTTGAGAACGGTTGGCACTTCCTGATAAGTTCGATATGAACCGTCGGATGTGCATGTCGCCCTTGTAACCCCGAGTTCTCTCATTTCTGAGGTTGCAATTCTTGAATCGCCTTCACTTTGTCGGGATCGGCGTGGATTCCTTTGTCGGTGACGACGAAACCGAGGAACTTGCCACCGACATTCCAAGGAAGGATTTGGCAGATTCATCTTTAGTCGATGAGTTCGCATGAGCTCAATACCGCTCTAAGATCTTTGATGTGATCTCCTTTGTCACGCTTTTACGACTAAGTCGCCGACGTAGCATTCGACCGTTTTCGAAGATGATCACGGAAAATCTGTCATTGCTTCTGGTATGTTGCTTGGCGTTCTTTAAGCCAAATGGCATGACCGTGTAGCAAAATATACCGATGGGTTACGAGCGGTGTGTTTGGCGTCATCGGGGTGCATCTTGATTTGATTATACCAGAAACCATCCATGAGCGACATTCTTTCAAATCCACACGTATTGTCGACTATGACATCGGTGATTGGAAGAGGAAGTCGTCTTTTGGGCAGCGGCGTTGGATCTCGTAGTCGACCACGGATCTGATCGAACCATTCTTCTTCATGACCGGGACTATATTCGCCACCCAATCCGGATGTTGAATTTCCTCGATGAATCCCGATTCTATGAGTTTCTTCACTTCGTCGGCGATTGCCTGCAAGATTTGTGGACGAAACCGTCTTTGCGGTTGCTTGACAGGTTTGACATCCACCTTGATGTTGAGGCGATGTGTCGCTACATTAGGGTCGAGTCCTGGCATGTCCTCATAACTCAGCGAATACATCGATATACTCCCTGATTAGGGCGATCAACTCTTCTTTCTCTTCCGAGGGAAGAGTATTGCTGATGTTTATGAGCTTAGGATGCTCCTCATCACCCATATTAACCTGGACTACCTCGTCCTTAGTGGGGGGTTCTCTTTGTTCGAATCTATCCCCAAACCGCTCGAAGTTGATGGATCCATGGGTCTTCCCATGTTGGCATATCTTCATCACCCTCAATAGTAGCAGGATCGACCGTAGCCATATTTGACATCAAAGCCTTGAAAGCTTCTCAGAGGTGTCGGGGAGAATCTAACCGAAGAATCGGGCGAATGTCGTCTCCCTCATCGGTGGATTATCATCAATTAGCCATGAGCATTCATCTTCGAGGAGGATTAGTATCCCAATCCCCTTCTAAATGCATAAAAGTTATCTGGCTTCCCTTTTGGGACATATGCCGCTTTAGGAGGGACTCGAGGACCTCGCCCGAAACATAGACCTTCTCCTTGTGTCAAGTCGTACCCCCACTTCTTCATGATACCCAGTGTCTCTGGACTATATCTGAATGTGTTGAGGATAGGCCCGTTGTCATCTTCATCTTCTTCTAAGAAATGATTCGGCGTTGGAACTGCATCTCCTTTTCCGTAAACCAAGTCTTTTTCACTACTTGATCAAAGGAGTCTTGTAAAGCAAGAAGACCGAGTTGGTAAGTGCAACTCTGGATCGTTGTATAAACCTGCCATTACATCATTCAAAGACAAAGGGTACTCTAAATCGTCATTTATTGATTCATCGGCAATTTGCCAATTACAATGTTCATCCGACGATTCTTCATCGTCAAGATTGATTACAAGGGGTACAATGTCATTTAAAACAAAACCACCACTATAATCAAGCCCGGCCGGTATCGGCTTCTTCACCGTATTGCCTTGGTAGATGATTGATTTGGACTCATTACCGTAGAGGAGAGAATCAAGAAATAATTCTCCACCCCTTAAGCGGTTGTTTGTCGCGACCACCGTCTTGACCTCATTATTAGTGTCTACATATTTGAGACACCGATGAAGAGTAGATGGGACTATAGCGTTACCGTGGATCCAAGGTCGACCCAACAATAAGTTATAGGAAGTCTGCGTCAATCACATAGCGGTGACTTGGACTTTAAATCCCCATTTGGCACTTTATCCGGATCTTACCAAGTAGAGACCGGTGTTAAACCCATAGATCATTGTGCTGTTGATGCCGACTAGGGGATTCAAGGTGATACATGGTAGGGGCATAATGCTCCTGTGAACGGATCGACTTGGATCGGTTAACTTCACTAGAGCCAATATACGGTGAAGTATAGCCGATCGTGCTTGGAATCTCGTCTGCATATCCTCCTTTGTAAAAGTAATGCAGGAAAGTGCTTGGTTGCCAAGTTGCATTGTTGTCTGATTCTTAGGAATCGGCTTGATCGAGTGAGAAACACCTCGAGTCGGCCGAGCTTCTTGTAGAGCTTCGGGTTTCCTTTGACAATCGAACCTTCGTAGAGAGTTATTACGGCGGGATGTTCCAAGGCCGGGCCATGGCGTCGAAGCGGTATGGAGAGCCCGATGTTCGGTCTATCCCTCTGTCAGGCGATTGAATCGGGCTGCCGGAGTTGAGCTTCTGGACTGAGGTGTTTCTCCTTTGCTTCACCGCTTTCTCTCGCGACGAGTGAGAGGAGTCGTGGTCACCCGGCTCGGCGGTGTCTTAGCGTTTGGATTTGGAGTGTCACGGATACTTGTAGGAGTATTCTTGTCCACTCCTAGTAGCAAAGACTTCGCTCTTCTTAAGTGGAAGGTGGATACTTTTCATCATCCTTCTCGGAATTCTTTGAGCGACATGGCATAGCTTGCCTTTTCCCTTGGACTTCTTTATGGCCGAGGATGTAGTCCTTGATCGTCTTCCGGCAAGTCGGGGTGGACCCAAAGGATTTCTCCGTTCTTTGTGGGTGTGCGATGCGAGCCTTCTTCGTTGCCGTGAGGATCTTCATTCACCATCTTCATTCCTACCTTCTGGCTGGCGTCGGTTGGAACCAATCGAAGGCGATCCGAAGCTTATAGAGGCGCATTTGCTCCCACCTTCTTCTCTTTAGAGGGTTTTGGAGTAATGACTCCAACATCGATCAAGGCACGAATCTTGTCCTTGAGATGGTAGCGTAACTTTGTAGGATGATGTACCGCGGTAAGCACGCATTTAGATTCAGAACCTTGTTTGCCTCCTCTTGGTTTACAATTGGGGCAACCGGATTTTATTGTTTTCCGTAAGGTATTTGAAGATGCGGAACTTCCTCGTCCTTGAGCGAGTAAGTCTTGGGAAACCTCGAACGGATGGTTTCGATTCGAGTTTGTTGGCGCCATTGAGGCTGCGATTCTTTGTGGTGCGTTGTTGCGGCTGGCTGTTGTGGTTGCGATTCGAGCGTTTGATTAAGCGTCTGGACTTTGCGGCTTTACCTTTGCCACGGGACAAAGTTACGCTTGTGAGCATCCACCATAGGTGACCTCTCTCGCTTTCTTCCTCCTCGAGGAATGCTTCGGCTTGCTCTCCGCGTATCCTTAAATCTTTCGGGTCTCGGGCGGTGCGGTTCCCATTGCTTCCAACACGCCCAATGACAGATTGCTATGACAAGTTTGGAGAATGAACTTCTCCGTTATCGGTCTCGGCAATTCATTGCCTTATTTACGAACCTCTTGGCGAAGTTATCCACTTTGTTTCCCGTCTTTGTTTCTCGTCCAACAAAGAACCGATGGATACCTCGGTGTCATCGTCGAAGAAATTGGTGAGAAACATGGCCTCCATATCATCCCAGCCTATTAACGCCTCGGTTTGAGACGGCGGTACCAATCGAAGCGGCTCCACGAAGGGTGCCAGCGAATGACCGAACCATCAAGGGTTCGCGTCGAGATAACACCTAGATGAGACTTGAAGTAGATCAAGTCTTTGAGTGGGCGATCCCTTCCGTCAAGCGGTGTAAAGTTGATGAGGTTGAATTTTGTGGGATCGGGATTGATTCCCACTCCCTTGGGTAAGGACATGGTATACCGTCTTCTTTACCTCTTGGCGGAAATCAAAGTATTGATTTTGCTCGAGGTCTTTATTTTCTCATTTTCCCCTCGTCTCCGTTCGGGTAAACTTGGGGAGGAATGGCGGTGTTATCGCTAAGCGTTTTCTGGCGATGCGATCATCGTTTTGGCCTCCTTCCCCGTCCGTGTCGCTATCTGTTAAGTTGACATTATTGCGGCGACTTGGCTCGCCTTGGCGGTTCATTATCGCTGGATCATTGGTCATGCATTGCTCTCATCTGGCGCATGGCGGTTCCATTCAAGCTTAAAGTTGTCCTTTTGCTTGGTTAGGGCCTCTTCAAGCATCACGGGACACTTGTTCCGCTGATCATGAACGCCGCGAGGTTGTCCTATCTTTGGAAATTGTATTATCGAAGCCATTGCGCCGACATCCGACACTTCATCATCGAGGGTAATCCCATACGCATCTTGCGATAATTGGTCGTCTAACGGTCGGACCGCAATCGAGTCATTCGTTCGCGATGCCGGAAGCGACGCGTGGCGGCGTCCCTCTGGCGGTCATATTGATGGTAACACGGCAATTCATGCCGCAGAAGCATCTTTTCTTCGGGCGTCTTGACTTGGGTTCGGGCATTCTCGTGCGAGCCTATCAAAGACCGACGCTTTTCCGAGTCGCTCTAGCGATTTGCACTCGATAACTTGCCTTGATCGGTTTGAGCACAAGCAAGGCATGTTTGATTAAGGCGTTCCTCTTCGGGATTTACTTGTACCGGCACGATAGTACAACTCATCGGTATGAATACCGAGCAACCTATCGTGTGTTGGCCGCGACTTCCGGGTATAGCGTTGTCATCGTCGGATGAGGCGTCTCCTTCGAGAACAAATAGGCCTTTCATAAGTCACTGCGCCGCGTGCGCGCCAGCGAGTGTGAATCTTCGGCGGGCTCGGACTTGATTTGAAGCCGGTGCGGCGGCTGCAGGTTTCTTCTTGTCTTTGTGGGTGCGACTCGCATCGAGTGACCCGTGATTCCTTTAGCGGACCTAAGCGATCCTTAGCGGCAAGCCTGGCGGTCGTGGCGTTGGCCGGCCGGAAGTTTGAGTGCGGACACGGGTAACCGGCGTCAATGCCACTTTGTTGAGGTGCTCACAATTTCGATTTGAGCACGGGGCGAGTTGGCTTCTTGGCGAGCTAGGCTTGGATCTTTGGGTTCGTCGGAGTTGAAGCTTTGACGGACTTGGGCTTCAAGCTAGGCGATTGTCGGCGACTTCTTGGCGCCTCCTTCTTCAACTTCGCGGGCTTGTTGCACCAAAGCCCGTGCTAGCTTGAGGAAGCTGGCCTTGGGCTCTGGATACGCTCTGAAGTGTAGAATGGTTCCGTTTGACTTCGGACCCATTCGTTCGTCGCCGGCTGTAGGAATCGGCTACGATCTCGGACTTCGACCTACGAGTCAACTTAGATCTTAGATCCGCCTCATAGCGGACCCCATCCATTGACTCTTTCGCTGGGCTAATTGTTTCGCCCGGCGTCGCCTCGGCGGGCTCTCTTGGAGAGTCACAACGCCATTGGCGGAATCGACCCCCGCAGAGATAGGGTTCAAGATTTGGCCGTTGTTAGGAGGGAACCACCGTCGTCTGCGGTCTTGGCGGTGGTGGTGGATTTTCGCCTCATGTCGAGGCCGATTGGGTCTTCCTTGCGGAGACCATCTTGGACTTCTTGAGGCGGATGCGGGCGAGGAGGAGAGGTATTCTTCATACTTCTTACGGTCGAACTTCGAACTTCGACCTCCTCGATGGCCGGGATCGGGATCGCGGTTGCGACCACGGCTTCTTTGTTGAAGCCGTTGGCTCTTGTGGTCGCCGGCTTGTTCGCGGGAAAGTTGGTTTGTTATTCATTGCTCGTTTGAACTTGCTTACGCCTTCTTTGGCCTACAACAAAATTTCAAACAAAAGAAATGCCTTTATTTGGTACAATGAAAGCGAAAATTACAACTTTCTTCCTTTTGTGAACAAACACGAGGATCTCTATTTTCAGGGATCACCGGCTTGCGTGGGTTCTTTGCCCGCGTCGGGACTTTTGTTCGTCCGCTGACCACCGCGCAATTCGATCTGGTGTAAGCCGGGTTGGAACTTCTGAGGCGTAGAGGGCTCGTTTCCGCGAAGGAAGCGAAGCGCTGAGGATCACACTCACGAAGGAGAGGATGCGCTGCGGGGATCACACTCACGAAGGAGAGGATCGCGGGCGGGTGAGATCTACAAGGAGAAATCCGGCGCTATCCACGAGGTTAAGGCGAAGCTTAACCTAGAGGGTATCTGTAGTTCGACCGAGTTTGCTTACCTTCCGCCTATAGATCGGCGTCGTTGGACTTGAGCTTCGCCGGTGCTTTCCGGAACCGTCGTCGTAGATCTCGAGGGCTCTTGAAGTCCGCCAAAATCCAAAAATCCCCTTGAACCACCAAGACCCCCTATTTATACATCTCAGGGGGTGGCTCGACCAATTGGTAGAGCCACCTCGACCTGGCGAGGAGGCTCGGCCATGTTGGCCGAGCCACCTCGGCCACTTGGCGAGCCACCTCGGCCACTTGGCCGAGCCACCTCGGCCACTTGGCCGAGCCACCTCGGCCACTTGGCCGAGGAGGCTCGGCCATGTTGGCCGAGCCACCTCGGCCATTTGGCCGAGGTCCGTTCGTCGATTCAGTCGTTTTTCGTCGTTTCGGTCTTAGGGCTTAGTTTTGCTCGGTGATGTCGCCGTTGTGTTTGAGTCCGTATCCGATCAACTTCGAACTTCGAGCGGCTCGTTTGCATCGGCGGACTAAATCTGATTGATTAGTCGTCGGCGTTTGAGTTTAGCCAACTTCGCCTCGTTGAGCCGTCGTCGGGTTTTCTCCACGACAGCGTCGTTCCGGCTCGTGCGCCTCGCCGACTCACTTCATGGGTTCGTCGACTCGCTTTATCGTTTTCGCGGCGTAATCCGTCGTCGGCGTTAAGGTCGCCGTCGGATGGATCGTCGGTTGTCAACCCACCGCTTACGAAGTCTTGTTCTGCACCGACGCCAATTTTAACGCCACATGGGTGGTGGAGGGAAATGTTGTCTAGGTGTTCTAGGCTAAGGAGTAGTATTGCATTTATCATCGCCATCAAAGTCTGCCATGCCTGATTGATACAAATGAAAACATACAAATAACATTAAAACATCAAGTTAGGACGATATACATGTTACAACAATAATAGAGTGCGCATATCGGAAAATAGCATTCATAAAGATAAAAAGTTCATTCATTACAATAATCTCAAAAGAGTACATAGAGATAGTAGACAATATGAAAGAACAATAGTGCATGGAAAATATAGCTTAAATTACATCCCAGTCTCGGTTGTGTCTCCACCACGATATTTATTACAATAATCTCCCCACATTTCAATTGCAATATGATCCCTCTTTGCTCTCCATTCATTTCTTGAATCTCTTTCCTCTCTTTGCGTCATAGATTGAGTAAAGTCAACAACACCCTCTTCACCCTCATTGGCTATTTCATCATCTTCTTCAATGAAATTGTCCTCATGCAACAACTCATCTCCCGGATCTTCTATGGCTATATAATTATGAAGTATAGCACATGAAATAACTATATCCACTTGAGTTGGGAAAGGATAGTGTGGCTTCGCAGATAGGGTTTTGAAACGGTTTTTCAATACCCCAAAAGTTGATTCAATTTTAGACCTCAAAGATGAGTGTCTTAAATTGAACAACTCTTGTCTATTATTGATTGGCCTACCCTTGTGCTCATTTAAATGATAACGCACTCCTCGATATGGGGAGATAAAGCCGGGCATAGTAGTGTAGCCCGCATCACACAAATAATATTTTTCTACAATTACCAAAATAAAATTTAGTAAATTTTTAAATTTTAATTAAATAGACATACTTTATTTGATTTATTTATTACCGTCGTAAACTCTCAATCCGCGAGGTTGTGGTTGAGATAGTGCGTCTTGTAAAACTCTATAATCATGAGCGGATCCCTCCCATCCAGCTAGAACATATGAAAATAACTTGTTGGGAGTGCATGCAGCTAGAACATTTTGAGTTACACCTTTACGACCTCTAAAATGTGCAACAAGACTAGCGGGAAGCATGACGTCGATATGGGTTCCGTCTATCATGCCAATGCAATCCTATATGATGTATTAAACAGTTATTAATAATAGAAAAGAAAAAGTAAGTGTTATATGATAAGTAGTTATATTATCATAGTCGTTACCTTGAAATAAGGATAGTACAACGGGTTGGTGGCAATCTCTGACGACAATTCACATGGTGTTTGCTTCATGTATCGCCCCCTTAAACGACCAACGGCTTCTAAGCACTTGTTAAAGTATTTTGAAACGATTTCCCCCGATCTTATGAAATGTGACCTAACAATTCTATTTTTTGTTTTACGGCCTAATATATTAAGGAACATGAGCAATTGTTCTTCTACTTTAACACCCCGTGAATCTTTTAGTAGGTCGGTATATCTCATTATTCTAACAATATTTTCAAATGCACATGGCCTCATTCTAATATAAGCCCTACAACTCTCATTATAGCCATTGAACACACGATTTATGTGCCTAGCTCTAGACTCTATCCTCTCTTTTTCCCCCACATTAGGCTGATAAGTAATTGATTTCCTTCTACTACGTATCCTCATTAAACAAGCAAACACACAAATGACCGCAGAGACAGTAGCATTAGAACCCATCCTCATTAACATTTCTTCATCAATGTTGTCCATCTACATTGTTTAAAAAAGAAATTTGCCATATAAATATTAGAAATTGTTTTGTGTTCACTAATAAGACAAATATTAGAATGATAATACAAAGATAAGAATCTAATTAGAACACACAATTGCTTTGTTTTCCATTGCAGCCAAAGTCATTCATCCACAAACTCAACCTTTAAAAACAAAGAAAGCATTCCACAGAATACTAAAGAATAAGCATTTCTTTAAAAATCTTTGACATATGCAAATCTGTTGGTAACAAATATGGCATAGGAATGTGCGTGATTCTTCAAAAAACACAAAGGGATATCAAAACCAAACCCAAAGACACCAAGATCGACATGTCCAAAAGATTAATGCCCAAAACAAATTGCTTCTTCTTTAGGGAAATTCCCAACCGCCGATTTGAGTTCATGCTTATGGGTTAATCAAGCAAAATACAAATGATCAAAAGCAACCCAATTCGGCAACTCAAAAAACCCTAGAAACCCTAACACTTATCTAAGCATTCGAAAGGGAAATTAGAGTAGAGGGGGTGCGAGATTTACCTGCGTGGTCTGAAAGAATCACCTCGAACCCTAGAAACACCGAATCAAAAGAAATCCCCAAATCGTCTTGCAAATCAAATCGGCAGCGGAAATGGAGTAGGCGGGGAAATTGAGGAGGCGGGTAAAAGAGGAGGTGGGTAAAGGAGGAGGCGGGTAAAAGAGGAGGGAAGCGAAAATGGCAGCGGGAAATGGAGGAGGCGGTGAGTCTAGGGTTGGGAAGGCACGGGTGAGATTTTGGGATTTCAACAACACCCGAGCTGAGCTGGCCTCAAATTGTCAGAAGTTTTGCCCATATCCTCTCTCAAAGAGAGAATTTGGTAAATGCCAAAATAAATTAGTATTTAATTGTTTTGGGATCTTATATCCCAAAAACATTTTTGAAACAAACATGGGTTAAGAAATTCTAAAACCCCCAAAAACTTACTTTTTCATCCATATCCCACCTATATCCCAAAAAATAGTTGAAACAAACACCGCCTTAGGGGGTGTTTGTTTGAAATCCCAAAAATTATGGATATGGATTTCACCATGGGATTTCAAATCCATAAAATTTTTATGGTGTTTTGGGATTCCATAACTTTGTTTGTTTCATCAATATTTTGGGATCCCAAATACTAAAATTTGTAATATTTTGTTTGCTTCAAACTCAAATTCTAGCATTTCAATTTTTAGAATTTGAAATCTTGAGTTGTAGCAAACAAAGTTATGGATTATAAAAAGAATGTGAATACCCATTGGTGAGCTTACCTCCCACAAAATGACAAACATAATTCTATTAATTGGGGGTAACCATACCCATTCAAATTTAAACCCCAATGGCTATAAACGGTCATAAAACGGTCATATTTTGCCAATGGCTATAAAAATAGCTCAATTTCACATGAAGCCTCCACACATTAAGATGGAGATGCAAAAATGTGTTACTGTAAAATCCCGACACCCTTGAAGCAATGCAAAATGGCAAAAATCACTACTGCTACTATTGGGGTTGTGCTAGGTATCCAAAGAAAGAATGTAATTTTTTTCAATGGGCTGATGATGATGGCAAATACATGAAGAGTATCGACAACAAGGAGGTATTGGTTGAAGATAGGAAAAAGCTCAAAATCAAGAAATTGAAGTCGAATCAAAGTCGCAGAACGTCAAATTCTAATTTGGAAAATGTGTGTACTTTTTTCAAATTTTTTTTCTGTATTTCATTATTTAATGCCTTGTTCTTGCAAAATGTATTGAAGCTGAAATGATAATATTATTATCGTAATTCCAATCTTCAAAACTAACTCACGACAATGAAAAAAAATTATAAAAATAAATATTAATACAGAGGCTCAGAAACTGGTCAATTTTTTCAACACCTATATAATGAAATATCATTGTTGATTGCATTCAAATAATAATGGACTGCCTCGCCTAAAAATTGCAATTGCAATCTAGACTGCATTTTTATTAATGAATGCCTCCTCAAAACAATGAAATCCATTGTAGGTGACATTATCAAAATGCGACCAATCATCATAGCACAATATCATAAAGCCAATGTCATAACAACCATTGCAACCATCTAAAAACAAATAATCACAACCCAGAAGCAAGCGAGTAAACCAAACCTGCAGCAAACCAACAAATGACCAAATATGCAAGCAAACCCACAAGAAAGCAGCTCAATCAACGAGCATTAGGTAGTAACAGCAGAGCCACAACAAAACCCCAAGCTCAAAAAACAGCAGAGCAGCAGGTAAAACACAGAGACTGCAAGCAAACCAACACTGCAAGCAAACCCGTAACAAAAACACCAAGCTTAAATAAACAGCAGAGCAACAGGTAAAACACGAGATCGCGAATAAACCAACACAAAGAAGTCGACCCACAAGAAAGTAGCATGTTTGGTTTGATTCGATTTGATTGCATGTTTGATTCGATTTGATTGCATGTTTGATTCGATTTGATTCGATTTGATTGCATGTTTGATTCGATTTGATTGCATGTTTGATTCGATTTGATTCGATTTGATTGCATGTTTGATTCGATTTGGTTTATCAGTGAACTTGGTTGCTTGTTCACTTCAAATTTAGAGGCTTGATCCACACTACCTAATGCAACTGAAACATGCAACTGAGCTGAAACAACTTAATGCATAACTCAAACATGCAACCGAAATGAAAGTTCATCAAAACAAGTTCAAACCAACAAAACAACCAACAACTCAAATCAAGCCGAAAGTCCATACTCAAGCTCAAATAACCGAAACTGAAAGTTCATCAAAAACAATTGATTTGAAACTGAAGCAATCATCCCACTTATAGGCTACCACAACCACGCATGCCTTCATAAAACAACCTCAAAAACAAGTTCATACTCAAGCTCAAATAACCAAACCGAAAGTTCATCAAAACAAGTTCAAACCAACAAAACAACCAACAACTTTGGCTGGGCTGAAAGTTCATACTCAAGCTCAAATAACCGAAACTGAAAGTTCATCAAAACAATTGATTTGAAACTCAAACAATCACCCCACTTATAGGCTTCCACAACCACGCATGCCTTCATAAAACAAGCTCAAAACAAGTTCATACTCAAGTAGCCAAGACTCGACTTGTTAACCAAGCTCAAACTCACAAATAATGACCCAAACACGCCACAAAGCTGGCTGGCCCGGCCGAAACTGGCTGGCCCGAAACAACAAGCAACCAAGTTCATACTCAAATAACGCAACAACAAACCAATGATTACCAAAATAGGGGCTCAGATAGTGTTATAAAAATCAAAAACATGGATTGCCTCATCTAACAATGAAATTGTAATGTAGATTGCAATCACATGGATGGATTGCCTCACCTAACCTTGTAAATACAATGTAGGTTGCATTCACATCCTGAATTGCCCTACCTAAACATCACAAAAATATTGTAGATTGCATTCTCATAATATATGAGTATCATCATTGCCCAAAATAAAAAATACAAAATAGCCATACCAATACATAGCGTGCAATGTAGGTTGCTATCAAGTATCATATCCTTCCATATTTGCATCAAGTATCACCTCTAATGGATATATAAGCCGCAAAAATCCAATTTATAATGAGATTGCAATTGGAGTAATGAAATATGCATAAAGTTACACCTCTAAGTGTTCAACTTACAAAATTAGCAATATATCCATAAGCTCAAATTACATCACTAAGTAGTTAATATGCAATGAGATTACAAAAGTAATAGATATGTCAAGTTTTCAAAAGTAGTGAAGTATCAAGTGCTCAAAAGTCAAACCCAAAATGCAACCTCCTAGAATCCTTGATCTTTGATAATCTTCTCTATGAATAGCTTTTGAGCATTTTTGGTTTTGATGATCAACCTCCTAGCATCGATTCATTATCATACAAGTAATCAAGCACTTTATCCAATGTGTCCCTGAAACTCATTCTCATGCGCCATTAGAGCCTTCGCCATGACCTCACTCCAATGTATAACGCGTTGACTTTGATTTTGAATTGAGTATGACATTGACTCAACAAAATCGCGTATGCTATTGTCATCCTCTTTAGCCTTGCTACTCTTCTTCCTATGATTTGATGGATAAAATGATGAAGAAGCTACCCCACTAGAACTCTTCAAATTTTTAGCTTGGGTGGTGTTTTGCCCAATTGATTTCTCGGGCTCAAGATGTGGGCTAGAGGACATATCAACCTCATTATCATCAAGATCGACATGATCCTCATCAAGATCGACATGTTGCCTACCCCCAAGCGTTTCGGTCATATCTTTGGTGAGATCACCCTTTGCTTGGTCATCTCTGTTCGCGGGGAAAGTTGGTTTGTTATTCATTGCTCGTTTGAACTTGCTTACAGCTTCGTTGGCCTACAACAAAATTTCAAACAAAAGAAATGCCTTTATTTTAGGCGTACAATGAAAACGAAAATTACAACTTTCTTCCTTTTGTGAACAAACACGAGGATCTCTATTTTCCCGATCCTCGCTATGCGGGTTCTTTGCCCGTGTCGGGACTTTTTGTTCGTCCGCTGACCACCGCGCAATTCGATCTGGTGTAAGCAGGGTTGCGGAACTTCTGAGGCGTGGAGGGCTCGTTCCACGAAGGAAGCGAAGCGCTGAGGATCACACTCACGAAGGAGAGGATGCGCTGCGGGGATCACACTCACGAAGGAGAGGATCGCCGAGCGGGTGAGATCTACAAGGAGAAATCACAACTATCCCCGAGGTTAAGACGAAGCTTAACCTAGAGGGTATCTGTAGTTCGACCGAGTTTGCTTACCTTCGCCTATAGATCGGCGTCGGTGGACTTGAGCTCGCGGTGCTCCGAACCGTCGTCGTAGATCTCGCGAGGGCTCTTCAAGTCCGCCAAAAATCCAAGAAAATCCCCTGAACCACAAGACCCCCTATTTTTACATCTCAGTGGGGTGGCTCGGCCATAGTGGCCGAGCCACCTCGCCTTGGCCGAGGAGGCTCGGCCATGTTTGGTCGAGCCACCTCGCCTTGGCCGAGGTACCTCTACCAAGTTGTCGAGGTGGCTCGGCCATAGTGGCCGAGCCACCTCGCCTTGGCCGAGGAGGCTCGGCCATGTTGGTCGAGCCACCTCGCCTTGGCCGAGGTACTCGCCAAGTTGTCGAGGTGGCTCGGCCATAGTGGCCGAGCCACCTCGCCTTGGCCGAGGAGGCTCGGCCATGTTTGGTCGAGCCACCTCGCCTTGGCCGAGGAGGCTCGGCCATGTTGGCGAAACCACCTCGATCATTTGGCGAGGTCCGTTCGTCGGTTGAGTCGTTTTTCCGTCGTTTCGGTCTTAGGGCTTGGTTTTCTCGGTGATGTCGCCGTTGTGTTTGAGTCCGTATCCGATCAACTTCGAACTTCGAGCGGCTCGTTTGCATCGGCGGACTAAGTCTGATTGATTAGTCTCGTCGGCGTTTGAGTTTAGCCAACTTCGCCTCGTTGAGCTTCATCGTCGGGTTTTCTCCCGACGTCGTTCCGTTTCCGTCGCTCGCCGACTCACTTCATGGGTTCGTCGACTTCGCTTTATCGTTTTCGCGGCGTAATCCGTCGGCGGCGTTAAGGTCGCCGTCGGATGGATCGTCGGTTGTCAACCCACCGCATTTAGTCTTGTTCGCACCGATAAGCAATTTTAACGCCACAGATATTCTCCAAAGCCGCCTCGCCTCGATTCTTGATGAGTCCGATGCTTTGACATGATGAGCCCTTCACTCTTTAATTGGCGTGATAGGACTTGTGAATGACCACGGCGTTTGATCTCTCCATTCCCTTGGTCTTTCCGGTGCTTTGTAGGATTGTCAAGGTATTACTTGCATCGCATTTTTGTCCGACCGTTGTCGAAATCTCACCGTAAGTCGATAGATGAATTTCTTTTGAGGTTGGCTCCAGATTTGATTCCTCCAATTCTCGGGTTCTCCGGTGCTTTGTAGGATACCGGGGTATTGCGGTCTTTGCATTTATTGCTTGACCGTTGTTGAAATTTCAAACTGTAGCTAATTGAGTTCATTTCTTTGTTGACTTCGTGTCGGTGGATTGTCGTCCAATTGACCATCGAGGTTCCTCCGTTGATGGGGAATTCTTGATGGATCCGAACCGTTGATCGGTGAATCCTTCGTCGACGGCGTTGGTTGGCGTTGCTCTTGCATTACTTCGTTGCGGTGTGTTCATCCACGGTGGGAGGTATTCTTCCCAATTGTTGATTGGTAGGCCCTCGGTGATGCATGAATCGGCGTCTGATGGGAGGAGTCCTTTCGAGGTAGGGCGCTTGTCCGGCCGATATAAGCCTCGCCGTAATTTTATCCCTCCTTGAGGTCCCACAATGGGAGGAAATTGAGGGTTATCGAGTTATCCTTAAGAATATGGTAATATTCTCCGGGAACTTCGTTAGGAACTAGTTTATACTCGTAATCCTATTTGGAGTAGGGCTAGGCTGCCCGAGAATATCCGGGAGATTGAGTCCCTGTGTCACATTGTCGATGATTTCGACCATTTAGAGGTTAAGCTCCAAAGTCTACAAGATTTTGAAGTAGCGGGCTCGCCTCATATATCGAGCTCGCTGGCGACTTAGCGGGATGCTTGCGTTATTCTTGGACTCGAAGTTCAAATCTGGCGAGGCCGGGTGCATCATTGGAGGCTAGCATTCTTTGAAGCTTCATCTTCCGTGGGACATTTTTGGTCTTGTGTCACCGCTGGAGAAGCGAGGATAGTAGAGCTCGAGCAGGAGCTTCAAGCGGCGAGGAGAGCGATCGTCTTGAAGGCGGCGAAGGCCAACAAAGAAAAGACTCTCGCGGTCGTGTCCGAGGAATTTGAACTCGGGCGTAAGCCGGTTGACATCAAGAAGGAGATCATGAGGCCCTTAATGGCAGCGAGGAGACTTTCGGCCGAAGCCAGAGGAACTTCAACAAGCTTTCCTCAATAAAGTATCCGAAGTTAAAGCAAAACATATTTGTCCTCTTTTGTGCTCCATTATGGTTCTTTATTTCGCCGTAAATAATTAACCATAATACTTATAGGACTTTGGCAAACCCTCACCATCAACGGATTTGATTAGCCTTTACCAACTACCGTTTGAATTGGGCTAGCGTCGCGGATTGTCGAGATCCGTTCCGCCGCGTGGCGTTGTCTTTGGAAGAATGAAACTCTTCTAGACTCAGAGCTATGATATTGAATACATAGGCTTGGTACTCTTTACCGCAAGAGATCGCCCGACAGCAGCGTGTGGCGTTGGCTTTATCCTTCTTAGGCTTCGAGATGATGTACCCGAGAATCGAACTCGGTGTCTTCTTCAATGGGAGAAAGACTAAACCGCAACGCTGTAAGGCGCTGACTTTAGGGTTATGGCCAACCCCACCTTCAACGGGTTTGATGAGCCTTTACCAACTACCGTTTGAGTTGGGCTAGCATGTAGATTATCTAAATCCGTTCCACACACAGCGTTGTGCTAAAAGAATGAAACTCTTCTAGACTTAATGCTACGATGTTGATGCGTGAAGCCGTCTTTTATCACGGAATAGACTACCCGACAGCAGCGTGTGGCGTTGGCTTTATCCCTTCTTAGGCTTGGGATAAAATGCCCGAGAATCGAACTCGGTGTCTTCTTCAATGGGAGAAAGACTAAACCGCAACGCTGCGGTGAGGCGCTGGCTTTATCCCTTCTTAGGCTTGGGATAAAATGCCCCGAATCGAACTCACGGTGTCTTCTTCAATGGGAGAAAGACTAAACCCGACAGCAGCGTGTGGCGTTGGCTTTATCCTTCTTAGGCTTGGGATAAAATACCCCAAGATGAATCTTGGCCCCTTCTTTGACCGGAGAAGGGTTGAACCGATTAAGATTGATTGAGGTGGGAAAGGAAGAATGTATTCTATTTCCAAGGTGGAGAGGAAGGAGGATCTTGTCTCCTATCTCAGGGTCTTTGGAAAGGAAGGATTTTTGTCTGTTTCCGGTGAAAGGCTGAAAATGGGATCTCCATCTTGAGAATCTTGAAAGATGAAACTAAGAGTGGGATCTCCACTCAGAATCTAAGACAAGGGAGGAAGAATGTATTCTATCTCTTGCTTCAAGAGGAAGGATATGTCCTATCTCCAGTGAAGGTGGGAAAGGAAGAATGTATTCTATTTCCAAGGTGGAGAGGAAGGAGGATCTTGTCTCCTATCTCAGGGTCTTTGGAAAGGAAGGATTTTTGTCTGTTTCCGGTGAAAGAGGCTAATGGGATCTCCATCTTGAGAATCTTGAAAGATGAAACTAAGAGTGGGATCTCCACTCCGAGAATCTAAGACAAGGGAGGAAGAATGTATTCTATCTCTTGCTTCTGAAGAGGAAGGATATGTCCTATCTCCAGGTGAAGGTGGGAAAGGAAGAATGTATTCTATTTCCCGATGAAGGTGGGAAAGGAAGGATATGTCCTATCTCCAGGTGAAGGTGTGATAAGGCGATATGCACCGTTTGAATAGACCGTGTCTATTATAAACGGTCCTTCCCATTTGGGTTCGAATTTACCTTTCTTTTTGGAGTTGAGAATTATCGGCCGTCTAGCGGCGAGGACGAGATCTCCCTCCTTAAAGGTTCTCTGTCGAACTTTCTTGTTGAAAGCCCTCGACATCCTAGCTTGATAGAACTCAATGCATTGTTGAGCCTCCAGGCGCTTCTCATCTAACATCTCAAGCTCTTGAGGCGTTTTGATGTTGTTCTTGGTCGTCATCTACATTTGCAAGGCGGCGAAGTGGCGAATCTGGATTTCCAACGGAGAATTGCTTCACGCGTGGAGCCGAGAGAGTGCGGGGTAGCTCTGTAAATGCGTACGTTGTGCGATATGCCCAGAGTGCTTCTCCGAGTTTATCATCCCAGTCTCGCTTGTTATTCTTCACAAGCTTCGACAAAATCTTGATGATCGTCTTGTTGAACGCCTCAGCTAACCCATTATTTCTTTGGATTATAGGTCAGCCGACGAGACATCTTGTATCTTGAATTTTTCGCAAAACCTGATGAAGGAATTGCCGATAAATTGGGGACCGTTGTCATGCACGATCCGTCTTGGGACACCATGTCGATAGATGACATGGTGTTTGATGAATCGGCGGCGGTACTCGCTTTGACCTCCTTTAGTGGGATTGCTTCACCACTTGGAGAAGTAGTCGGTGATCGCTAGAATAAAGCGATCTCCTTTAACCGACGGAGGAAAAATGGGACCTAGCGTCCATTCCCCATGTCTCGAATGGCGGGGCGTGGCGAAGGATCTGTTGCTCACGGAGGTGATGCATATAATTAGTGAATCGACCGCGTGGCATTTCGGCGTGCTCATTGCGTCATTAATCATCGTGGGCCAAAAGTAGCCCATTCTCCGATTCGCCAGAGCTTGGGACCGGTGGTGCGCACCACATTCACCTTCGTGTGCTTCGAAGGACCTCTTACGCCTCTTTGTTTGAGAGGTATCGGAGTAAAGACCATCGCACTCGACCATATAGCATCCGGGTTTCGTGGTCGTAAAGAATCTTGGAGCTCTTAGCGGATTGACTCTCTCTCCTTCCGTCTTACGGTAGAATACCATGTAAGGCGTGTCGATGATAGGAAGCGCCAATCTCGGGGCTCCAACTTGGTTTGGGTTGCATGTACTTCTTTGGTAACTACCCTTTACCTTCTTGTGCCTCATCGTGATAATGGTACGAAGAGTTGGTGAGTCTGACCGTAACTAGTTGCTCGGTCTCGGAAGGTTGTGCTAACGACCACGACTACGCCGCCCGGTGCATCTGCGTGGCGTTTTGGGCGTGGGATATATTCGATGAAGAATCCTTCAATGAGTCCGCCATTTCAACGGCTATCGATGATAGGGGATTAGATCAGTTCACGACCTCGTAGTCACCACTTAACCCGCTTAACTATCGGGCCAGAATCGCCAGATGCCTCGAGATATTGACCCCGGCTCTTTGGCGAAACTAAGCCCGATAAGTAGCGCGTTGTATTGACTCACGTTATTGGAGCAGGGTTGGTGAGTGAATAAGCACGGGCATGACATGATTCCCGGAAATCAAGACAACTCCGACTCAGTGGAGATTTTAGAACGCCCGGGTACTTGCTACATTAGTGGCCGAAGCTCCGTCAAAATACAATCGCCATATTTGTTGGTGCGGCGTAGTGTTGACTTCACGGACTTCATCAGGAAGATCATCATATAACTCAAGCTGCGTCCGTTGTCGGGTTGGCGACCAAGAGATCGCAAATCGCTTGCCCTTTGGTGACACGTTGTTTGAAGTGCGTCGATTGGGACAAGAGCAAGGCCCATTTCGCCAAACGCCAACTCATTGAAGCCATTTGGGTCATAAATATTCGGACGGTTCGTTAGAGATAACATAAATCGCCCGTCCGACTAAATAGTGTCGCATTTACGAATCGCGAACACTAATGCAAGGCACCGCTTCGACATTCGGATATCGAGACTTCGGCCGCCGACTAATGTTATTTCGGGTAATACCTTGCTGTTACATTGGCTATTTGTCGTCGTCTGCTTGAGTAAAGCTTAACGAGTGATCCGTTGCCTTGGCGTAGATCGAGCGGTTTTCCATTGCGGTGCAACAAGAACAGAGGTTTAGCGAGATACGATTTAATCTCTTGAATGCCTTACGGCGTCGTCCCAAATATATGACCGCCCTTCTTATTCAATTTTGAGAGCGGTTGGCACTTCGGATAAGTTCGATATGAGCGGTCGGATGTCATGTCGCCCTTGTAACCCCTCGAAGTTCTCTCGATTTCTCGGAGGTTGCAATTCTTGAATCGCCTTCACTTTGTCGGGATCGGCGTGGATTCCTTTGTCGGTGACGATTTAAACCGAGGAACTTGCCATCGACATTCCAAGGAAGGATTTGGCGGGATTCATTTTAGGCGATGAGTTAGCATGAGCTCGAATACCGTTCTAAGATCTTTGATGTGATCCCCTTTGTCCGGCTTTTACGACTAAATCGTCGGCGTAAGCGTGGCGGGAAAAATTACCAACCCCGCCACCAAAGAGATGAATCCGCTGCCGAGCTCAACGGCTTATTGGGCGAGTTCACCCAAAACTCAAGAGCCGCTGTCCAACAAACTTCGCCCATACGAGGTTGTCTGGCTGTTAGGCTCTCCGGATCCCAAAGCAGCTTGTTTAACAAGCTTCGCCCGCCGAAGTCGTTGCTTTGAAGAGCTGCGCGTGCAAGAGCTTAAGAGCCGCCTAACGAACTTCGCCCGAAGATGCGCCCCATTCAGTGAACTTCGCTGCGAGAGTTCAAGTGCCGCCGCGACGCACGTAGGTCGCCCCACGCGATGAACTCGCCACATAAGTCAACCAATGCGGCGCCAAACAGCTGCAAGGAGTTAGCCCGACCGGTGACGCCAACTCACGCCGAGGGATCCACGGTTGGCGTTCAGCAAGCTTCGCTGAGCAGTTAGAACAACTCTTAAGCTCGCTGCTTTCGCTGCTTTCGCTGGTGAGCGGCGTGATGGCGGCTTAGGAAGTGGGCCTATCCACTTTCCACGACACGAGTGATGATGAGACAAGGCTCTCATCACCCCTACAGCGGTCACATCCCGCAGCTAGAAGGCATGGCGCCCCACACCTATTAGGGGTCACATCCCACGAGTTGAGGGGAAGACCAGCCGCTTGTCAAGGCCCGCCTGATTAAGAGAACTTGCCTATGCAAGTTCAGCAGCGCCTACCGCATCGCCCAGACGAACAAACCGCCCGCCAAGAGGCAGCGGATTGACCTTCGTTAAACTACTTTGCAAGCTTCGCTGAGCACTTCGACACCCAGCACCACCCTGCCCATCTTGGGCTATGATAAGGCATGCTCTTCACTACCTCATCAGTGGTCACATCCCACAGTTAGAGAAGAGTATGGTACCCCTTAACTGTCAGTGGTTATATCCCACAAATCAGGGAGGTGGCCATGCCTCTCCTAGCCTATTTATAAGCCACCGCCTCCACATGAGAAGGGGCCGCAATCGTTGTGAGAAACCACCACCGAAGAGAGAGCAAGCGTAAGAGTTACTCTCTTGCACCCTCAACTTCGTTGAGCAAAGGCTTGGATTGTTGAAGTAGACTCCATCTCGAACTCTCGGGTTTGGAGGCTCTCGAGCTCTTTGCAAACTCTTGCATCGTAGCCCTTTCCAAGCAAGCTTCGGGTAGAACCGAACTCAGCAGCTCAGAGCTTACTTGCGTCTTGAGCCGAAGCGCGGCGTCGTCGGATCGTCGAGGGAAGCAAACTCGACTCAAGCATCGAGGCGTCCTACCCTGCAAGCGAACCCGTTAAACAGAAGGGCCTTCCCGCTTACATTGTAAAGCCAATTCTTGATTTGTAACAAACAACTTCGACCAATACAAATCAGAGAGGATATTTTACACCAAGCGAAGATGGCGACCACGATGGGAGAAATCGTTTCCTCAGCGGAGATGGTGGTGGCGCCAATTGGCGACATCGCGGAAGGGACAACAGCTTGAGTCCCCGGTGATTGAGTTCGACCAAGCTAGGTACGAAGAGTATTTGTCTTCGTCCTCTTGAGCAGTAGGACCTCCGGCGTTGTCGCGAGGGTTCTTGCCGCAAGCGTCAGCGGCGAAATAAGTGCGTGAAAGTGCTCTACCCTAATTTCGTGAGGTTCTATCTCCCCAAACCAGCCAAGGCCGAACCAATGGCCGAGTGCAAGTCAAACAACCTCTTGTGGGGTTGCCGCGATCCACTTTCGACCTGCGGCGTGAGAGAGGATGATCCGCCGCCAGACACCTCACCGCCGACGCAGACTTACCCTCTCCAAGAGGGCCAGCGGCGGCGGCGACAAACCTTACCGCGTCGGGGCAAGCGCTTCCACCTCCCCGAACGGTTTGGATTACTATTCAAACCCAAGAAAAATCGCGCCCGGAACACACAAGCCCACGGTTACGGCGGGCTCCTCATCGGCGGGCCCACTGTGCGGTGAGTCTGGCTCTAGCGGCAAGACCCCAAAAATGGCCGACTTGATGTACTTCCTCCAAGCGTGAAGTTCCTCAATCGGCGAGCCATTTCGATCGAGGCGAGCCGATCATCAAGCTTTCACCAAGCGGAGCGAAGACAAGTGGTGGCGCCCGCCAAGCCCGGCTTCGCCCGGTATGAGTCGCCGGGCGCAATATCTCGCTGGCGAGTCAAGACCACCAATCCCACACTTGAGGCTCCAAAGCGTTCGCCCAGAGCTCCTTTGAACTTCGCCACACCAAGCGGTGATGATCCCTCGATCTGGGGTTGCCATTTCCAACCCACGGGGAGACCTCGAGACCATCGATTCACAAGCAGCGCAATTCAAGAAGCGGATCCTCGGTGCCCTGTGGAAAGCTTATCCAGCGTTCTCGCCGACCGCTGCACGCCAAAACCATCAAGATGGGAAAGGCTTTCAATCACACCAGAGGGTAAGGCCTCTTCGGCAAAGCGTAGCCGTCGAAAAGCGGGCCGATAGTAGGCCGAGCTACAAATGCCTCTGTCAACATGGCGAGGGAAGGATAAGGCTAGATACTGGATTCTTCGGTTCGGAGTTTGCTTTGAGGCCTCCATTCCCGGCGTGAAGCGTCTACCGGCCTGCAGCGTCTCAAACCGGTCGCGACCATCCCATTTGACTACGCGCGGTTAAACTCCATCCGCGACGAGGAAGAAGAGGCTTGTTCTGCAGAGGCGACGTCTCAAACATCAAGCTCGGCTTACGGTAGGCACGCGAGAGTGCACATGACCGGAGGCTCTGACGAGTGGACTAAAAGGCTTGAGGAGCAGCAAGCCGTGATCTCAGAACAGCGAGCCGCCATCGACTCTATGAAAGAGATGATGGGACAACTACGCAAAAGAAGAAAAGAGGCCTTCGCAAATCGCCGTAAGGGTCGGAGGAATCAAGGCGAGACCTCACTCTTCCTTGCGACGAGCGAGGAGGATGAGCATGAGTCACCCTCCGCTACTCCTCCGCATCTTCGTGAAAGCCTCCCAATCTGGCGGCATACCTCGGGATAAAAGGTTCGGCGAGTTTGAGAATCATTTCGGCGCTTGAAGCTCGAAAAAGCATGAGCAATTTGAGGTAGTGAGCCTTACGGCGAGTGGGATCTGATCCCTTATCCGGCAAAGTTCAAGCCTATGGGGTGACCCATTTGGCGGAAAGGATCTCCTCCCAACACGCTTACTACTTCTTGTCCCGCATGTGATTTCTACCGAAATGATCCCATCCTCACCACGGTTGTTCATTGGCACTCACGAAGGGGTAGCCTTTGAATGGTTCCGCAAACTTCGAGTACGGCTCTATCAAATCATGGGTGACTTAAATGTTCTTGGCTCGCTTCTGACGGCGACACGAAGTTTCAATGGCGACCCTAATCATTTGAAGCGAAGGAAACCGAGCGGTCGGTAATTTGTGAAAAGGTTCGAGGAATCGTCGGCATTGCAGGAACGGGTAGCTAATATTACCCCGACGAGATGTGCCGCGGTAATCTCGCGATTAGCGTCTTATCCGGCTTCGGTCTTTGTGGAAACGGGACTGGAAGGAGTTGGTACGCCAAGGTGAACAAGTGGAAAACATGCTCAAAGCGCACAGGCGGAAGATCCCGGTACAAAAGGAAACTCCCGAACCGACCGTCACCAAGAACCGTTCGGTCGAAGGGAAAGGAAATCATGGTGTCGACTCTAGTCAGGCCCCAAAGCGCCCATAACATCAATCAAGCCGATGGGGCGCCCGAGAAGACATCTGATTCAAGGAAGGCGGGTGGTGCCCACCTTTGACACACTCCTACGGAGCAATAGGATCAAGCTTCCAGAGCAAGACACGAAGAAGTAGGCAAGACAGACGACCTTAACTATTGCGTTTCCCGCCGTTGTTGACCACCCAGCGGCCAAGTGTTACATCCTCAAAGACAAACTCGGGCTCTCTTTGAGGCGGGGTGTTGAAGAAGGAAAAGGTCCAAAGAGCGTGACCACGAACATGGTCACCTTAAGATTTGGAACGGCCTCCCTGCTGATCCGCGCCGGCGATGATCGTACCCATTCCCAGCGGTGAAGATCATTAACACCGACCCTCTGTCAGCGGGAAAAGGGCTTGGTATCACAAACCCTACCATCGGGACAAGTCATGTGGGTTCACCACGACCTCCTCAAGGGCGGCGGTGGATTTCCGAGCGGCCGAAGGGCAAGCGGAGGCAAACCACGCAATGTCATCTCGGCAATTACGGATGGAATCGAACAGGGATAGCAACCCTCACCGACTCAGGAAGAGGCGGTACTTTCGTCACAAAGGCGGAAAAGATTTAGCTAAGAATATCCACGATGTGAGATGACTGATGAGACAACCGCAGAGACATCACGGAGAATGCCGACAAACCAAGCTCGAGCAACCCGCCCTTCGGTTCAATGTGCTCTCGCAGCCTAGCAAACATCCCGGCAAGGATCACATTATGCGAGCTCTGCGTCTATCAAAGTCAACAGGGAAGCTCTGCGGGAGGCTCACGGCCAACTTCGAAGTTTTACCACACACTTTTCTCTGGTCCACGAGGAAGAGGCGGGGAAAAGTTGTCATGATGTTGCCTAGTGTCCGACAACAGATCCCTGTATCACCTTCACCCGGATGACATGCTCATCAATAGCCGTCTCACGGCAGGCCTTTACTTCCGCGAGTGCGTTGGCTCCTCCAAGGTGGATAGAATTCAGGTGGACCGGGATGCGGCTTTGAGCATTATTCCCTTGGCGCTCATCAAGTCCCTAGGGATACCTCGAAGCGGTTGTCTCGGCGACCACCACTATCTTTGGCTTCAGCATGCAGGGGCGGCAGCTTGGGAAGATCCGCCTCAAATGCAAGTTAGGCAACATGAGGGCCGGAAGTGACACCTTTCGTCATCCTTGAGAACCGTCTTACAATATCTTTGTTGGGCGGCCAGTGGATCCACAACAACCGTATCGTCCGTCTACTTTGCACGATGCCTAAAGAATGCGTGGATGATAGCGGTCGAGTCAAGGCGTATTGCCGATAAGCGACCCTTCAAAGGTAGAGAATTACTTCACCGACTCCTTGCTCTACCAAGATTGGTCGGGTCGTAAGGTGCCGATCAAGACCCGTAGCGTAATGAGGCCGACCGTGAGTCCGAAGACAACGAGGTCTTGTCTTTAATGACGTGAACCCATTGTAATCGGTGCGGAGGCCTTGTTATCACCAATCCGGATGAGCCAGCGAGCTCACCCTTAATGAAACTCCTGAATATGCTTACTCCTCGGAATGCAACAACTTTGGTTTTGGTGACCAATAATTTGGCCTGCATTTGCACATGTGTTCGACATCTACGGCTGACCCATAGATGATCGAGTCTTAAAGGCTGTCTTTATCGTACCATTTCGAGGAGATCATCAACAAGAGATCATCTTTGGAAGGGTTGACATGTCCACGCATACAATGTGGGACGACTCAGAGGACGATGAACCTGACCCGCAGTTCATATACTACGGCCAGAATGCAAGGCGCATGATGGAAGGCATGGGTTACAGCTTCGTCCAGAAAGAAGGCTTGAACTACGGCAAAGGCAGGAAGACTCGATCCGGCCGTTTGCGTGCAAAGAAGCGGCGATTACTCTGGCGAGCGAAGAGGGCTGGGTTATGTCTCCTCTTGAGAATGATGCGCCACTTGGGCGAGATATCGGTGGCTTCGCTTCGGGAGATCAATCATCTACCTCCTCGGCTTAGGATTCGGATATGTATGAAATTTGGTTTACAAGCCTCCCACGGCCAACATGACTCGGTTGTCTGGTTGAGATCAAGTAAACGAGCAAATCCCGCTTCATGGCGAAGCATGGGATATACGTCAGCGCCAATGGAAGCGAGCGTTTGGCGGCGAACCATACAGGAATAAAATTCTCGGGTAGACATGGGGAGGAGGCCAACCCCAAACCCATATTTATCGGCTAGCTTATTTCCCCAAGAGAGGAAGAGCTCATATCTCTTGTCAAGAATACATCGATGTCTTCGCTGGGAATTATGAAGATATGCGGCCTTGACCCCAGTCGCCATGCATCGCCTTGACATCAATCAGGGGCCAAACGGTGGCGGCGGCAAAGCGGTTTAGCCCGCAGTTATGGAAGCAATTGTGGCGAAGTAAAAAGGCTCATAAAGGCGGGCTTCATCGGGGAGGAGCAACACCAGTTGGGTGTCAACATAAATCCCGTTCTAAGAAAAATGGCTCAATCGGAACTGCGTCGACTATAGGGACCTCAATGCGCTTGCCCTAGGGCGAGTTTAGTTACCCATCACGGATGTCATCATCGACAACGCGTGCGGTTTGAAAGGATGTCATTCATGGACGGTTTTTCGGTACAACCAAATCAAAATGCACCACGAGGATGAGAAACGCCGCCGTTGAGAACTCCGATGGGGATATCTTGTTACCGGTTATGCCATTTGGTCTCAAACTGGTAGCGACATATCGGTAGCGCCATGAGCACCATTTTCCAAGACCATCTAAGAAAGGCGATTCGAATGCTACGTAGATGACAGTGCGTGAAGTGATAAAAGCGTCACCTCGGCGACGAGGCGGTGTTGACATCATCTTGGACACCGGTGAAAATGAACCCCACAAAGTCATTCTTAGGGATGTCGGTGGTAAGTTTCTTGGTTTCGTCGTCACGGCGAAGGGAGTTTATAATGGCCCGACAAAGTCAGAGCCATCCAGAACTCCAACCACCTCGAATCTCAAAGAATTGAGGGATTACAGGGCGGCTTGGCGTATATCCGAAGATTCATCGCCAAATCTCGAGGCAAGTGCGGCCCTTCTCCAAATTGATGAAGAAGGGGTGTAGTTTACATGGGATGAATCTTGCCGGTTCGAAGAAATCAAGCATTATCTTCGAACCCACCGTGCGGCGTCCCCGATCTCGGGCAAGCCGTTCCTCTCATGTAATGAGGCGACGGAACACTCCTTGGCAGCCCTCTTAGCACAAAATGGCGGCCCCGGTCATGAGCAAGGCGATACTACCCGAGTAGGACTTTGCAAGGGCCGACGAAGGTACCCATGTCGAAAGAGGTGCAGCCACGGTATTGCATGATTGGAAAATGCGGCACTACCTGCGTCGGTCCGGACTATTCATGTCATCTCAAAGATGAACCCAATCCGAGTCTTCATGGCACAACCGGATCCCTAAATTGGCCCTAGCAAGGTGAGCTCTTGTTGTCTCGATCGACATCCATTTCATCTTGAAATCCGTCAAAGGGCAAGCCATCTGCGATCTCATGGCCGACCACCCGATCGGGTCAAACGGAATTATTGAACATGCGGATGAAACCTATGAGGTCAACCGCGACTTAGAAGAGTTGGCGGCTCGCCGGCGTAGCGTCTCGGTCGGGACTAGCGGGGCTATCGTGGCGAGTGGGGTAGTCTTGGTCTCCCATAAAACCATGTATTACCCCAAGCCTTCTCTCGGCGGAGCCGTGCTCCAACAGCGTGGTGAGTACAATGCGATGCTCATTGGACTCAACTGGCCAAGGACTTGGGGTGAAGCACCTCGAGGCTACGGCGATTCTCGGCTCATCGTCGGGCGGATGTGGGAGAGTATGAAGTTAGGAATGATGATCTAATTCCATGCCACTGGCGGCTATCGAAATAGCCAAATCGTTTGTGACTTCGCGCTCGAGCCGCGTGCCGTTCCAAGAATCGCCTTGAGCGCTTTGGCTTCATTGGCGTAGCTAACTGCTCAGTTGGAGCAGGCGGCCGTCCGTGTTACGGAGGCGGCTCTTAGACCAGAATCCGCTCGAGCGAACCGACTTCGGGGCACAAACCGGTGGAGCCAAAGAGGCGGCTTCCCAATCATTGACTATGTCGCTACGGTATGCTACGAGGGCGTTAAGGAGCGGGATTCTCTCCTGAGGCAGCGCCAGAGTTTTACTTGATTCGGCGACAAAGACATTGTATCGAAGGTCATACGACGGCATGCCGCTACGATGCCTCGCGACCGACGAAGCACGGAAGGCCCTACGGGGAAGCCCATGATGGTACTGCGGCGCTACCGGTAGGGACCCAAGCTTTGGGATCGCCCTCGAAGGATGGGCTATGCGGCCCAAGATGATTAGTGGCTGTTGCCTATGCCATGGCGCCATGCGTGCCAAATCCACGCTAATTACATACGGCAACCGCCGCGAAGATTTGCATCAAACTGACAACCTGCGTGGCCGTTCGAGACATGGGGCATGGATATTGTCGGACGATAAGCGCCACCGTCGGTAAAGGGCATCGCTTTATCTGGCGATAACCGACTACTTTTCAAGTGGGCGGCGGTACCTCTGCGAGAAGTCAAGACTAGCGGCGTGATAAGGTTCATCAAGCACCGTATCATATCTGGAATGCGGCGTCCCGGGCATCATCCACGACAAGCGGACCGCGATTCGTTAGTCGCGTTCACGGTCTGTGACAAGTTGAATCTGAGAACACGTCATCCACGACTTATAACCCATCAGCTAGCGGGTTGGCGAAGCCTTCAACAAGGCGATCATCAAGATCCTAACTAAGCTAACATCCCGTAGCAAGCGTGGGATGAAAAGCTTCGAGGGAAAGCTTATGGGCGTATCGCTTTTCTGATCCGTACTCCAGCGGTACAACACCATACTCATTGGTATCACGGTTCGCGGCCGTACTACCACTTGAGATTGAGATCCGTCCTTACGTGTCGCTGGCGGCGGGATGGCAGTGAAGAATCATCGCCCGGCGTCTCATGAGAGCTAAATTAGGCGAGAACGGCTTAAGGCTCAACAACACATTGAGTTTTACCAAGCCGGTTCCAAAACCTTCCGGTAAAAGGTGGAACAGGTCTTTCGGAAGAGGCGAGTTAGTCTTGGCGTCCGTGACGATGATCCTCAACTCCAAGAAGAAGGAAAGTTCCAACCCAAGTGGGAAGGTCCGTTTGTGATAAAGCAGTCTATTCAAATGGAGCCTATCGCCTCGTCAAGGCTGGGCGGCGATAAGATCATGATGCCCATCAGCGGAAATTCTTGAAGAAGTACTATCCGTAGTCTTCTTTCAAACTTCCAGAATTATCATGTTAACAATCACCTCGATAGTTCCCTCAGTTTCCTCAAGTCGATCCTCCCCAATAGGATGGCGGGACCCTCTGTCATGTTAACATTACACCTCGACAAAATCAACTTACTAATTCTCTTCAATGGGATGGTAGGTCCTCAAAGTTGCCGGATCGCAGCTAACTCGATCATGTTAACATTACACCTCGACAAAATCAACTTACTAATTCTCTTCAATGGGATGGTAGGTCCTCAAAGTTGCCGGTCGCAGCTAACTCGGTCATGTTAACATTACACCTCGACAAAATCAACTTACTAATCCTCTTCAATGGGATGGTAGGTCCTCAAAGTTGCCCGTGATCGCAACTAACTCGGTCATGTTAACATTAAATCTCGACAAAACCCCCTCAATCCTCGTCGATAGGATGGCGGGTCCTCAAAACTATCATGTTAACGAGTACCTCGGATAGTTAGATCGATCGTCACACTCATCGTCGAATGGCTTGATCCTTTCGCACATTCTAATTCTATTAGAGTGATCGAAGATGGTAGCCCACCATGCGATGAGCTACTACATCAATCAATCGTCACAAGCAGTGCATACGGGCGATTTGATTATCCTAACACCGTCATTCCGCGAATGGCGTTGTCGTCGACATTGGCCTACCGGTGGCGCCGCCGACATTCATCGACCACTCTGCGGTGGCCGGTCGACGGTGGTATTTGTTGCAATCGACAACACAACCCAACGATTCGACTTAGGTTGTAATTAACGGCGCCTCATGCGGGTAGGGTAGAGAAGAAATTTTAGCATTGAGTCTAAAAGAAACTTCGACAACTCATCATCTTGAGGAAATAGTATGGCTAGTCCGATTCAAGCGGTGTCGGTAAAGGCAAATCAAATCCGTTAACGGTGAGGGTTTGCTAAAAATCTAAGTCGGCCGGTCAAAGGCGAGAACCAAGGACGGCGTGTACGAGTCATTGAGACAAAACAATCAAGTGGCGTGAAAGAAAAGGAGTCCGCTTCTCATTTATAATAAAGGAAAGGGGCGGATTACAAAGAGGAGATACACTCAAATTGGAGGTCAAAATCTCTTAAGTCGCGACTTCGGCATCGAATAAGCCCTCTTGTGCTCCTCCTCGAGTAGTGAGAACCTTTTGGGATGTCCTCTTCGGTGAGGAGGCGGCATTGTGGAACTCCCTTCTTGTCTTTTCAAGGCCACCTTTTCTCCTCGAAATCGGCAACAACCAATTCTTTGTTGACCCTCGAGCTCTTCGGTTCCTTTAAAGCACGCTCCACGGTGGCTCTTTGCGACTAGGAAGGCTGCGGTTGGCAATAGTTTCGCCGCTTCCGATATGGATTTGATTCGCGTCGCCCGGGCGAGGCCTTCGGCTCCTCTTCCATCTTTGCCATCGGCGGAAATCCGTTCCGCTTGCGGTCCGGCTGACCGGCCGTAGTGCGGCCCAAAGCGCCTGCTCCTCCGGGATGGATTGCGGCGTTGAGAGGCCAAGTCCGGAGATTCTTAGAAGCGAAGAGCAATCAACTCTTGGCGTCTCTTCTGCCGATGCAGCGCCGTTGAAATGGCGGCGCATCCGCACCGTCAAAGTACTCGGGTTGCCGGTACATTTGCGGCATGGGTTTGAGCTCACCAAAGAAGCGACCTCCATCAATACCGCTTGGGCTATCATGAAGAAGGTGCGAAGATCCTTGATCGTAGCCTCCACGAGTTTCCGTTTGAGGCGGCGGGAGGAGAGAGGAATATCCTCTGTGGCGGGCTGAGACGAGTCTTGGCGCGGCGACCATATGAGTCGACACTTCCCGGAGCCTCCCTACACGGGCGGACCCCTCTTCACCGATGGCCCCTCACGGCGAGCACCTCATCTTGAATAGCAGCCCCTCTTCGGCGGGGATGCCGACTTGGGCGATTCCTCGCCGGTCGGTATAAGCGCGTCTCCTCGACCTCCTCCCCGCCGGGGATGAGGCCACCGAGATCAGCGTGCCCTTCTTCATCCTCAGAAGAGACACGGCGGTGGCGGGTTGTGACGAGGGAAAAGCAGAGTTAATCACACGCAACTTATCCAACAAAGAGAGGGACCTGAGAGCATACCTCGAAACAGCGGCGCCCGGGGGTCCAGCGCTGTTGCTCGGGCGTTACCACCAAGACCCCCGATGTGGTTACCACAGGCTCAGTGGAAGGAGAAACCTCTTCGGGCGGACCCTCTTGGCCACCCTCTGCGCCCGGTAGTGACTTATACCCTCCTCCCTCGGGCCGCTTGGTGAAGGTGAAGAGTGGGGGTGGCAATCGGCATCTGCGGTCGGCCGGTGGCATCCCTAGCCCCTCGAGCGGCTCTCGGCCCTAACCAGTTCTTGAGGGACCCCGCTCTCGCCGCCGAACCAGGGACGAGTGGGGTCGTAGGGAGTGTGAAAGGACAACATGAAGTCATCACCCAAGCTTCCGTGGAAGCCCATGTCCCAGCTAGCCCTGGAGGACTCCTCGGTCGGAAATGCTTCAGACCCCTCAGCCTGAGTCACCCTAACTTCCTCCCTCCGAGACACGTCAGCCTCCTCAATATGGTGGCGTTCCCCCTGCTGAGGTGTCCGAGAGCGACCTCTCGATCGGCGTGTGCGCTCGGTCAAACACGAGGTGTATAGGTCAAACCCCTCCGGGGAAGTACTCACGCCACGATACCACTTGCAGTAAGTGAACGAGTGGCGAAGAACTCGGTCCCTCAGAGGCAGCTCGAAGCGCACACCAGTACAACCAGCGTGCATCCAAAACCACCCGGCATGGCGTCTACGCCAATTTCGGTGGGGGTTGATATTCCCAACATAGAGTTGATCATTATCCAAATTGGTAGCGGCGGCTAGGAAGATAGGGTTCAAGAGGCATGGCCCGACCCGTCGCGAAGGAGATGGTAGCGAGTCGTATATTGACCGACCACGAAGCCACCAAGGGTTAAGAGGGTGTCTTGTCCGTAGTGGAACGATCCGGGAAGACTTCGCCGTGACCACCGCTTAGAAATAGAAACAGGAAGAAGTAAGTAGGCGCCAAAGAAGGCGCCTTCCTCATTTCCGACATCCGGAACTTCCGGGAACAAGTCTCGAGCAGCTGGAGGAATGGAGCAGTCCGCCTTCTGGCTGGCCTTGGGGCACTCATCAAGCACTCGCTGATGCAACCTGAACCATGCCATCGGTATGTGTATGGCAAGGCGATCCAGGGTTGGGGGTCTTGGCAATCTCCTCTCCTCAGTCTACTTCAACAAAGGAGGCCAGCGAGCCTTGCGAGGCAACCTCGGGCCACTCTGTATCACGGTAGTATACACCGGTCATATGATAAGCCCATAGGCGGTAGGACGGCGGGTAGGCGACATCCAGGGATGCGCCTCGAGCAGTGCGTGGGCACCGCACCTCTTCAACCACAACATCAAATAGCCCGACAGCGAGCCTTGGATGAGATCGGAGTCCCGCTGATGGTGGTAGGATGCAAAAGTAGTCCCCGCCGTGATCCCCTTACGTAAGTGATCTATGGTCTCCGATCCGCCACCCTCGAACAGCAGGGGCCGGATCGTCTCCACGTCGCCACCACGACCAGCGGAGAATGGGCCTCTTCTGTCTTCGTTATGAGGGAGCAGGTAGTCCGCCCAATTCTTGTGGTGATCCGTGATCCTCTTCTTCTTTGCCTTTATGGTCCTCTGGGCAGGGTGTCGAGGCAGATGTGATAGTGGCGAGCTCCCATAGGGTTTCCACCACTTGAGGGAAATGGGTGGAAAGATGGTGAGCTCCATTTGGCGGGGATGTACTCTTCATATGGGAACTCCCCATTGGCGGGCCGATACTTTGTGCATCTCGTGAAGAGCCAACCCTAACTCCCGTTAGTATAGAAAATACCATTTGTCAGGACGGTAGAGTTCGGTATGCTTTGGCGGGGGCGTGAATCTTAATCTGCGTCTTTGGGTGGCTCGATGGCCTGAGCAGTTGAGATCCACGGAGATCGAGAATTCTCGCCAAGGCGAACTTCGGTGATCCTATGCCACCAGGGCATTGCCCGGTAGATGAATGTACCCACCAGTAGCGGAAATCCTTTGGAGAAGCTGTCCTCCGCTTTGAAGAAGCGGTGGCGGAAAGAATCTCGCCCATTTGTCGGTGTTTAGCCCATAGGGAACTCATTTCGCGAGAGACCGGGATGAAGAAGCGGTCCGCCTCGATGGGAGCCGTCGACCCCATATCGACCTTGGAACGTGAAGGTTCATAAGTGACTCCATCTGGCCGGTCGGGTCAGTTCATCTTTAAAGGAGGCTGAAAGGGGCGTAGCTTCGACTAAGGAAAATCCGTGTCATCTTTGGGAAGAAAGTGTCGAGCCTCGCCAACTTCCGCGACCATTTGCTTTCACCCGAGGCGTGGCCCGAAGGATCAACTATGGCATCGCCGAACATGAAGTCGAGGCTTCACCATTTCGATCTGTTGGTAAACTTAGCATCGCCCGCGTCGATGGTCAACTCGCGGCGTCGGATAGTGACCCTCGGATACGTCGCCCATAAGTCCGGAGTTCGTCGGCATGGAAGGCGGCGCAGGTCAAGGAAGGAAACACAGGAGGGCCAGAAACCCATTACCGGCGAGGCCAATAGCGTACTCTTAGGAAGAACCGTCGAGAAAAGGTAGCTGCAAAATGAAATGAAAGAGTGTTAAAAGACCTGACAACTCTTCGAAGCAGGCAAGCCAACTCGCCAATTCTTTAGAGCAGGCGAGCTAACTCGCCAACTCTTTAGAAGCGGTGAGCTAACTTCGCCAACTCTTTGAGGCGAGCGAGTCAACTTCGCCAACTCTTTAGAAGCGGTGAGCTAACTCGCCAACTCTTGAGCGGGCAAGCCAACTTCGCCAATTCTTTAGAAGCGGCGAGCTAACTTCGCCAACTCTTTAGAAGCGGTGAGCTAACTTCGCCAACTCTTTAGAAGCGGCGAGCTAACTTCGCCAACTCTTTGAGGCAGGCGAGTCAACTCGCCAACTCTTCGAAGCAGGCAAGCCAACTCGCCAATTCTTTAGAGCAGGCGAGCTAACTCGCCAACTCTTTAGAGCAGGCCAACTCTTTGAAGCAGGCGGGCCTTTTAAGTGGCCGAAGCAATCAAGCTTCGCTAACAAAGGCAAAACCGCTGGCGAGACCGTTTGTCGTGGCGAGCCTAAGCTAATCGAGCTCGCCAAAGGCAAAGGCGTAAGTCCGCTTGTCAGCGACCTCGCCCGATATGTCGGACCTCGCTGAATAAGACAAGGCCGCAGGGGCGAACGAGAATCCGTCAGCCCCTAGTTCCACCAACTCCGCCGTGAGGCGGCGTGACGGCAGCAGTGGCGGAAGAGGAAGCAAGCCCCTTCCCTTTGGAGGTGGTCTTCTTCGACTTGGGAGCCATTAAGATCAAAGTTGAAATCTTGAGTTTTCCTTGAAAACTTGAGCGTAAGTTTTTTCGAAAGCACGGTGGCCTCCCAACGAGAGAGACGAGCGCTTTATATAGGCGAGTCTCTACGGTCGAGATTCATCGGTTTAGATAAATCTCGGTTGGGATCATCGGTTAAGCAATTCGGCCGATCCCTGCATGGCGAGCGGGCGGATCAAAGCGCCGCTCAATCTGCGGCTCAGAGCGAGCGTGTGAAGACGAGGCGCCCCTCGTCAGCTCACATTTAATGCGGTGACCATACGATGCCCCATCACGGGAGAAGACACGTGGCTGCTATCCCGAAGGGCGAGCTTCGCCACCCAAATAGCGTGGGCTTCGCCCAAAGAAGCTTCGCCTTAAGCGGATTGAGCTTCGCCCAAGGCGAGCTTCGCCACCCAAATGGTTTGAGCTTCGCTTGAGAGAGGCTTCGCCCACCAAGCAGTTGAGCTTCGCCCAAGGCGAGCTTCGCCCACCAAGCAGTTGAGCTTCGCCCAAGGCGAGCTTCGCCACCCAAATGGTTTGAGCTCGCTGAGAGAGAGCTTCGCCACCCAAATGGTTTGAGCTTCGCTTGAGAGAGGCTTCGCCCACCAAGCAGTTGAGCTTCGCCCAAGGCGAGCTTCGCCACCCAAATGGTTGGAGCTTCGCTGAGGCGAGCTTCGCCCACACGAATGATTTAAGCTTCCCGAGTTGAACTTCGTTTGGTGACCTTTGCACAAGATCCACGAGCACCACAAAAGCGACATCGCGCTTACCGGGGCTAAACAACAATACATTGAACAAAGTTATGACAACACATGAGAGCGAAGTCATAGCAATGTATTGAAGCCTAAACAACGTCAAAGACCCTAACGACCTTGCGGCTACAGATTCACTTGCAAGAGGCCTAGTCATTGTCGGAATCTTCGCTCGTAGAAACCCGGGGTCCTTCTTCAGCGCCACTTCAAGCGCCGAGCGGTCTTGCGAAAACCGCGGCACTCAAGACTCCGCATCCCTATCACGGTCCGGTTCGGTGAGCCA
This sequence comes from Asparagus setaceus, assembly GCA_012295165.1. NCBI lineage: Eukaryota > Viridiplantae > Streptophyta > Magnoliopsida > Asparagales > Asparagaceae > Asparagus > Asparagus setaceus. The sequence continues at coordinate 81,356,703 of CM022702.1, read as the reverse complement.
TCGATTGATTGAAGCGATGCCTTCAAGCATTTCCTTCTCGATTAATAGTAGTTCGGTCAGCGGCGGAATATCGGAGCTCCTCCAGCGAATGACCACGAGCTTGGGTCAACTCTTGGCGAAGTCTCGTGATCTACGCCGATTGAGAGGCACTTCCGGCCCGAACAGCGGTAGCGACCATAGGTTTGCCAGGGAAAAGAAGAAGATGAGGGGTGGCAAAATGTGGGTAAGATGATCCACCATTTATAGCCCCTTCAAGTTGGCGATGGGACCTAACAAAGAGGCTACATCCTAGCCTCAAAATTGGTCAAAGCCTCAGCAGAGAGACACGAATCAAGAGGCGAACCAAGCCTCCTCGAGATACAAGCTCGCCCGACCCTTGGCTTGAACTTCGCCCTAAGGATAGGCTCGCCTCCCAGCGGTCACGAGCTTGCCTAAGGCGTAAGCCTACAAGTGATTGAGCTCGGAGCATGAGCTTCGCTGCCCAGCGGCTGAGCTGCAAAGATTGAGCTAAGCCTAATAATGAAGTCATTTCGAGTTTCATCAAACCCTCTCAAAGGTGCTCAAGACAATAAAGGGATAAACAAACGAAGCCATTTTCATCAAGTGATTTTGAGACAATACATTCGAACAAAGTTATGACAACAGCTCAAAGAAACAAAAATGTCCCAAAATCAAGAAAAGGCTCGAGATCTAGTCGGTATAATCTAACAAGTAAAGGAGACCGGTTTAGCCTTGATATCGACTAACTCCCGCCCGTCGGCTGGACTGAGCTTAGCATCCTTCTCGAGCTTCTCCTCGAGAGTGCGGCGATGGAAGCCTCCTCTTCGCGATACAGCGTGGAGGACTGCAACTCCTTGGTAAAAGCGCAATGAGCGGCACTCTCCGTTGAAGGTCCTCAGAAGGATAAGCCCGTCTCATGGCGCAAAGCTGCGTTGCCTCTCGCGAAAATTAGCGACAATCGCCTCTTGCTCGGTATGCGTTTTGCGCGAGCCAGCGTTCCGCGTTATTCGACTCGAGCCTCCCCATGAGGCGCCACATATCATTGCGGGTCATCAAAGACCAGCCTCTCCAAGCGGTCCACAATGCTCTCCCGGGCAAGCTTAGGTCCTGGCGCATGGCCCGGCGGTCACCTTGACCGCGAACCTCCCTAAGCGGCTTACCAAGGGAGGCGGAGGGCGATAGGGTTCCCACGAGACCAATGGTAGTGACCACCTGTTTTAAAGCATTCTCTAACTGCTGGAGGACACCCCTCCGCGATCTTGGGGTCGGGATCGGCCGGACCCGGCGGAACAATTGCGGTGAGAGGTTGAATCCGGGGAGGGGCCCGTCATGGTCAACAGGCGGCTTCCATCCGTGACCTCAATCTTTGGCCGGATCGGGGAAGCCGGGCTTACTGCGAGGTTGGGGTGTACCACCCGGCGGTGAGCTGGTTCGCTCTTCCCCTCATCATCGGAAGCCACGATGGGTTCGAGGTCTAAAGGCCTAGCAGGAAAGAGCCTCTCTTAGCGCCAGCGCCTCAAAGCAGTCCGCCTCCTCCATGATTAGAGGCCTCTTCGGAAGATCTCAAATTGCGAGACCTACCAGGAGGACCTCCTCTCGGCTGCACAAGCGAGAAGAGGGTATTAGTAACGTCAAACCCGGATAAGCGAAAGCAGTCGCCGTCGGTTACCAGCGAGCTTAGCCATCTGGCGAGCCAATAAAGCTTCGCCTAATCGGCAAAGCTTCGCCGGTGAGACAAAACTTGCTTGACAAACCGACTTCGCTGAAAACGAAGCCGCCCCGGATGAGCGATGAATGTTCATCTCATCTCAAAACTTACGGAGGAGTTCGAGCCGTAGCGGCCATGGCGACAACGGCGTCGGCATCCGCGAGGAAGAGGAATGGACCTCCTTCCTTTTGACCACGGTCTTCTTGAAAGCCATGGCGGGAGTTACAGTTCTCCTTGTAGAGCTTGGGCGAAGAAGGATCTTGAGTGCAATGGCCTCTCGACAAGGAAGAGATCAACTCTTATAGAAGCGATCTCAGCGGTTGAGATCGCGATAGCTCACTTGATCGGACCGTTCTAGCGATCCTATTCAAGCGGTTCGAGTCGAGCGATCGAGAATGAAGCGGGGCGGTTAGCATTCCGCACGAATGGCCAAGATTTGGCGGTTCCTAACGATCTCGCCCAAACTACGGCGAGATCGGCAGCAAATCAACAACAACGATTGAGTGCATGAAAGCGAAGCATCGCTTCGTCGGATCACATTTAATGCAATCGACGCCGCGCCTTTACTGGTGGCGAACAAACCGTGGCTTGTCTGCTGTCAAGCGTCGAGCTTCGCCCGATCCACGAGTTAAGCCAAAACCTCGCCCGAGCCGTCAGAGGCGCAAACGGGCGAAGGTTAGGCGGCATGCGGCGTGTGGCTTGTTCATTCAAAGTGTTTGAGACCATATCAAACTTGATTTAGGTGCGAAAACTTTGAAAGAAGTCTTAATGGCGGGAAAAATTACCAACCCGCCGATCAAAGAGATGAATCGCTGCCGCGAGCTCAGCGGCTTATTGGGCGAGTTCACCCAAAACTCAAGAGCCGCTGTCAACAAACTTCGCCCGCCGCGAGGTTGTCGCTCGTTAGGCTCTCCGGATCCCAAAGCGCTTGTTTAACAAGCTTCGCCCGCCGAGTCGTTGCTTCGAAGAGCTTCGCATGCAAGAGCTTAAGAGCCGCTAACGAACTTCGCCCGCCGAGGTCGCCCCATTCAGTGAACTTCGCTGCGAGAGTTCAAGTCTTGCTCGCCGCATGCGAGGTCGCCCAGCGATGAACTTCGCCCACATAAGTCAACCATGCGGCGCCAAACGCGCGCAAGGAGTTCGCCCGATACGGCGCCAACTCACGCCGAGGGATCCACCGGTTGGCCCGCTTGTTGACAAGCTTCGCTGAGCAGTTAGAACAACTCTTAAGCTTCGCTGCTTTCGCTGCTTTCGCTGCTTTCGCTGCTTTCGCTGGCCGAGCGGCGCCAATGGCGGCTTAGGGAAGTGGGCCTATCCACTTTCCGCGACCACAGTGATGATGAGACAAGGCTCTCATCACCCTACAGCGGTCACATCCAGCGGCTAGAAGGCATGGCCCCACACCTATTAGGGTCACATCCGCGAGTTGAGGAAGACCGGCCGCTTGTCAAGGCCGCTGATTAGGAGAACTTGCCTATGCAAGTTCAGCAGCGCCTGCAGCAGCTCGCCCACGAACCAAGCAGCCCTCAAGAGGCCCGCCGATTGACCTCGTTCGACAAACTTCGCGCAAGCTTCGCTGAGCACTCGACACCTTTCGCTGCTTACCCACCACGCCCATCTTGGGCTATGATAAGGCATGCTCTTCACTACCTCATCGGTGGTCACATCCACGGTTAGAGAAGAGTATGGTACCCTGCTTGTCGGTGGTTATATCCCACAAATCGGGGAGGTGGCCATGCCTCTCTAGCCTATTTATAAGCCACCGTCTCCACATGAGAAGAGTGGCAATCGAGTTGTGAGAAACCACCGAGAAGAGAGCAAGCGAAGAGTTACTCTCTTGCACCCTCAACTTCGATTGAGCAAAGGCTTGGATTGTTGAAGTAGACTCCATCGAACTCTCGGGTTTGGAGGCTCTCGAGCTCTTGCAAACTCTTGCATCGTAGCCCTTTCAAGCAAGCTTCGGGTAGAACCGAACTCAACCGCTCAGAGCTTCTCTGCGTCTTGAAGCGGGCGGCGTCGTCGGATCGTCCAAGGGAAGCAAACTTCGACTCAAGCATCGAGGGGCGTCCTACCTCTGAAGCGAACCCGTTAAACAAGAAGGGCCTTCCCTTAACTACGTTGTAAAAGCCAATTCTTGATTTGTAACAAACAACTTCGACCAATACAAATCCGAGAGGATATTTTACACAAACGGTAGCATTCGACCGTTTTCGGAGATGATCTTGGAAAATCTCGTCATTGCTTTTGGTATGTTCTTGCGGCGTTCTTTAAGCCAAATGGCATGACCGTGTAGCAAAATATACCGATGGGCGTTACGAGCGGCTGTGTGTTTGGCGTCATCGGGTGCATCTTGATTTGATTATACCCAGAAACCATCCATGAGCGACATTCTTTCAAATCCACACGTATTGTCGACTATGACATCGGTGATTGGAAGAGGGAAGTCGTCTTTTGGGCAGCGGCGTTGGATCTCGTAGTCGACCACGAGATCTGATCGAACCATTCTTCTTCATGGCCGGGACTATATTAGCCACCCAATCCGGATGTTGAATTTCCTCGATGAATCCGATTCTATGAGTTTCTTCACTTAAATCGGCGATTGCACGCAAGATTTGTGGGCGAAACCGTCTTTCTTGATTGCTTGGCGGGTTTGACATCCACCTTGATGTTGAGGCGATGTGTCGCTACATTAGGGTCGAGTTACGGCATGTCCTCATAACTCCAGCGAATACATCGATATACTCCCGATTAGGGCGATCAACTCTTCTTTCTCTTCCGAGGGAAGAGTATTGCTGATGTTTATGAGCTTAGGATGCTCCTCATCACCCATATTAACTGGACTACCTCGTCCTTAGTGGGGGTTCTCTTTGTTGAATCTATCCCCAAAGCGCTCTCGAGTTGATGGATCCATGGGTCTTCCCATGTTGGCATATCTTCATCACCCTCAATAGTAGCGGGATCGGCCGTAGTCATATTTGACATCAAAGCCTTGAAAGCTTCTCAGAGTGGTGTCGAATCCCAATAGAAGAATCGGGCGAATGTCCGTCTCCCTCATCGGTGGATTATCATCAATTAGCCATGAGCATTCATCTTCGAGGAGGATTAGTATCCCAATCCCCTTCTAAATGCATAGTAGTTATCGGCTTCCTTTTGGGACATATGCAGCTTTAGGAGGGACTCGAGGACCTCGCAGAAACATAGACCTTCTCCTTGTGTCAAGTCGTACCCCACTTCTTCATGATACCCGGTGTCTACGGACTATATCTGAATGTGTTGAGGATAGGCCGTTGTCATCTTCATCTTCTTCTAAGAAATGATTCGTTGGGCGCATCTCCTTTTAGTAAACCAAGTCTTTTCACTACTTGATCTTAGGTGGGATGGCGAGTGTTGTCCCAAAGGAGTCTTGGAATTGCTTTTGTGTAAAGCAAGAAGACCGAAGTTGGTAAGTGCAACTCGGATCGTTGTATAAACCTGCCATTACATCATTCAAAGACAAAGGGTACTCTAAATCGTCATTTATTGATTCATCGGCAATTTGCCAATTACAATGTTCATCAGGCGATTCTTCATCGTCAAGATTGATTACAAGGGGTACAATGTCATTTAAAACAAAACCACCACTATAATCAAGCCCGGCCGGTATCGGCTTCTTCACCGCTGTCCGTGCCTTGGTAGATGATTGATTTGGACTCATTACCGTAGAGGAGAGAATCGGTAAAATAATTCTCCACCCCTTAAGCGGTGTTTGTCGCGACCACCGTCTTGACCTCATTATTAGTGTCTACATATTTGAGACACCGATGAAGAGTAGATGGGACTATAACGCTACCGTGGATCCAAGGTCGACCCAACAATAAGTTATAGGAAGTCTGCGTCAATCACGTAGCGGTGACTTGGACTTTAAATCCCCATTTGGCACTTTATCCGGATCTTACCAGCGTAGAGACCGGTGTTAAACCCATAGATCATTGTGCTGTTGATGCGGCTTCTTGGCGGGGATTCAAGGTGATACATGAGGCGCAGGGCATAATGCTCACAATGAACCGGATCGACTTGGATCGGTTAACTTCACTAGAGCCAATATACGGTGAAGTATAGCGGCCGATCGTGCTTGGAATCTCGTCGCATATCCTCCTTTGTAAAAGTAATGCGGGGAAGTGCTTGGTTGCCAAGTTGCATTGTTGTGCGATTCTTAGAATCGGCGATGCAGTGAAACACCTCGAGTCGACCGAGCTTCTTCGCGAGCTTCGGGTTTCCTTTGACAATCGAACCTTCGTGAGAGTTATTACGGCGGGATGTTAGCCAAGCGGGCCATGGCGTCGAAGCGGTATGGAGAGCCCGATGTTCGGTCTATCCCTCCTGTCGAGGCGATTGAATCGGGTTGCCGGAGTTGAGCTTCACGGACACGAGGTGTTTCTCCTTTGCTTGGTGCTTTTCCTTTCTGCCGCAGTGAGAAGTCGTGGTCACCCCCAACTCGGCGGTGTCTTAGCGTTTGGATTTGGAGTGTCACGGATACTTGTAGGAGTATTCTTGTCCACTCCTAGTAGCAAAGACTTCCGCTCTTCTTCAGGAATTGGAAGGTGGATACTTTTCATCATCCTTCTCTGGAATTCTTTGAGCGGCATGGCATAGCTTGCCTTTTCCCTTGGACTTCTTTATGGCGAGGATGTAGTCCACGATCGTCTTCCGGCAAGTCGGGGTGGACCCAAAGGATTTCTCCGTTCTTTGTCGGTGTGCGATGCGAGCCCCTTCTTCGTTGCCCGTGAGGATCTTCATTCACCATCTTCATTCCTACCTTCTGGCGTCGGTTGGAACCAATCGAAGGAACGATCCGAAGCTTATAGAGGCGCATTTGCTCCCACCTTCTTCTCTTTAGAGGGTTTTGGAGTAATGACTCCAACATCGATCAAGGCACGAATCTTGTCCTTGAGATGGTAGCGAACTTTGTAGGATGATGTACATACGTGGTAAGCCGATGCCAGGATCTGTAACCTTGTTTGCCTCCTCTTGGTTTACAATTGGGGCAAGCTGGATTTTGTTGTTTTCGGAAGGTATTTGAAGATGCGGAACTTCCTCGTCCTTGAGCGAGTGCGTCTTGAAACCTCGAACCGGATGGTTTCGATTACGAGTTTGTTGGCGCCATTGAGGCTGCGATTCTTTGTGGTGCCGCGTTGTTGCGGCTGCTGTTGTGGTTGCGATTCGAGCGTTTGATTAAGCGTCTGAGACTTTGCGGCGCTTTACCTTTGCCACGGGGACAAAGTTACGCTTGTGAGCATCCACCATAGGTGACCTCTCTCGCTTTCTTCCTCCTCGAGAATCGCTTCGGCTTGCTCTCCACGTATCCTTAAATCTTTCGGGTCTCGGGCGGTGCGGTTCCCATTGCTTCCAACCGTCCAATGACGAGTTGCTATGACAAGTTTGGAGAATGAACTTCTCCGTTATCGGGTCTCGGCAATTCATTGCCTTATTTCTGAACCTCTTGACGAAGTTATCCACTGTTTCCCCGTCTTTCTGTTTCTCGTCCAACAAAGAACCGATGGATACCTCGGTGTCATCGTCGAAGAAATTGGTGAGAAACATGGCCTCCATATCATCCGGCTATTGCGCTCCACGGTTTGAGGCGGTACCAATCGAAGGCAGCTCCACGAAGGGTGCCAACGAATGACCGAACCATCAAGGGCTCGTTGCCGGAGATAACACCTAGATGAGACTTGAAGTAGATCAAGTGCTGAGTGGGCGATCCCTTCCCGTCAAATGGCGTAAAGTTGATGAGGCTGAACTTTGTCGGATACGGGATTGATTCCCACTCCCTTGGGTAAGGACATGGTATACCCGTCTTCTTTACCTCTTGAGCGGAAATCAAAGTATTGATTTTGCTCTCGAGGTCTTTTATTTTCTCATTTTCCCCTACGTCTCCGTTCGGGTAAACTTGGGGAGGAATGACGGTGTTATCGCTAGCGTTTTGCTGAGCAGCACGATCATCTGCGTTTTGGCCTCCCTCCCTGTCCGTGTCGCTATCTGTTAAGTTGATATTATTGCGACGACTTGGCTCGCCTTGCCGGTTCATTATCGCCTGGATCTGTTGGTCATGCATTGCTCTCATCTGGCGCATGGCGGTTCCATTCAAGCTTAAAGTTGTCCTTTTGCTTGGTTAGGGCCTCTTCAAGCATCACGGGACACTTGTTCGCTGATCATGAGCAGCTTAGCGAGGTTGTCCTATCTTTGGAAATTGTATTATCGAAGCCATTGCGGAGCCGACATCCGACACTTCATCATCGAGGGTAATCCCTTACGCATCTTGCGATAATTGGGTCGTCTAACGGTCCGGACCGCAATCGAGTCATTCGTTCGCGATGCCTCGGGAGCGACGCGTGGCGGCGTCCCTCTTGGTCATATTGATGGTAACACTTCGGCAATTCATGCATGCAGCCCATCTTTTCTTCAGGCGTCTTGACTTGGGTTCGGGCATTCGTCGCGAGCCTATCAAAGACCGGCGCCTTTTCGAGTCGTTTTAGCGCGGTTGCACTCGATATCTTGCCTTGATCGGTTTGAGCACAAGCAAGGCATGTTTGATTAGGCGTTCCTCTTTGGGTTACTTGTACCCCGGCCGCGATAGTACAACTCGTCGGTATGAATACCGGAGCAACCTATCGTGTGTTGGCACGACTTCTCAGGTATAACGTTGTCATCGTCAGATGAGAGCGTCTCCTTCTGAGAACAAATAGGCCTTTCATAAGTCACTCGCCGACGTACGCCATCGCGAGTGTGAATCTTCGGCGGGCTCGGACTTGATTTGAAGCGGTCGCGGCGGCTGCAGGTTTCTTCTTGTCTTTGTGGGTGCGATTCCCGTATTAGGAGTGACGTGATTCCTTTAGCGGACCTGGCGATCCTTAGCGGCAAGCTGGCGGTGCGTGGCGAGTTGGCCGTAGTAAGTTTGGAGTGCGAACAGGAGGTAACCGGCGTCAATGCCACTTTGTTGAGTGCTCACAATTTCGATTTGAGCACGGAGCGGAGTTGGCTCTTGGCGAGCTAGGCTTGGATGCTGGGTTCGTCGGAGTTGAAGCTTCGACGGACTTGGGCTTCCAAGCTAGCTGATTTGTCGACGACTTCTTGGCCGCCTCCTTCTTCAACTCGCGGGCTTGTTGCACCAAAGCCCGTGCTTGCGCGAGGAGCGCGCGGCGCTTCCGGATACGCTCCTGAAGTGTAGAACGGTTCCGTTTGACTCGGACCCATTCGTTCGTCGCCGGCCTGTAGGAATCGGCTACGATCTCAGACTTCAGCCTCTGAGTCAACTTAGATCTTAGATCCGCCTCATAGCGGACCCCATCCATTGACTCTTTCGCTGGGCTAATTGTTTTGCCGGTGGCGTCGCCTCGGCGGGCTCTCTTGGAGAGTCACAGCGCCATTAGCGAATCGACCCTAGAGATAGGGGTTCTGAAGATTTGGCCGTTGTTAGGGCCGGGGAACCACCGTCGTCTGCAGTCTTGACAGCGGTGGTGGTGGATTTTCTTGCCTCCGCATCTGAGGCTGATTGGGTCTTCCTTGCAGCGGAGACCCTCTTGGACTTGCGGGGGGAACTGGATCTGGACGAGGAGGAGAGGTATTCCTCATACTTCTTACGGTCGAACTTCGAACTTCGACCTCCTCGATGGCCGGGATCGGGATCGCGGTTCGCGACACGGCGGCTTCTTTGTTGAAGCCGTTGGCTCTATAATGTCGCCCGACTTGTTCGCGGGGAAAGTTGGTTTGTTATTCATTGCTCGTTTGAACTTGCTTACAGCTTCGTTGGCCTACAACAAAATTTCAAATAAAAGAAATGCCTTTATTTTAGGCGTACAATGAAAACGAAAATTACAACTTTCTTCCTTTTGTGAACAAACGAGGATCTCTATTTTCGGGATCACCGCTTGCGTGGGTTCTTTGCTGTCGGGGACTTTTGTTCGTCCGTTGACCACCGCGCAATTCGATCTGGTGTAAACCGGGTTACGGAACTTCTGAGGCGTAGAGGGCTCGTTTCCGCGAAGGAAGCGAAGCGCTGAGGATCACACTCACGAAGGAGAGGATCACTGCGGGGATCACACTCACGAAGGAGAGGATCACGGAGCGGGTGAGATCTACAAGGAGAAATCACAGCTATCCACGAGGTTAAGGCGAAGCTTAACCTAGAGGGTATCTGTAGTTCGACCGAGTTTGCTTACCTTCCTATAGATCGGCGTCGGTGGACTTGAGCTCGCCGGTGCTCGGAACCGTGCGTCATAGATCTCGCGAGGGCTCTTCAGAAGTCTGCCAAAAATCCAAGAAAAATCCCCCCTGAACCACCAAGACCCCCTATTTATACATCTCAAGGGGGGGGTGGCTCGGCCATAGTGGCCGAGCCACCTCGGCCACTTGGTAGGGTACCTCGACCAAGTTGGCGAGGTGGCTCGACCATAGTGGCCGAGCCACCTGCCACTTGGCCGAGGTACCTCGGCCAAGTTGGCGAGGTGGCTCGACCATAGTGGCCGAGCCACCTCGACCACTTGGTAGGGTACCTCGACAATTGGCACCTCGGCCTTGGCGGTACCTCGACCAAGTTGGTAGGGTGGCTCGACCATAGTGGCGAGTAGCTTCGACCATGTTGGTAGAGCCACCTCGATCATTTGGCCGAGGTCCGTTCGTCGGTTCGAGTCATTTTTCCGTCGTTTCGGTCTTCGGGCTTGGTTTTCTCGGTGATGTCGCCGTTGTGTTTGAGTCCGTATCCGATCAACTTCGAACTTCGAGCGGCTCGTTTGCATCGACGGACTAAGTACGATTGATTCCGTCTCGTCGGCGTTTGAGTTTAGCCAACTTCGCCTCGTTGAGCCGTCGTCGGGTTTTCTCCACGGCAGCGTCGTTTCGGCTTTCGTCGCCTCGCCGACTCACTTCATGGGTTCGTCGACTGGCTTTATCGTTTTCGCGGCGTAATCCGCGTCGGCGGCGTTACGGGTGGCCGTCGGATGGATCGTCGGTTGTCAACCCACCGTTCTGAGTCTTGTTCTGCATCGATAAGCAATTTTAACGCCTACAATCTCCGCGATATAACTCAAGTTCTCATAATGGGCCGAGAGGAGTGTTCAAATACTCCTTCAACCTAGAGCTATTGCATTTCTTATCCTATATAATGAAACATAGCAATATCGGTATACTCGTTAGGAAATATTCAAAGTTTGCTTATTTAACAAAAGTATTACTGTGTCCACCTATCAAAACAATGCGGATCCATGGTGACAATCTTAGTATCCGGATCATAACCATTACTCATGTTCATGACAGTGCGCATATCAAAATATTTGCCCTTCAAGCACTTGACATGATTCATAACATTCTCCTTTGTGAATTCAGTGCCACACTTCTTGTTGACCTCCTCTGCAGCTTTTCCATATGCGGTGGACTTAAAGTTTTTGTCAGCTTTTAGACCAGCCTTCGCCATCCCAGCAAGAATTGGGATTAACACATCATCATTCTCTGCAGTCCATTTAGCATTAGGCACCCCCCTTGTGTTATCTTTCTTGTTTAAGACTTTTGGTTGCATTTTCCTTTTAGCAATTGCCCTCCTCTTGACTTTGCTTGGTGAGGTAGCTTCATCCTCAAGATCAATTGCAATTGGTCTCTTCAAAGAATGAGTCTCACCAGAATGGGTGGTGGGGGAAGTATGGGTAAGTGTGTGGCCACTATTAAGCATATTCATAAATGACATAGGTTGTTGAGTCATAAATGAGTAGTTCATATCATAAGGAGGATTGTAGGAGGGATAAGGTGGAGCAGAGTATTGGGTATGAGGGAAAGGTAGTGTAGTGGGTGGTGGAGGGAAAGGTGGAGGAAAGGTAGTGTGGTGGGTGGTGGAGGAAATCTTGTCTAGGTGTTCTAGGTGAAGGAGTGGCATCGCATTTATCACTGTCATCAAAATCTGTCATGCCTGATTGATACAAATAAAAATATATAAATAACATTAAAACATCAAGTTAGTATGATATAAAAAGTTCATTCATAAAGATAAAATATCCATCATTACAATAAAATCAAAAGAGTACATAGAGATAGTAGACAATATGAAAGAACAATAATGCATGAAAAATAGAACTTAAATTACATCCTAGTCTCGGTTGTGTCTCCACCACGATATTTATTACAATAATCTCCCCACATTTCAATTGCGATATGATCCCTCTTTGCTCTCCATTCATTTCTGGAATCTCTTTCCTCTCTTTGCGTCATAGTTTGAGTAAAGTCAACAACATCCTCTTCACCTTCATTGGCTATTTCATCACCATCTTCTTCAATGAAATTGTCCTCATGCAACAACTCATCTCCCGGATCTTCTATGGCTATATAGTTATGAAGTATAGCACATGCAATAACTATATCAACTTGAGTTGGGAAAGGGTAGTGTGGCTTCGCAGATAGTATTTTGAAACGGTTTTTCAATACCCCAAAAGTTGATTCAATTTTAGACCTCAGAGATGAGTGTCTTAAATTGAACAACTCTTGTCTATTATGGATTGGCCTACCCTTGTGCTCATTTAAATGATAACGCACTCCTCAATATGGGGAGATAAAGCCAGGCATAGTAGTGTAGCCCGCATCACACAAATAATATTTTCCTACAATTACCAAAATAAAATTTAGTCTATTTTTAAATTTTAATTAAATAGACATACTTTATTTGATTTATTTATTACCGTCGTAAACTCTCAATCCATGAGGTTGTGGTCTCGATGGGCGTCTTGTAAAACTCTATAATCATGGCGGATCCCTCCCATCCGGCTAGAACATCGAAAATAACTTGTTGGGAGTGCATGCAGCTAGAACATTTTGAGTTACACCTTCGACCTCTAAAGCGTGCAACAAGATTAGCGGGAAGCATGGCGTCGATATGGGTTCCGTCTATCATGCCAATGCAATCCTATATGATGTATTAAACAATTATTAATAATAGAAAAGAAAAACTAAGTGTTATATTATAAGTAGTTATATTATCATAGTCATTACCTTGAAATAAGGATAGTACAACGGGTTGGTGGCAATCTCTGACGACAATTCACTTGGTGCTTGCTTCATGTATCGCCCCCTTAAACGACCAACGGCTTCTAAGCACTTGTTAAAATATTTTGAAACGGTTTCCCCCGATCTTATGAAATGTGACCTAACAATTCTATTTTTGTTTTATGGCCTAATATATTAAGGAACATGAGCAATTGTTCTTCTACTTTAACACCAGTGAATCTTTTAGTAGGCGGTATATCTCATTATTCTAACAAGATTTTCAAATGCACGTGGCCTCATTCTAATATAAGCCCTACAACTCTCATTATAGTCATTGAACACACGATTTATGTGCCTAGCTCTAGAATCTATCTTTTCTTTTTTCCCCACCTTAGGGTGATAAGTAATTGATTTCCTTCTACTACGTATCCTCATTAAACAAGCAAACACACAAATGACCGCAGAGACAAGAGCATTAGAAGCCATCCTCATTAATATTTCTTCATCAATGTAGTCCATCTACATTTTTAAAAAGAAATTTTCCATATAAATATTAGAAATTGTTTTTATTCAATAAGACAAATATTAGAATGATAATACAAAGATAAGAATCTAATTAGAACACACAATGACACTAATTACAAGATATCAATGTTAGGTTTTAATCAATCGAACTATACTTAACACACCTAATTATATAATTTTAATATGTAAAGCTTACAAATCTGCGATGGGATAATCATCTCGGTGACAAACAAACCAACACCGCAAGCAAACCCACAACAAAACCCCAAGCAAACCCACGGCAAAACTTCGGTACAAGCGGCTCGGACCAACACCACCGGTAGCGCTGTCGCAAGCAAACCGATAACAAATATGCAGTCAACCCACAAGAATCCAACAAGCAAACCCACAGCAAAACAACCACGGCTGCAAGCAGCTCAGACCAACACCACAGCCGCGCTCAGGCTGCGAGCAAACCCAACAACAAATATGCAGTCAACCCACAAGAATCCAACAAACAAACCCACAGCAAAACAACCACGGCTGCGAGCAGCTCAAACCAACAGCAAACCCAAAAATCAAGCAAACCCCCAAATCAATATCACAGAAACCCCCAAATCGAATCAACCAAGCCCTAGAATCAATAGAAGTTCAAATTAGCGAAGAGGGGTTGAGAGATTTACCTTAGCGGTGTGAAAGAATAGCCTGGATCCCTAGAAGCGGCGAATCAGCGAAATGTTGAACCCTAATTCCGATCATCTTCCAAATGAAAAATACAGTGGAAATGGAGGAGGCGGCTTAAGATTCCGTCGAAATAGGCATGAAGAACTTGAGGGTTGGTAGCGGGAAATGGAGGAGGTGGGTAAAAGAGGAGGGAAGAGAAGATGGCGGTGACTCTAGGGTTACGATTGTGGGGGGGGGGGGTTACGGGATATGGATTTGATGAGGTGGAGTTGGGCTGTCAGATATCCAGCCCAAATCCTCTCTTTGAGAGAGGATTTGGTAAATGCCAAAATCAATTACTATTTAATTGTTTTGGGATCTTATATCCCAAAAATAATTTTGAAACAAACATGGGTTAAGGAATTCTAAAACCCCCAAAAACCCACTTTTTCATCCATATCCCACCTATATCCCAAAAAATAGTTGAAACAAACACCCCCTTAGTGACTACACATATGTCTAATTTTTACCCATTTTTTAACTCTAACACAACAACATTTTATAAGAGAATATGAATATTCAATATGTATATTTTATCATAACTTATTAATCAAAACCATTTAGAAGTTTAGTTGAATATAAATTTTTTCTTCTAAAACTAAAAATTTCATTTTCATTTCTAAAATTCTCGGTTTTGATTTTAATTTATATTAGATTTACAATTAGAAGTATAAGAAAAAACGTTACAGTTCTGATAGATAAATTACCATATTATACTGCTTCAAAAATATTTTAGTCCACATAGTGCTTCCACAATTTGGAAAAAATTATAGCCAAAATATATAAAATGGTATAAATACAAATTGACTTGGAAACTAACTGGAATTGTCCTCATAAGATGCGCTATGGATTTTTTTGACCCAGCCCTCGGATTTCTGAGAAATCAAACTTGTCGGCGATCCTTCCACGAGGTTTCAAATCCCGTCCCTCCCCCATCAAAATCAAACCGCGACGCTCAACTCATTACTCAGTGGGCCCCAGTCCCCCCGATGGGATCTGGTTTCCTCCCTCCTCTCTCTTTGGCCGGCCTATATATAAAAGGCTCCTCTCTCTTTCTCTCTCTTCGCCCACCGCTCTCCAAATTGAGGTACTCTCTCTTTCTCTCTCTAGACGAAGAATTAGGTTTTTTTTTGTTTGGTGCTCAATTTCTTTGTACTTTCTTTTAAATTCATGTCGTTCTTGTAATCTTTGGTGAAATTAGTTTCAAGTAGCTATAATTTCCCCCTATTTTTAGTCATATAAGATCTATCTGCTTGTTATTTTCTTGCTTCTTCTCTCAGAATTTTGTTCTAATTATCTTCATCTCGATAATTTCTCGTTCAATTGCGGTTACCCAATTTGAGCCTTAAAGATCTGAGTTTTAGCTTTTTTTCAAATTGACACCTGTGCATTATAAGCTTTAACTTGATCTTTTGACTCATTTTCGTTTTCATGCATCCCTCTGAAAACATACGCCGCTCTTCCCTCTCTTGATTAGTGATTTTACCTTTTGTTAGATAGAGGATTAGGTTGCTTCACAAGGTTAAGGCTGGTTGGAACTAGATTAACAATAAAAAAAAACATTTTAATTGGGTATGCTGCGGATAAATCTTCTTAGCCTTCTGCTTGGTGGTATATCATGGGGAAAATTTCACATGAAACCCTTGTGTCGTAGAGTAACTAGTAGTTACAGATAATGCCTCAATGTATTCTTCACATTATATTCATATCTATGCATTAGAAGATACACCATGCGTATATTAGGGGAATCATGTGCCCCACTTATGACCTCTATCATTAGAGGATGCATCTGAGTTTCTGCTCAATCTAAATTCTCTTAATCTACTTCTTATTTAGATGTTAACCAATAACAATCTGAAATTTTTGCTTGAACCCAAGTTTTCCTTTTACCACCACCACCACCATCAGTATGGCCACTTCCATGTCACGACCATATCTGCCATTTCTACTCCACGACATCACATTTTTCTCTTAAATGATCAGACCCTGACCATACCTCCTTCAAAACCACAACCATTTCATCAAACTCTTCCATATCCAATATGACGGTCAACATCTTCTTCGCCGGAAGAGCAGTTCCTTTTAGAAACAAAAAAATCATCCCCAATCCAACTTCAAATTCGTAATTTTTCCATTTTCTCCCCCATCATAATTCACTATCACCTCTCATCACCATGAATCACCATTTCTCTCTCTTCACTAGCATTACTTCCTCATCCAGTCAAAACTTCATTGAGACTATAGAATACTGGTAAAATAAATTTACCAGGATCTGCTTCAACTAGATCTTCTTTTTGCTTATTTTATCCCTATGTTGCATAAGGGTTTTCTATATTCTTCAGAAGGTATAGAGTCTGTAGACCTTAAAGAACATGTAAACTAATTGGTTTTTAGTTGCTGATATTGACTCTTATTATATGCTTGTGCATATGATACAGTAAACTAATTGGTTTTTAGTTGCTGATTTTGACTCTTATTATATGCTTGTGCATATGATACAACAAGCACCCTAATCTCTTGCATGTTTATTTTATGCAGTGTAACCAGCTTTCACTTATTTGGCATGTCTTTCTGTGTCAGTGGGTCATGATCACAACTTACTCTACCTATTCAATTGAGTGTGATGCAATTAAGTAACTTCAAGGAAAACTGATGAGTGGAAATATTTAGATCTGACTTGAGAAGCAAAAATAGGCCTTACCTGTTACGTGTACAAAATTTCCAATATGAGCAGTTTTGCAGCTAGTGAAAGCAAATCTGCTAATGTAAATGGAAAAAGGATGGAGGGTGATGAGCATTTCACTTCAAATAAACCGAGACACCGGCCATTGACTACACTGAGGATACTTAGGGGTATATTATGTCTAGTAATATATCTTTCGACTGCATTTATGATGTTGGTCTACTGGGCACCTTTGACAACTCTTGTGGTGCGGCTATTCAGTGTTCACAATAGCCGGAAAGCGACCTCTCTTCTGTTTGGGACTTGGCTATCTATGTGGCCTTTCTTATTTGAGAAAATTAACAAGACCACGGTGATTTTCTCTGGAGAAAGTGTGCCTAGAGAAGGAAGGGTGTTGCTCTTTGCTAACCACAGAACAGAGGTTGACTGGATGTATTTGTGGAATCTTGCACTAAGGAAAGGTCAATTGGGTTATATTAAGTATGTCCTGAAAAGAAGTTTGATGAAACTCCCAATCTTTAACTGGGGATTCCACATTTTTGAGTTTATTTCGGTTGAGAGAAAGTGGGAAGTTGATGAATCAATCATGCGGAGCAAGCTTTCAACCTTCAGGGATAGTCAAGATTCTCTCTGGCTTGCAGTTTTCCCAGAGGGAACCGACTATACGTAATCTATTCTCCCTCACCTTGAGTATCCTATACAATATTTGGAATGCATGAATCATTTTTTCTCATAAGCTTAAAAAAAAATTAATTATCCTTGAAAGTGCTTATTTGTTCATAAGGCTTAATCTCAAGACACTTTTTGAAAAGTTTTTTTTTTATCAGTGACATTAGTCACATACACAGAGAGGAGTATTCTCTTTACTTTTTTAGTTATACAAGTTATACTAATCATAGGAGAAAACTTAAGAATATTGATTCTTCATATGCTTGGTCAGCATCTTAACTGATAAATGTACGTCTTCCACAAATGACTATCATTTTTTTTTCTATATCTCAGTGAAGAGAAGTGCGTAAAAAGCCAGCAGTTCGCAGCTGAGAATGGCTTGCCAATCATGAAAAATGTGCTCCTTCCTAAAACAAGGGGCTTTTATACTTGTGTGGAAGCTTTGAGGAATTCCCTAGATGCAGGTTACATTACTCTTCATCTGTTTTAGTGAATGCTAGTATTACCAAACTTTATCTATTTTTTAATTGAATATGTTATTTAACTTGCAATTAGACTCTTTACCATTATAAATCCTGCAACTAATGACGAGACTGCTAAATGTGTTACTGTTAATGTACTTGGAAAAATTATGGTTTCCTAAAGTTAGTGAAAAGTTTTGCTATCTTGAAATTGCTGTATAACGTGAGAGTCCCTCATAATGTCATTTTTTTTAATTTCAAATTCGCTTATAACCAAAAAAGTATTGTCTTCTGGTGAAAAGTTGCGAAAAAGGCTGAGCATTGGCACAACAGGGGCTAGTCTTTCTTGGTGTAATCTTTCACTCGTCCCCTCATCTTGAAGGTCCCTATGTGTAGTTGTTTGCATTGATTGTCTCATCAGACAGCTATACCTGGCTAATATGCACACCAGAGGTAGCATAGGTTGGTTGTTCATCTTCAATTTGTATCACATTATATACAAATATTTCATATGCAAACCGTGCTGGATGAAAATTTCAGTTAATTTGCATGAAGCAGTTCTGTAGGTTTCCATAGAGCTGTGGACAGGTCACAAGTCACAAGACTGACAACCTAACAATGTACAACCCAAATATAAGTTTCTGATATATATGTGCGTTGTGTCTATGTTTCTCCAGTCCTCTTTTTGTGAGTAGATCAGGTTTGGGATGTTAAAAGAAATACAATATCCTTCTTTCCTAGTGTTTCTCCAACACTTGTTTTAGTGAGTACTACCATAAAAAAAATGAGCGTTTTACTTAAGTGGAGCAGTTTCTTCTCAAAAATTAAACTTCGGTAAAATATTACTTCTAACTACATTTACCTTGGTTTCTTCTTACGAATCATTATGAATTTGGGTGGTTCTTTCGTCCAATAGAAATCTATGATCATCTTTTATGCTTTCTAATTGAAGATAATGGATATTGTAAGCGAGTCATGTTTTACAGTACTAGGAACTGATATGGCAGCTTAGATAAAAGCCAATTAGTAGGTACAATGTATGTACACGTATGTTACTTTGTTATTGCATCATTTATTGCTTATTTGGATTTAGCCACCATCAGAACATGGTCAACATGTTTCCCAAGTGTATTCTTTGCACCCAAGTCTGGTGATATAAGATTAGATATGTATCAGTGACTGGCCTTTTTGATATCCGTGGTGAGCTAAGGACATAACTATGTTTTAACAGCTAGGTGCTTTGCTTGTGTTTGGGCAGCTCATCTAGTTTGTTACTGAACTTTTAAGTGCTTGCCTACTGGCTAACTAGGAGCCACCAAGATATAAATTTCAGATGTTGGGCACATAACTTCTGTTTGATTATGGTAACTGAGTCAGGGTGGGTTGCATATGTTATAAGCCGCGTCCTCCAGTGTGTTGCCTTCATCTGGGTTCAACCTTCTAATAGTTGATGCATCTAATGTCAGAAAAACAATTTTCGGATGAGTTATTTAGTAAGAAAACATGGTGATCCATTGCTTTACGAATCCACCATATCACTTCTTACATATCCGTGCTTAACTTATCAAAGTTTTCCTTTCTTGAGCTCTGAAGTATGATATATTACTAATATATCTGATTGCGTGGGAAAAATGACCTTCAAATATAACTAGAGAGATAAATAACTTTATAAACTTAACTAACGGTAGAAGTGTTTATTAAAACTGGTTAGCTTTACAAGCAGTCAATATCTATGTGGGAATTTCCTGCAAATACACCCTGCCATCTGTATTCTCTGTGCTCATACACAAGTTTTCAAAAGTTGTATGTTTCTGTCTGCTTCTGACTCCAGTTTCTGAATATTTTGCAGTTTATGATATAACTATTGCATACAAGCACCGGTGCCCAAATTTTATTGATAATGTTTTTGGTGTTGATCCTTCTGAAGTTCATATTCATGTCCAGAGAATCCCACTCCAGGATATTCCATCAACTGAAAATGAGGCTGCTGCTTGGTTAATTGAAAGGTTCAGACTCAAAGATAAGCTACTCTCAGATTTCAATTCTCAGGGTTATTTCCCCAATCAACTGAACGAAGGAGATTTGTCTACAGTGGAATGCTTATTTAAGCTTTCGGCAATAATATCCTTGACCTGCTTGTTTATGTACCTCACCCTTTTCTCATCAGTGTGGTTCAAAATATATGTAGCTCTGAGCAGTGCCTACCTATCTTTTGCAACCTATTTTGGTGTATATCCATCCCCAGTCTTTGGTTCTATTAAGACCTTGTTCTTCAGCAAGAAAAACTTGTAATGATAGGAGAATCATGTAATTATGCATTTGATCATATTCTTAACTTCGTTTCTTCCTCCTAAAGTTTAGCAATACTCAATGAATTATCTTTTTGATCCATAAAAGTTATATTGCTCATCTCCTAATGCTTTTGTGTGTATTGTCGAGAATTGTGGGTTCTTGATTGCTTGTTGTGCAGTATGACATTATCAAGCCATATATGCATGAAGACCAAAGATGTACGAATACAAAATAAGAAATTCATACAATATATGTGTTTGCTTGGATGCATGCTATCAGAGTTGCAAAATCTTACTTTATCAGATTGTGATATTTCAAAATGTAAGATTTAGGTTTTGACTTGGATTACAATTTGGGTTATCATTATATTTTGGTAAATTTAATTTTGTAAATTTGTAAATTCACTTGCCAAACAGATTTGTAGATTTGAACTTTTAAGATGTGTTGATATTAAGATATTTCCTGGTATTCATCGTAATCCAAGAACTTTCTTTGTATTAAGATATTTTTTTTCTCTTGAGAAAAAAATACAGAGGAAACTCTACCTAGATCATCATGAAACAATAATTCCTGCCCATCCAGCTCTTTTTCTAATTTTACTCAATAATTTTGCAAATTGCCTTTAAGAACAATGAAAGTTGCGGTTTATAGTAAGCATATGAGGTTATGGAAGGTGGTTATTCCAACACTTTGTTGGTGTATATGGCGAAGTCGAAACGACATCATCTTTAACTCAGTTGTCTCCATGCCGCATTTGATCGCATCTAATGTGGCATCTCTCACTCTATTCTGGTTAGGGGCCATGGGAACAAAGAAGACGGAAGCTATTAATGTCATTGTAAAAGAACAGGGACTGGAAGCTCTTCTTCACCATTCAACCTAAGATCAAGTCGGAGACAACTTTGTCCATCAGAATCACCAGCAGCTAGCAAGCTCGTAGGAATCAAAGTTTCTTTTTCCGCTGAAACAATATGGTTTTTGGTAGTTTGCGTTGGTGTTTTGTACTCTAACAATTTTGTCAATGTTGGGTGTGCCAACAAATACTTTGTCTATGATTGGGTATGTTTCTTGGTTGGTATTTTTGGCTTTGATCAGGTCGCTGAGGTGACGACAAGCTCCGCTCCCTCCCTGATCTATATACTCTATTATGTATATACTATAGTTAATGAATGAACAGGGCTCCTCGCCCCGGTTTCTTCTTCTTAAAAAAAAAAGTTGAGATTTGTAGTGGACCAACAATGCAAAAGGAGAAGTTTATAGCAACTAATATGTAACATAGCAAATACATATGGGTGAATCTGAAAAAATTCCATATGAAGTGAAAGAATACCAATCGCTTGTATTCACTCCAATCCGCCGCGCGCAGCGCTGCTGCTGACCGATTCCTCATCCCGCATCACGGCGGCAGTTAATTATGGGGCCCCTCAAATCCCAACAGAATCACAATTCAATTTTTTTTTTATCAATCCCAATTTCCCAAAAAAAAAAAAAAAAAAAATCAAGAACGTCATCATCTCACTCTCAGGATTAGGAAATGGCTCGATCGAGCGCCGACGATCTTGACCTGAAGCGGTCGTGCGAGGCGGCGATCGAGGGCACGAAGCACAAGGTTTTCCTCTCGATTCGCGTCGCCAAGAGCCGCGGCGTCTGGGGCAAGGCAGGCAAGCTCGGTCGCCAGATGGCCAAGCCTCGCGTCCTTGCAATTACAAGTAAAATCACCATTGCTTGTTTCTTTGTTTTCATCGCATTGCATACAATGTGTTTGTGAAAATTCCTCAACCGACAATATCAATGGAAGTTAATTCTGCATTTATTGAATTTTTTTAAACGAAATGTTGTATTAAGTAAATTCTGTTAGTGCAGCCAAATCAAAGGGCCAGAGGACTAAAGCCTTTCTTCGTGTACTGAAGTACTCTTCTGGAGGAGTTCTTGAGGTAATTGCGTGTAGGAACTTATTGTATAGATACATTTGCTACGACAGTTGATCCTAAAGCGATACGAATTAGTTTTGTTCAATTTCTTAACTCACTAGCCCTTTTGAACAAGAGCACAACCCTTGAATGGGTACGTACTAACTGTTTCCTTGACATTAATTTCTGTGGTTTTGTAGCCTGCGAAGCTTTACAAGCTTAAGCATCTCTCTAGGGTGGAAGTTGTGCAAAATGATCCAAGTGGATGTACATTTACTCTGGTAGTTAATTTGCCACAGTTTGTTTCATGAATTTTTGTGTCAAGGGTTTCCGACGGCTTCCTTAATTCATCTATGACACCTTAGCCATTTCAGGTTTTGTTAACAATAATTACTCATTTGCTAAGTTCTATCGCATCTTTTGATCTAGGGATTTGATAATCTTAGAAGCCAAAGTGTAGCTCCTCCTCAATGGACAATGCGTAATAAAGATGACAGGTAATCATTGGTAACATTATTTGTTTGTTAAATAAAATTTATTTCTGTTGATCTCTTCTACATTTGTTCACTGATTTTGCATGTGAACCTAGGGTTGAATGCTCAACCAAGTGGTCCACTAAAATTTCTCGTTTATAGCATGGTGTCTGGATTTATTTGATTGTTTTTTTCTTAATGAAGGAACCGAGTAATTCATAGCATTTTGAACTTATGCAAGGAGATACTTCCCCGCCTTCCCAAGGTTGTTGGTGTAGATGTTGTGGAGATGGCTCTTTGGGCAAAGGTGCACTTCCCCTACCATCCCATTTTGGAAGTTTGTTTCATCATTTTTGTACACACACACAAAGACATACTCTGATATGCAGGAGCAAAAAGGTTTTCCTCTCATGTATCAGTTTAGTTACTAGTTCAAAATGCATTACATTCTATTTCTTAATTTAAATTCGGTGTAGAGTCACAAGATTGGAATATGTTATAAAAGAGGAAGTAATATTTCTTGTATCCAGCGTTTACTTAAAAATAACTTTGAGAAGTGTAGTATCCTCATATATAGGTCAATATACAAATATGTTTACATAAGTATGGAGTACGGAATGTGGTTAAAATATGATACAAGTATGTGGATATCACCAATCTTTAAGAGCTTGCATTGCAGATACACCATGTATATTGGACGATAGTTACATTATATTTATATGTTTTAATTTATTTATCCATAACATGGATTTGTAAGGCCACAATGGTCTTTTATTTCTATGCTACTATATTCTATTAGTTGTTGCATATTGAGCAAGATGTCCTTTTAGTATAGTTAAATATTAGTCCGAACTTGTAGCCAAACAAATTACATCCGTGATTTAGATCTATCTGAGGTTTTGTTATCTTCCCTTTGGAGGTCAAAAATCACCAAAATTTTGTTCATGATAGCTCGATCGTTCTGTTCTTTTTTTTTTAACAATCTTTTTTCTTTTGGTTTCCGGTTTCCCTACTGTGAACTCCTGGTTCCACCGTTGGGTCAGAGCATTAAAGTCCTAAGGTATGTTTCGTTTACTACTAGTCCCTCAAATTGGACTTAGCTGTTGGAACATATGTCACATTCTAGTGGAAGATTGAAAATTAGGTAAGTCGTTATCGAGTTACTGAGTTTGGTCATAAGACTCCACTAGGAGTTTCCCCAGATCAATTTGAGTTTCAAGCCTTCAATCATTCAATAATGTGCAGTCCCTTGATTCTGGCCTCAAGCTGCTCTTGAAAAGGTGGTATTAGAACCCATGGTTTTGTGGACCTACTTCTCTACATGGTGAGCACGATGCATTAAGGACTATCTGCATGATGCATTAAGGACTATCTCCACCAGAGGCCATTAAGAGAAATTGTGATTTATAAATGAAGGAAACAAATGATTGAAAAAATTGTAACAAATACATGCCTGAGCCAAACTCTATTTTAATCAATGGGCAAATGCAACCAAGAAGGTCCCTCTAGTTGATAGACAAAAAAATATGGAGGTGTACCTTCGATCTGTACAAAAATTTGTGATACGAAAGACTAAGGGATCTCCAATTCCCAGTATAGAACTCTCAAAAATGCATGGAAGCTTGTGAAGTATGGCCATACAAGAGAAACTTATAATGAGGAGAACCTTCTTTAACAACTTACATAATATGGTTTACCCTCTAATCAATATAAGGTTCTGTAGAGGATTGCATTACTCCTACAATCACGAGGCACGCTCTTCCATATATGTATCTCTCTCATAGTGTGGAACCTTAACCTCTTATGAATGATGGACCAGTTCCATGACAAATTTAAACTTAGGAAGGATCGTTGTCTATCATTCTATAAAAAGAATTGCACATAATGCAAGACAATGAAGTTTTGGAAAAGGCATCTTACAGACTAGTGATAAGAGGGGAACTAGCAGAATTTTAGCGTTTGTCAAAAGAATACATAATAGGCTAATAGCCTCCATGAATCACAATTTGCACTCATCAACTGCGGTGCATTCGTTAGGATCATATTTAAAAACTATATATATATATATATATATATATATATATATATATATATATATATATATATATATATATATATATATATATATATAAGATCCAAAATACCAAGCACAAACAAAGAAGAATAATATTTATTCTAAAGATGGATTTCTTCTGATGTGAACTTCAGAGGCCGAGCCGGGTTTTCTTCCACTCTTAGCTCTCTCTTATTTCTTAAACTCTTTGTACAACAATGATCTCACCCTTTACAGACTCTGCTATATTTATAGACTTACAAAGCATCTTCACTATGCTTTGATAAAGACTTATCTTTACATGTTATAATAATACAAAAGCATCTTACTGTGCTTAACTTTACACGTAATAAAAGCATCTTACTGTGCATTGAGCGTGACATTAGCCTGATATACTCAATTATATTTGATTCTTGTTGTTTGACAACGACCCGTGCAACCCTCTTAGTGCCGGTAAAGGGGTTTTCGTTGAAGAGATGCCTTCGGTCTCCCACGAGGCAAAGGGATAGGGATGTTTACTACCGCTTTTTCTTTGCCTTTGGAATTGGTAGGGATATTATCCAGATTTCCTAGTATCCCCATGGCGGCTTCCCACATGGTATCGATATCATCGTCTGGATCCTGTGCGTCTGGAAGAATAATATCTTCATTGGATTCAAGACTTTTGGTAGACTTTGAGTCTCCGGTATCAAATATCTCAAAAAATTGACGTTTCATATATTCGAGACAACGCTGCTGAATGGTAGCTTCTGAATCTTGAGGATATTTCCTCCTCATCATTTTGGCAATTTTCAGCATAGGATTTTCCTTCTGAACCTCATTAACAATTGCTGATTCAAGAGCTTTAGTATTTCTCTTGATTATTTCATTAATTTGTTTGACTTTATCTTCTATAATAATTCCGGACCACCATCTATAATGGTATTATCTTTTTAAATAGGGTAAATGACCCTCGGTCCAATCTGTTTCCAAAGACCAAGTCCAGATCCATGGGATCTCTGTTTCAGCGAAGAAATAGATCAGGCAGAGACCTTCTACGATTTCTTCTTCATGGAGCTTAGAAATGACCGGATGATTTTCCAGCCAAGGAGAGTATAACTCTTGGATTGCTTTTGGTAAAATAACCAAATCCGCACCATAAGAAGCCCACCAATCGAAGAACCAAGTGGGTAAATCTTTATAAATGGCTTCTGGACATAGCTTTATAAGCCATGTATGTTTGTTCTTGGGATTTTGGTACAAAAACATTTTATAAAAGGCTTCTTTATAATCCCAATAATTGAAGTAATATACTTCTTTGCTGGTGCTGGCTTTAACCAATGGTAATTTCTGATTGGGAGTAATTGCCCAATTTCGAGGAAGTATAACCTCTTGTATGATGCATTTGCTGAAATTAGGAGGAACTGAATGATTGTCATTGCTCCAGAAATGAGTTATTTCCATTTCCTTTTGTATGACCATTGTTTTCAGCCAAGCCCTCGATTTTAAAGAGAGGGTAGGATAGTAGACAGAATCTAAGTATTTCTGTCTCAGCCTTTCAGGCTCATTCATGGAAGGTATATCTTCCTTTTCAAGATATAAGACTATATCAGTCTTTTTCTTTGTAGTCCATTCAATATCTTTTTTCACTATATTGGTGAATGGCTCTGGGTTATTTTCCTGACTGATCATATCATTTATGCCTTTATAAAAGGCTTGCGAAGGGCTGCTTTGATTGCCCTTTTTGCTAATAGTACGCCATGAATTAGTATTGCCAGGAGTATGACTCCTTTGAGAATGATTTTGGGAATGGCTGCTGCTGCTGCTACTACTCCCTCTCTCCCTTCCAAAAGGAGGTTTACTGGACCTCATGGGAACCCTGTAAGAATTCACGAGTGAGAAAGTCAGGCAGAGAATTAGAAGTTCCCTTAATATGAGTAATAGTAAACTGATACATAGCCAATTCGGCTTGCCAGCGAGCAAATATTTGCTTTGACACAAGATTCTTAACATCTTTTTCAATAACACTTTTAGCAGAGCTACAATCAACTCTGAGCAAGAATTCTTGATTGAGAATATCATCTCGAAATTTAGCTAAGCATTTAATAATAGCAATCATTTCCTTTTTAATGGTGGAATAATTTAGTTGAGCATTATTCCATTTGCCAGAAGTATAACGAATCAACTGCTCTTTATTAGTATCAGGATCCACTTGTTTAAGAATTCCTCCATAACCAATATTAGAGGCATCTGTTTCTATGGTTTTGAACTAGGTGCTATTAGCTAAATTAGTACAAGGGAGACATTTTACTTGTTCCTTGATTCGTTTAACTGCCTGAGTATGTTGGGCAGTCCATGGCTTAGGATTCTTTTTCAATATATTGTATAAAATAGCTGTGTCTTGAGCTAGATTTTTATAATAATCTGCTACGTAATTAAGAGATCCTAAAATCTCTCAGAATCGCTATAATCGCATTTCATCCGGGAATTTGGATGCAAATTCTATACTTCAATAGGAATTATAGTTCCTTGATCAATATTATGCCCCAAGAATCTAACTGGTTTGAAATAATTTCATTTTAGGAGCGATATAGCTAGCCCATTTTTGATGATAAGATTTCGAAAATCTCTAGATGTTTAACATCTTTGTTCAAAGGTACTTGAAAATACCAAAACATCATCTATATATGATAATGTGAAATCCGTATAAGGTATGAGAATATTATTCATAATGTTCTGAAATTCAGAAGGAGCGTTTTTTAAGCCAAAAGGCATAACATTCCATTCATAATGGCCAAAAGGCACTATAAAAGCAGTCTTATATCTATCCTCTGCTTTTATTTGGATTTGATAATATCCGGATTTTAAATCAAATTTAGAGAATATTTTCGCATTATTAATGCGATTCAATAAGTCTCTCTTGTTAGGAATTGGATATCTTATCCATTTAAGCGCATTATTTAATGGTTTGTAGTTTATTACTAATCGAGGTAGTCCTCTTTCTTGTTCAGCATGATTATTGACATAGAAAGCTGTACAACTCCAAGGAGAATATGAGTTGACTATAAGCTTTTTCTCTATAAGAGAATTTATTTCTTTCTTGCAGTAATCTAAATATTCTTTATTCATTTGACAAGGTCTAGCCTTTGTCGGAATAGTTTTTTCATCAAATCCATCTATATATGGAAGAGAAACAATATGTTTCTTTCTATCCCAAAAAGCTGTAGATAAATCACTGCATACAGTGGTCTTAAATTTATTTTCAACTTGAGTTATCAACTCTTGATTGTTTCGGATTTGTTCTTTTATTTGAACAAAGGACACTTCTTCTTTAAGAAAATTAATCTGCTGTTCTTTGAGCAGAATTTGTTTTATTTCGTTTAATCTCCTCGTTTGAGGATCAGTTATAAACTCAAAGCTAATTTTCTTATTTTTATAAGTGGCTTGAAAGCCTTTCGTGTCAATCTTTAAGATTGACATAACAGAATGTAAAAATGGGGTTCCTAGTATAACTTGTTGTGATAAGGTTTTGACCAAAATACAAGGAATAGGGATACAAATTCCATTAACACAAATATGTGCTTGAGGTAGTTTATATTTAACCTCTAATTTGTGACCACTTGCCCCGCTAACTGTTAGTGTGGTTTTTTCAAAATATTTAGAAGGAACGATTCTTTCGTTGATACAGTTTAGGTCTGCACCACTATCTACCAGAGCTATAACATCTGGGATAAAAATTTGTTCAGCAATGGCTAGGGTGATTTTAATATACCATTTTTTGAAGTCACTTGTCAGACAAGTGAAGAAAGTTATTACTTTCTTCGTAATATAATGATCTTTCATCTTCTTGAATTTATTTTAGAAAGAATATACTTATTTTCTTTCTTTAGAAGTTTTACTTCTTCTTTTAAACCTTTAATCTCTTTATTTAAAAGGATAAAGATAACGGTTGAGAGGTAGAAGCATTATGTTGTCTTCTATTCATGACCTCGACATTTTATAAACATTATCAATGTTTGGTTTTCTTTACTTTCTTTGGTAAAAGTAAAGCTTCAATCACTTTAGTTTTTAATTCGGGAGCTATGTCTTCCGTTAATATTTTATCAATAAATTCTTGTTTCTCTGTTATTACATTTATTGATAATCCATTCATTTGGACTATAGCTTTCCAATATTCTGAATCTTGAATTGGACAAGCACAATTTTTTGTTTCTTCTTGATCAGAAGACTCATAAGATGAGTCAGAAGATATTTCTTCTGATTCAGTATCACTGTGGATCAAAACTTTGTATAAAGTTCTTTTAAGACCTTCGTCTGTTATTTCATTTAATTTCTTTTTTGTATAATATTTATTTGCATAGTGGCCTATTCTTCCACATTTGAAACATTTAATTTCATCAAGATGTTTTTTCACCTTTTTTCCTTTTTTCTCTTTTTTTTCATCTTTATCTTTCTTGAAGAATTTCTTCTTCTTTTTAAAAGGCTTTTTAAAAGTCTTTTTAATCTCTCTTTTCTGTTCTTTATCCTGTCTTTATATATCGATCATAGCGAATTGTTCACAAAATTCTCCTAATTCTTTTCTTTTAGTAAGTCTTTGAGACTTTAATTGATTTTTTAACTTTAAATCATTACAGAGAGCTAAACCCTCTTTAATACAGGCATTTATTAAATAGCCATATCCAAAAGTATCATACGGGATATATCCCCCGTATTCGCTTCGAATTTTATTTCTTACCTTTTCGGCAAATAAATTGGGTAAGCCATCTATAAACTTGGCTTTCCAGTGATTGCTATTAGCATCCGTAAGAGACATGACTCTATTTAAATAAGTGTCTTTATACCATCTAAAATGGGTTAAAGAAGGACATCTAAAATTTTATAATAAAGTCCTTATTCTTTCTCCTTCATCGAGATATGCACCAGTAAAATGATGCACTATTGTTAACATGAGAGTATAAACTGCATCTTCTCGTTGTATATTATTCTCTGTTTTAGTAGCATTGAGAATTTCTCCTCTAGCTTCTGGAGATAAATAATTATCCCACCATCCTTTAAGGATGCCAGTAAATCCACAAGTAATATAACTTGCTATCATTTTATCGGTATTACCGTTCTATCTACATACAGTACCGTACATAAGCATACGATGTATAGTAGAATTTATTTGGGTATCTGATAACCCATCTATATTCCATTCGTAGATATTTCTACCGTTATAATCAGCTTGTAAATACGTATCATTTTCTTCAAATAATACGTCTGCTGGAGTAGGTCTTTTGTAATAGTACCTTTCTAGTATTTTAGCCGGATTTTTTATTTTATTAATAAATTGATCTTCTATGGCTAAAAGCTGGTTAGGAGATAAATCTCCTTCTGAAGAATTTGCCTCTTCATCTTCTTCTATATTAGAAGAACTTTCAATTTGAGGAGTTGAAGGTGACTGTAGAGTAAGAAGCTTAGCTTCTTTCATCTTTTTTATTATAACTTCAACTATTTCGGTAGTAATTTCAGGGTCTCTTTTAAACCCGAAACTTCTATTGGAGGTTTAATTGTAGCCCGCTTCAATATAATTGAGTGGTATTTTTGCTTTTCTAGTGAAGGAATATCTTCACTCAATTTTGCTGTTAATTTTCCAATTGCATCTTCAATACGAATAAGTTGTTGTCCAACAATTTGAAGATGAACATTAGTATAATTATTCTGTTTGATAATATCATTTATCTCTTTGAGAGTTTCATTATTAGAACTATTGGGCTTTATAAAAGCGTTAGTTTCTAAATTATGAGTAGAAACTCCAGATAATTTTAAGGGATCTGTCGGTGGATAAACCGACCTTACAATCGCATTAGTACTAGTTTTCCATTGCTTATAATATTCTTCTAGTACTCCAATTTGTAATTCTCTTTGAGGAATATAATTCTTAAAAAACCATGGAACGAAATATTCTAAATCTTGTTTTCTCTCTCGGTCTTTATAATATTCATCTCTCCAGTATGACTGATCTTTTTTCGAAAAGGTTTTGAAAACCATTTTCTAAATTTGAGTTATGCTCCTTTTGAAATTCTTCATTTAAAAATTTTCTTAAATTACTTCTTTTGGACAGATCCATTAAAGTTTAAAACTTACTTCAGATCTTGTAGGGGAAGATTTATCTTCCTCTTTATATTGTGCATGGGGAATATTATTAGAGGATATATTTATTCCTCGGACTTCAGAAATTCTATAAGAATCCGATCTTGATACTGATCTTCTTGACGAAGAGCATTCTGATTGGGACAATTTTATTGTCCTTAATGGGTTGAACAATATTTCAACTTCTCCATCATTAGTTTCTATGATTTGATCTACCTCACTATTTATTATAGGTTTTGGTAAAATTGCTTGGGGTATTACCCAGCTTTCTGGAAAATTTACCTCATTCCAATTTAATTGTCTATTAGTAGCAATATTGGAGGATAATAAATTTATTTCTATTAAAACAATTTTACCTGGCTTCGTATGATTTTTAGCCTTAGGGGTTAAAGTAGCCAAAGCTTTATAATGTATACGATATATTAACGCAATAGTTTCTGACTCAGGTAGAAAATCATATCCATGAGTTCTGATATTCAAATTTATTGCTTCTAAAATATTTGGGTCTGTTAATGACAGGCTTAGATTTGGGTATACATTAAAGTATACTGGACCATTACATAGGCTTGTTTCCATGATCCCTATGAGGGATTGAGTCCAATTTAAACAAATCCATCCCCAGACAAAGTTAACATAGAAGTATTTAGCCCTTGTAATGTCAAGGGTTTAAAGGCGACCAGATAAGCCTATATGGATGTATTTATACTTATCCATATATGGTTCAATGTCTTTTAGACTTAATAATTTTATCGTCTGCTCAGATATCAACAAGAATAAAGACGCTCTAGGGTTTTATGGCAATAATGGATTTATAATCCCAAAAACCGATCTGATAAATATCCCTATTAGGGATCTTTGGTATAGACCATTTGTTCAATGATTCAATTTCCGTAGGAAATTTCGCTAATCACGCTTTTGACCCTTTTTCCGTGATAACGTAAGATTGAACGAAGCCGGCCTCTATCATATTTCTTTAGCTATGCATTACGTTTGCCATATTATCAAGTAGGAAATAAAATTTAGATTTTTCATTCTTTTACTTTAACTAACAAGTTAAGTAAATAGCTGCACGTCTGTCAACGACTTACACAACCTTCTGACCATCCCTACCAATCACAGCTTTACACTAGCGACTTGGGTGACGTTCCACAGCTAACAACATAACCTCTTAATCAAAGTAAAGGAATGAGTCTATCTAACCTTGATATTCTACTTTTAATATGCAAACATAATAGACAGCAAGAAATTAACTTAGCCACTCATGGCTCTGATACCAGGAAAGAGCAGGATCCAAAATATCAAGCACAAACAGCAGCAATAATATTTATTCTAAAGATGGATTTCTTACAGTGTGAACTTCCAGAGACTGAGCACTGGGTTTTCTTCCACTCTTAGCTCTCTCTTATTTCTTAAACTCTTTGTACAACAATGATCTCACCATTTACAGACTCTGCTATATTTATAGACTTACAAAGCATCTTCACTATGCTTTGATAAAGACTTATCTTTACACGTTATAATAATACAAAAGCATCTTACTGTGCTTAACTTTACACGTAATAAAAGCATCTTACTGTGCATTGAACGTGACATTAGCACAGTATACTCAATTATATTTGATTACTGTTGTTTGACAACGACCCAGGCAACCCTCTTAGTGCCAGCGTAAAAGGGGTTTTCTGTTGAAGAGATGCCTTCGGTCTCCCACGAGGCAAAGGGGATAGGGATGTTTACTACCGCTTTTTCTTTGCCTTTGGAATTGGTAGGATATTATCCAGAATATATATATATATATATATATATATATATATATATATATATATATATATATATATATATCGAGAGAAGATATATCTGAAATATATCTTGACATAGGTTTACTAGTGTCACGTTTTCTTGATATTCACCGTTAGCGTATAATCCATTAACGTAAGTTTTTGAGCTATGTGGGTATCTGAGATGATATCAGCGTGTCAGGTTTCTAGAGGTTCTGTGTGTAAACCACATTGTTGGAATTTAAATATCTTTATTTGTCCTCATTGACAATTTAAATTATCCCCCATTTCTTCTTTCTTTGCAAGCAAGTCATGCTTGGTTGTTTCCCTGTGACTGGTGGCCTGCTATAAGAGTATCAAGTTTGCTTGATATACAATGTTTGTCCATAGTCATAAGCTAACTTTGGTGTAAAGTCTCACTGATAATTATCTCTCTCCATATTTGCTAAAATAGCATAGGAAGAATTGAGAAGATTACTGAATGTAAAGACTTTGATGTTGTCGGATGACAGCTAATAAACTTTCAATTGTTATTTTAAATCCTAGTGGATACGCGAAACAAGATACGTGTTCTCACTTGCCTAATACAGTAATACTGCATATAATAGATATTACGTTTTTATTGTATCTTTTCTGATGATATGACATGACGTTTAATCATATTAAGGATTTGTAACTACACCGCGCTGATAGACTACTATGCTTTTTGTAGATAGAATCTTATAATTAAAACTGTCAATAAACTACTCACTTATCATCTGGTTCAGGAAAACACTTCCAGTGTTACTAATCAAGTGAATACCCAAGTAGGACCGGATGCAACTGATATGGCACAAAATGGCTCACAAGTTACTGTTGAAAAAGATCTTGTTTCACAAGCTGAGGAAGAGGACATGGAGGCTCTTCTTGGCACGTATGTGATTTTCTCATTCCTTCTGGAAGAAATTATTTTCTTAGAAGCATATTCTATTCTTGTTTTCTGTATATCTGGTAGCTTAATTATCATGCCATGGAATCTGCAAAGCAAATGAATAATTTGTGATAGCAATCGAAGTTTTTTCCCCCTCTTTTTACTGCATTCAGCTTACATGCAATGTGGAAATACTGTTTAAATATGTAAGTGAAAAGTCCTATGTTCAATCAAGATGTAACTGGGCATATCTATTATGCTTGAATTGTTTGATATTCTCATTTTCCCTTTTTGCTCCGAGATTAGTGTCTTATCCTGCAGGAACTGTTGGGCATGATAGCAACAAACCCGAAGGTGTCCATGTTCTCTTGTTGTGTCCATGTTCTCTTGTTTCTTGAGCTTCCATAACTGATGTTGTATGATGATAAAAGCATTCTATGTTTCTTAAATTTATTAATGTACATTTTGAGCTATATATACATGCATCTCACTTATATATCTACGAAGGCACTTCTAGAACCCCACAGTGCCTCGAAGGAATAGCAAACGTTTCGAACATGAAGGGAATAAATGAAACTTAAAAAAGCGTACTAGCAAAGCGTCAACAAATTATCAGCCCAAGATCATCAACAGAATTTTAATGGGAAACCCTTGTCGTTTCTTATAATTTTGAGTTTGTATTTTTATATATTATATAAGCTCAAACTAGCATGACGGCTTTCTCTGTAGGGTAAATGTTAGAACTTAGAAAACCTTCCAGAACTTTGGGGTGGTTTGCACAAAAGCCTCCCGAACTTTTAAATTAAAGAAACCCTAAACTTTGACGGTTTGCACAAAACCCTGCTGAACGTTAAAAGATTAGAAAACTCCTAAACTGTGGGGAGTTCAAAAAATCCCCTCTTTCAGGAAAACAATACTCCCATCAAAATTACCCCGTTTCTCTTATCTTCTCTCCGACAAACCTAGAATGGAGTTCGCCCGAAAGTTTAGGTAGAACATTCCAAAAGTTTAGAGCATTTTTGTGGAACTGCCAAACATTTAGGGGATTTTCTTTAATTTTTAGAGTTCAGGGAGTTTTTTCTGCAAACCCCTTAATGTTTATGATTTTTCCTCGTGCTTAAATTCAAGGGGTGTTTTGTGCAAATCACACCTGAAGTTAAGGAGGGTTTTCTTAAATTTACCCTTCTCTATACATGTCTTCCTGTTAAAGCGTGAGTAGACTTGATCCACAGAACCTATTTTTTTGAAGAATTCAATAACTTGTTAATTTGACCCATTAACTGACTTTGTGGAATGACCATAAATGCCAAGGGCTGGATTGACAATGGGAGTTACTAATAGGCTAATAATGGACTACTTGTGATGATTTCTATATAGTCTCTTTATGAAGCCCTGAGTTGACTAGCTATTAACTGAAAATCAAAGTATAACTGACATGAGAATTCGGGAGCAAAGACAAGCTAATATCTCACACATATCAGCAGAATTTGTACCCTTTCAGTAAGTATTGGGCGAATGTGGGCTAAATAATCATGATGGAAGGATGGCTGAAACCAAAATATCTAGAATGGGGGAAAAAGAATGTTTTGTGATTAAAGAAATTTAAGGGTGACAGTAAAAGATAGAAGAGATATATATTCATGTCTTACATATTTTAATAAGAAACTTTAAGTCACGCGTCTTTAATATCCCCATCCCCAACACGGTAGGCTTTTAGGGCTTGAGCTGGGCTTTGAGTTATATATTCATATCTTACATATTTTAATAAGAAACTTTAACTTTAAGTCACGCGTCTTTAATTTCCCTCAACCCCAAGCACAGGGCTTTGAGTTTGGTGAATTTACAATAGGCTTGAGCTTGGTAGCATGGTGGGCTTAAAGCTTTTTATATATCTCACTCATCAAAGTCTTGATGCATTAAAAATTTATGCCCAATCAATTGAGACTGAGCCCAATTGATCTCAAAGACATTATAATATAATAATTTAGGGTTTACATATTAGTTCTTAAATCTTTCATATTTTGAAATTAGTCCTTCATATTATTAAATTTGTTATTAGGTCCTCCATTGTTAAGTTATTTTGAAATTAATCCCTCAAATCAAGACTATAAGTAGCAATTTCAACGATTTTAGTGATTTCAAAATAACTCTAAGAATTAGGGGACACAATAGCAATCTCAATGATTAGAGGGACTAATTCAAAATATGAAAGTAAGTGACTATTAAAGAAAAACCTTTAATTTAATATGTATATGTCCATCGTATATTACAAAATAGTCAAAATAGACCTTTCAATTAAAAGAGTTAAATAGTTTACTATTCACCTGATACATCAGTTAAAATGTATATTCTTGCCTCCTTGGAAATACAATGTGAAACTTCATTTCATGTTTAGATATTAGCTTTCAGTTAATATTATATTGTTTCTTGTTATGTAATTGAATTTAGTTTTCTTAACTTCTTAGCTTTTAAAATTAATGTTAGAGCCTATAGTCAAATTTATGTAACTTATTAGCTTTTAAGTTAGTTTTCTTAACTAATTAATTTTAGGATTGAGTTCTCTTAACTTGTTGGGATAGTTTCATTGACGCTAAAGCATTTGTGTCCTCACATTTACAATGGACAATCTTTTTGAATTCAACAAAATGGAAAGAGTAATTTTATTTCATATCAAGCTTGACTTTATTTGCTCATTTGTGACACTGGCCCCCCATCCAAACAATCCTGGACTCGTCCCTGGACACATGTCCTATGATTTGGGCCTATACTAAGCATATTTCATTCTTTTTTACCATCGAAGACCTAAATGTATCTATCTTTAAATTGTTATTAACACAATATATATCATATTATTTAAATATTTATATATTTTAAAATTAAAGTGTAATTAATTTATGAGGCTTATGCCTCATGTTTTGAAGTTTAATCCTCACTTCCTAAAAGGGTGCAACAGTTCCCTTTACGCTTCTGCCTGTTCTAAACATTGTTTTTTCATTTAACCTTCCTGGAATATATAAAATTATGAAATTAGAAAGTGCAAATGAAAACCTTAGACTAATAATGTGAACATTAGGAGATAGAAAAAGGATCTAGTTCCTCTACTTTCTGCAAATTTAATTTTTCGACTGTATCATGTTCCTCTTTTGCTTATCTGGGCACGCGCACACATGCACACACATAAAGAAGGTTTTGCCTGCACAAAATTTGCATAGATGCAAATACACAATTCACTTGGAGGTAATGCCAACTGCTTAATGTATTTCAACTTCAGCCAAGCAGTCAAGAGTTAGATATATCCATGTCTTATTTATTTGCATGTGGTCATTCATGCAGATATTTAATTTTCTTCTTATGCTAGTGCATTTAAACAAGCACCTCTTTCTGTCCGTAGCAAATAAATGCAGTTATTTCGTGTTCCCTCTTGCATGTCTAAACTTTGGCTAGTTTACTTATTTATAGTTAAGAAGATAACAAACAAACATCTACTACTGAGAATGCAGGTACGTTATGGGTATTGGTGAAGCAGAAGCATTCTCTGAAAGATTGAAGCGGGAACTTCTGGCCTTGGAAGCAGCCAATGTACATGCCCTTATAGAAAATGAACCTTTAGTGGAACAGGTCTGTGATTGTCTTCTTGAAACCAAATCCTTCACATAGTTAATTAGATGAAGCTTATCAATATTTCGATCTTTTTAGTATTCTTATAATGATTTAAGATTATCTCATCATAGAAAGTTGTGAATGGGGATCGTAAATGCCTGAGAAATAGAAGCTCTGACTTTTATGATAAATAGATGGTTAAGCGAGATTCATGATGCTGATCCTACAGCTATGGAGGAGGCTTTCTGAATATGTATATGAATTTTCTGTTAATAATTTACTAATAATTGTTTTGATAGTTTACTTCTTGTTGCTTCCATTATATCAGATCTGTATGTTAGATCTGGACTGATCTTAAGATTAACCAGAAGACTGTATACGAATAATTCTTTTAAATGGTGCAGGTATTGCAAGGATTAGAAACAGCGACTATTTGTGTTGAGGACATGGATGAATGGCTAGGTATCTTCAATGTCAAGCTTAGACATATGAGAGAGGACATTGAATCGGTAAAGTCCTGCGGTATTTCATGGTTTTAATGGATATAGGAGTATATTGTTGTTTCGATAATGTGAGCACTGTGAAATGTTGTTTGTAAATTTAGTGTAAATTTTATATTGATGCATGTTTGATCTGTTTATAGTATAAATCAACAAGGCCAAATATGATTTCTCAGTTCTGCCTAGTGGTCATTGCAAGTGGGTCCAGTCTTGGCACAACACCAAATTCTGGAATTAAATTGTGGTTTTGTCACATTTCAAAGGAAAAATAGAAAATAGGAAAACACCAAATTTTAGAACCTAGATAGAGCTTCGGTTGCTTTCGAGAAACCATAATAATCAAAGGGTATCTGTTGACAGATTGATATCCTACTTGTCGTGCAAGAATAGAAAAATTCAGGTTTGTTAAATTTGCCAAAAAAACATAAGCTGAAAGCTGTAAAAGTTTAAAAATCTGCACGCACACACATACGCACATACTGAAACATGTCTCAATTCACTTTTCTATTTAGTCTCCCAATCTAACTATTGCTTGGTTCTAATTATTTTGAAAACCCCGTGACTGCTACATACCTTTATTCTGTGTTAACAAGAC
Source organism: Asparagus setaceus (assembly GCA_012295165.1). Taxonomy (NCBI): domain Eukaryota; kingdom Viridiplantae; phylum Streptophyta; class Magnoliopsida; order Asparagales; family Asparagaceae; genus Asparagus; species Asparagus setaceus. Next base: position 81,318,735 of record CM022702.1, on the reverse strand, counting down.
CTATCAAAATGTTTTACCTTCAGAATGAAGTACCAACATAATTCCCTATTATGTGTATTTAAACAAATAATATATCATGCACTATGTTTGCTTTCAGCATTTAGCTCTTCTGCTGTGGACTGAGTTTTGTGCATTTGACACTTTTACCTGTAGTTTCGTGCATATCAGTAATGGTTTATTTCATCAACTTTTATGTTTGATTCATGTTATAAAGTGAGGTTTCCATATAACCTTCTAATTCGTATGTGTTATTTGATTTAGATCATTGTGAAATGTTAAAACGAGTTGGACTGTTTTTGGATTTATGATAGAGCTTTAACACTTCTCAGTCATCTGCAAAGTCGTTTAGTCATAAGGTTTGTTTGAGTTCTAGGCCAATAATTTCTGTGCTAATTCAGTCATAGGGTACTCAGCCAAGGTTTATTTAGTGACCTTCAAAATTTCTACAGTTTTATCTGTCAGGTTGTTGGCATTTGATATTGCAACTGTCTACATAAATCTAGTATCCTAGATTTATGAGCTTGTTCTGGCAACCGAAAAAAGGATTTTTACATCAAAACCACATTTACTTGTACCCAAATTGATACTCACCACCTTTAACCTTTTTTTTTATTTTATCAAAACTAACTTTACTTGCATACATCTTCACAATTGACACTTTTTTTACTGTTAACAAAAAAAACTAGAAATTCCCATTTTAACCCCAACACTATTCTCTCCTTCATCTTCTTCCTTCCCAATCCCTAACCCTAGCGTCCTCATCCTCCTCTTCTCCTTGTCTTCCCTCTCCCTCCTCCCCCTAACTCCCCTCCCCCTCCCTCTCCTCCCTCTTCCTCTCCGAGCTCCCCGAGCTCCCACTCTTCCATTCCTCCCCAAGTGGGAACTAGGATTAGGGTTAGGGTTAGCGTTTTAGGGCGAGGTGGTGGTCATGGGGCGGCAGTGGGTTTGGGTTGGGATTCTAGAGAGGATTGAGGAGGAAAGGAGAAGAGGACGATGAGGAGGCTAGGGTTACGATTAGGGTTAGGGTTTGGGGAGGGTGGAGTTGGAGAAACAAGAAGATGGTGAGGGCAATATGGACATTTCAGGGGTGAACAGTAAAAAGTGTCAATTGTAAAGATGTATGCAAGTAAATGTGGTTTTGATAAAAAAAAACTTTAAAGGTGGTAAGTATCAATTTGAATATAAATAAAGTGGTTTTGATATAAAAACCCCCAAAAAAAAAAGAAGAGGAAAGAAGAAATAAATGTAAAAGTATCATAGATAATGAGCTTGTTCTGGCAAATGGGGCGAAAAAGAGGAAAGAAGAAATAAATGTAAAAGAACTTTGAGAGAAGGTAAAGTTCTAGTCTATCACTCAATAAATTATGAATTTCAAGTATTTGAAGTACATCATAAAACATAAGTATTGCTAGTTGGTTAGCTAGGCCTCTTCTTTTACAGGCCTCTTTGTTATCCTAACTCCATATAAATGACACCAGGAGTCTTTTTAACCAATTCCTTGTTATTAGAAGAAAACCTGTTTGAGGCCCAATCACATAAATAGTTAGCATACTCTCGCTTCTTCTTTGCAAGTAGTTTAAAATTTTTAAACATTGCTCAGTATTTTACATTTTAGACCTTTTTTCACCAATTTGTTATAGTTTGAAAGAAAATTTGGTTGGTCAGTCATGTAACTATTATAATATCACTCATTGGCTCCTATCAAATTAAGTTAATATTTCTTAAAATTGTTTGTCTATTATATGATAGTGTACTTTAACTAAAATGCACCATGACAAGCCTATTAATGGCGACACACTGACTTGAGTGAGTTGGCTTACTTTCATCATGACATAATTTGTCAACAACTAAGCTTTGTGCTGTGATTCAAATTGCTATTTTTATTCTTAACTAGATATCTTTGATTAGTTTCGGATCATATTCAAAATACCCTTAATATTTCTTTTATCTCAAGGTTTGAGAAGAAATAGAGTATCTGTTTCCATTTGGCATCACCATTTTTTAGTTAATGGTTACTACTTTTTATTTATTTCTTACAGTTTCTGTTTTATATGTTGCAGATTGAATCACGAAACAATAAATTGGAGTTGCAGTCTGTGAGCAGCAAGGTTCTCATTGATGAGCTTGATAAGCTACTTGAGCGGCTGGTATTTCCACCAGAGGTATATCTTATTGCAAAAAGTGTTACTTTTGCCTGTTGCTAACTTTTACGTTTACATTGATTTCAAGAATTCATTTCTGGTTGACCTGAATGGCAGTATGCAGCATGTCTAACAGGAGGTTCATTGGACGAGGTACGTGTGGTCAAATGCATTGAAGCATGTGAATGGTTGACAGGTGCCATACATAGCCTTGAAGTGCCGAATTTGGATCCGTGCTATGAAAAAATGCGAGCAGTAAGTTTTTTTTTGTTGCTTCCCTTTACTCTCGAAACAATTTTCAACTTTCTGCTGAGGTGTCCTAAACTTTTATAGAGAAAAAAGGTTTTTTTTCCTAGAAACCACCTTAAAAATAGGGGAAGTCTACAGGAACCACCTCTGAATTTTAATTTATACATAAACCACCTTTAAAATGGGCTTATGTTGCAATCAACCACTTCTCAGTCAAAATTTTCACTAGAAACCAAAAATACCCTTAAAAAACTCACGCTCAAGGCAAGTGGCTCATTTTGTTAATGTTTAGGTCTAGTTAGGATAGAAATCACGTATCTTGAACATGAATTTTTAAAGGTTCTTTTTGGTTTTTAGTGAAATTTTGATTGGGAAATGGTTGATTGCAACACAAACCCACTTTAAAGGTGGTTTATGCATGAATTGAAATTCAAAGGCGGTTCTTGTAGAATTACCCTATTTTAAGGTGGTTTCTATGAAAAAACCCGAGAAAAAATGTTGGGGGTTAGAGAAGTTATTATATTGACCTTTCTTTAATTGATATGCTTGTCTTCCAGTAGCAATTTGATTTATTTTGTGGAAATTTTGATTAAGTATCATCATTAATGATGGTACATCATAAAACAGATGCACTAAGATTCAATAGATTTGGAGCGGTTGCTGAGCATATATCTACTCGACCAGTTCTTGATTTCATTGATGATCTCTGCTCGACAATATATATATATATATATATATATATATATATATATATATATATATATATATATATATATATATATATATATATATATATATTGTATTTGACAATAGAATCGACCGATTTAAGTACATAGAAGCACATGCAAATAAAATGTTCAGGGCAAACTTGTCCTTAATAAATACAATGTTAAGATAAATGGATGTATCCATGACAAAGGTTACTAGGAAGAAGTAAAAATATAATACAGGAAAAATAAATTATATTTAGAGTAAACCTAGAATAAACTTAAGTGGGTTGAGGGCTTTGTCCACCAAATTTTTATCCATTGGATTTGCTTTGAGATTTGTGTTGGTGTGTGATATACATCAAGGTTATCTTTGATATACGTGCCTTCATATGTATCACATATAAGCACAAATCTCAAAGCAAATCCAATGAGTAAAAAAGTTGGTGGACAAGGCTCTCGATCCACTTAAGTTTACTAGAACTTTACTCATTATTATTTATTCAGTACTTATAATTGGCAATGAGTTATCACTAAATTAGTATTTATTTATGATTGCTCTTAATTATTAAAGTAAAAAAGTTAATTATCATATATTTCTGGTTATTAATAATTAATTGACATTTGAATTTCAAGCTCATATAGCAACTGATATTTGCATAGGCCAAAGTAACCAGTGAGTTCAAAAAGTAAATAAAAATAAAAATAAAAATAAAAGAAAAAGTGAATGAGTGACAGAGTGAATAAATAAGGACCAATTTTAAAAAAATAAAGTTAAGTAACCACCAAAGACAAACATGGATGGCCTAACAGGTAAAAAGTGATTTTTTGGAGACATTTGTGTCTAGAGCCTGGATGAAATAACTCAGAAGGAGTAAGGGTTGCATAAGAATCATGTTCTGACTCTTCATCATTCTCGTTGCTACAACTAGTCCTTTCAACGGGATGCCATTTTGATATAAATATTTGAAATGAAGATATGTCCTTCATAACAACTACGATATTATCGACAAATGAAAAAAAGAACTCAAAATCTCAACAGCACAGCACTTTCGATACAGCTGGACTCAAGAAAAACACAAAATTAACAAACAGAATCCTAAGCAGAATCTCTGAATTCTTTAAAGATAAAACCAGATATTACAGCAAGCTTTGATGCAACTAAACATATACAACTGGAAACGAGATTCTATCTGCAAATAAGAAGAATGGTTGGTTGTCACTGAATTTTGAAGTAAAATTAAAAGTAACCAACTCTAAATTGAGGATTTAAACTTAACAACCTAAATCATAGATCATTATTGTTCTTAATCCAATTTGTGTATCAGAGCTTGGCTTAGAAAAACCCCCAAACATAGGCTTAATTTCCATACAATACTGAGAAAATAGAGACATGGAAGCTAGTAACAAATAAAATAATAAACAGATCTCATGTGGATAAGCCTTCATCACAATACAACTCAATAAGTCTTCCCTATATTACAAAATATTCACATCATATTTCCGAAAAGTTGCATTTACAGTTCTAAGTTGGTAAGTTAGCTTTTGTTTTGACTTATACACCCATCTAGTTGCATGGCAATTACCGTTTCTTGAAGAAAGAGCTTCTAGAAGGAAAAAAAAAGAAACAATTTCAATGAAAAACTAGTTTAAGAGCTATTGGAGATGCAGAAACTGAAAGGAAGCTAAATACAAAACCAGAGAAGTAGGTGAACAAGAAGCTTGAGGAGAGTATAAGCAAATGAGTACATGGACTATCTAGAGGCTTCTGAACTTTTTCATATTCTGCCCCAATGGATAAATGTACAGAATGTGACCCAAAAAAAAAAAAAAAAAGCTAAACTACCAACCAGAAACTTCTACTCGAACAATAACTGCTGTTTTACTGGCGGATGAACAGGATGTAGTTCATGAGTTCTTTCTCTTCCTTGAGTAGCTTCAAAATTTAACTTTTGAAATCAAAGCTATCACGATAAATATTCCTAAAACTGTAGATTCTACTGAATAAGGACTTTTATGACATAATTAATCCCAATACATTGTCCAATTCATTTAAATCGCATTCCTGTTCAGTCTGTTCATGGTTTACAGAGCCTTGGCTGAATATCTAATGGTTTCAGCTAATTCTATAGCATCTTTTCTCAGATGAAGTTTCTACAGCTTCCCCATAATTTAAGGGGTTTGTTCAGATCGTTTACCTGATATTTCTCTGTAAGTGGTGCCTAACCTTCCTTCTATGGAGGATTTACCGACCACCATCTCCCACCTTCTTTGATAATTCTTAACCTTTACTGATGAGGAAATTATATAGCAAGAGAGAGAACATGTAGAACAATAAGAAAGACATCTTTCCTTTGAAGAAAATATTAAAGATTGAAATCTGAAGAAAAATAAAAGATTCTTGAATCTATCACGATAAATATCAACATCTGAAAAAAGCCTAGCACAATCTGTAACCAATTGAGGTACAACTATGAGGTTGGACAAATAACTTGGCAACAACCATGTTAAACCATGTCCTCCCACTTTAATAAGTCTGGAACCTTTCATTTGGGCTTGGGCGATTTCATGGCCATCTTGTTTAAAATTGAAGCTTTTCTTTTCAACTTCTACGAAAATTATGGCATTTAACCGGGCTAAACACCCAAAAATACATTGCTCAACACATGCTCAGAAGCATTCTAAAAATGTAAGCAAGAGTTTACAAGACCTGCAAGTTCATGCGACTATCCATCAAAATGTGTATCCACACTGTCTACTCTGCGCTATCATCCTAAACCCCACTGGGATGGAAGTTATGTGCTGGGAAGCCTTCTTTCTCATCATCATGTGATTATGACTGGTTTTTGCCATCCTAGAAGCTCATTGTTTGGTCAATAATATGTTAAAGATTTCCATACTAAATTGGTCTTTGGTGCATGAACTTAAGAAATCTAGATCATAAATGACCACATGGATTAGCAAGTTGCATTGCGCACTCTATGATTTTATAGTTGTGTATGAAAACTTACATTATACACTATATCTGTTATCACTTTTCATATACTCTACAACACTCACAGATTATCATAAATTACAAGATTACATTAATCTGTAAGTTACTCTTGTTTAGTTCAGGTTAAGGAAAAGCGCGCACAATTGGAACAGTTAAGAAGTACATTTGCTAAGCGAGCATTGGAATATTTAAGGAACTACTTTGATACTATGGTGGATTTTATGATAAATGAAAAGAGTTTTTTTTCAGAGGTATTCTAAAATTTTTTTGTTTGCTTATAATAATCTATAGTAATGACACTCTAAACTATATGTTTTTACTTATATGCATGCAGCGAGGTCAGCTAAAAAGGCCTGATCATGCAGAGCTAAGGTTCAAATGTCGTGTTTATGCACGACTTCTGCAGCAATTAAAGGTTTATACTTACAAGAAATGGAAAAATTATAACTAGGTTCTTTTCTGCTGTCTTTCTCTAATGTTTCTTCATCTTGAATGTATTCAGAATATTGACAAGAATTCCCTGCGTGCTGTACGAAAAGCTTACTGTCATGGTCTTAACTTGTTTCTTCGCCGGGAGGTAAGTAGGAAGATTCTTCTTTTCTATTAGATTTGTGACATTCTAAAGGAGCTCTGTATGGAAGGCCACACTCATAAACATACTAAGCTTCCTTTGTTGATATTGTTGTATACATGCCACATCTGTATCCTAATTTTCGGGTGTCATGTGGGTATTAATATCTTGTACATGAGCTATATACCCCCTTATTCATGCGTCAAAGAATCTCAAAATGAAGCTATCTTAACCAGTGAGAGCATCATTAGTCATGGACCATGGTCTTTATTTCAAATGGTTTCAACTTTCTAGACTCCACGCCTACGCATGAAGTAATGTTGATCATCATTTTTACTCACTTGCGGTTTACTATAGCTGTTTCCAATGGTGTAATTCTCTGCCCATTTTCTGATGGCCAACCCACGGTTCAGGCCATTTATAACTCTAGATTTATTAACATCAAAGTCACTTTTATGTTATAATGGAGAATTTTGCTTACTACACCTTTTCCTTTGTTCTCTTCTTTCTTTCTTTCCATGTTTGTGCAATCTGCTCTCTCCTTTCACTTCTTTACAGATTCTCTAATAGGCAAATAGATTTCTCATTCACCCACCACCTTTCTTCTACTCTCGCATATCTAGCCCTTTTAAATCCGTTAACTGTAAATGAGATTTCTAAGCATCAAAGATGAACAGTTATGGTCTACTTGCAAACTTCCTTCAGAATGTACGATACTAAAAAATATTAAAAACTTCTGCATTCTCTCTGGTTTTCATTTAAATTACCTACAAATTATTATTTAATTCATGAGAAGTCGAGATATTTCATCAATGGTTCTGTCACGTGCATTTTTTCTGCACATAACTCGACTGATAATTTACAGTTATTGTGAGAGTATGAACAGTGTTAGAGTTAGTGCATGTGTGGATGATGGTAATGGCCTTTTAGAGGAGGTAGCTTCAAAGTGACATGGAGATGGAGGAAAGGATGAGTCCAGGAGGAAGAAGGATTAAATGGGTTTATGACTAAATTGGATTAGGCAAAGCTGTTAACACAATATTACCTGCTACTGTATAGTCTTCTAAACTTGTATGAAGAAAAAACACAGTAATGTCATCATTTCTTGTGAACAACAATAGAAGGTTAAATTAGTAAGAGAATACCGGATTCTGGGTTAAAACTTAGACTGCTCTTGGTCCTTCGAATTCAACATTTGTAGGAATCTAATTCCAGACATCAAATGCTTATGGATATTGAATATGATGCTTTTTACAATCTGATCATTCTAGATAATATAGCATCTCGTACAAACACAAGAGTATGCAAATTTTCACAACTAATCCTATGTAGTGAAAAGAGAGCAGTGACAATGGCAACAGTCTCGTTAATTATGTCACTGGTTGTGGTGTCCGAAGACATCGGCAGGAAAAACAACAACAAAATGCTAGTGAAACCAAAGTGTAAGTCAATTTTCATGGGGATGATGGTCGTGGCAGACATGCTAACGACGTAGGTAACGATGGTGGCAGCGGGGGGTTTTTTTTTTGGGTTGGGGGCAAGCACATCGATGACCATATCGGTATTGGTGTTGGAGGATTGACTGTGGTCGTATCAATGGTAGGAGGGGTTAGCGAGATGGAACGATAAGAAACAAAAGAAAAGATGAGAAAGAGTCAAGTCATTTTGAAAACAATTTTGTTTCTAGGATTCGAACCGTGTAGAATGCTGGATATCTACCTATCATGGAGACAATTAAATTTCCACAAAAGAAAATATTCCCACTTTTATTTCTAACCAACAAAATGTTTGTCATCTTATATATGTTAAAATAGAGATCTCTTCATATGGCTTGGAGTAACGAGATGTAGACTGATTTTACCTCTCTTTTCTCTGCAAAAACACACAGTCATGTACACACTCATGCACAAGTGATAGTACAAGAATTCAGTTACTATAGGACAAAATTATCCCCTATGACAGACTAAACCATAATTTGCTAACTTCTAATGCTGGTATGTCCAGTTCATAGAGATTGTTAAACGTCCATGAAATGTATTTGGAGCTCGCAAACAAGTTATTTTCAATAATATAAAAAGAGTGAGAGTTTTACATGCAAGACTTTAGGTTCTCCTAGGCGCATGTTTTTTCAGCCGAGGCTAAACTCCAATTTCTTGTAATGAGATTGCAGTATCCAACACCATCTCTCCTCCACACCCTCCCTTTCTTTCTACAGACCTGGGCATGCATATCCCATATTAGGTTAATTTCACATAACCCCCCTGGACTTTGGGGGTGTTGCACATAACCCCCCTAAACTTTATTTATCTCACATAAGTCCATAACCGCCCTGAACTATGGGGTGTCTCACAAAACTCCCTGTTCTTCACCTTATCTCACCCAACCCCCCTGCCTGTAATTTGCAAATAACTATAATGTCTTTGAGTGAAAAAATCCCATACTGTCACTTGTCATTTATAGGCAACATACACTCTCCCCTAAATTTTGAGTTTTTCCTCTCAAGAAAATTTTAGTTATTTGCAAATTTCATGTAGGGGGATCCAAAGAGAAAAGTTCAAAGTTTAGGGGGGGGGGGGGTTGTGTGACACCCCAAAGATCAGGGAGGTTATGTGAGATAAAGAAAGTTCAGGGGGGTTATGTGCAACACCCCCCAAAGTTCAGGGGGGGCGGGTGGGTTTGTGAAATTAACCCTGTATATTATGTATACACACACAATGACAATGTTTTTGCAACATACTTTCAGGTAGGGAATCTGAGTCACTGTACTGGTGTCTGAGATCAGCCAGTATCCATAGGCAAGCAACACAATAAAATATAGAAACTAACTTTAGATTACTTTCAGGATAAGTTTGCAAAGATTGGAGACTTTATTTATGTAAGGAACTTTCTTTCTTGCATGCTTATTCTGCTGTATTATTAATTTGGTTATGGTATGAAGGGAATACAACTGGATCCTATTTTGCCTTTTTCTCATGATAACCAACACTCATGAAGAATATTCCAAAGCGATACGCCCATCTTCCATATTTTTCATACTCTTTGATGATGTTATTTACTTGGACTCCATTAAAAACTATTAACCTATTTTCGACCCATTTGTGACACTTGAAGAAACATATCCTAGATTCGCTCTTTATTCATTTCGTTAGAATAGGGTTCTGGCTAGATCCCTCCCAATATAAAAGAAAACACATTCAGACGTCAAGATCCTCTTTGCTTACTTTTTTATTTTTCATTTTATCCTCATAGTTTCTTGTGACTTTGTTTCCCTCAATTGAAATTTTTAGTTTAATCTTTACGTTCCAGCAAGCATAAGGCCCTACACGTAAGAGCACCATGTTGGCCATCTTTCCAGTCTTATTCATTTTTTTGGCTTATTTACCCGTTCATCTTTGGGGCTCCTTTCTGTTAGAGCTTTCTGCATGTTGCTTGCATCTATGAGGCCTATAATTTGATGTCCAGATTAAATTTATATTAAACTCATTTTTATATTCGTAGAAATGTGAGCGGAAAGTATAATATTCTCAAGAAGAACTTTGAAAGAAGTGTGCTGTGAATTTTATCGAAGAATTTATGTATGACTGTAGATGATAATCTGGTTTCTCTTCTTTTTGTTTCTCAGGCTCGTGAATACTCGAATGAACTTCGTGCGAGCATCAAGGTAGCGAAATGCCCCATAATTTCACTTGAGACTGGTACTGGACCAAATCAGATGGGAAATGTAGATACTTCTGCAGTTTCTGAGGCATATTCAAAGATGCTTGCTGCGTTCATTCCTCTTCTCATAGACGAGGTCATTATATTTCTTGTATCTATGTCTTAAAGTAAAACTTAATTGCATGGAATTATTTAAGGTCTTTTTTTTCTACTGCAGAGTTCTTTCTTTGCCCATTTCATGTGTTTTGAAGTTCCTGCTAATGCTAACGATAACAGTTGTGGATCGGGGGAATTAAAGGATGCTAAAATGACTTCTATGCACAATGAAGGAAATGATTTCTGCATAACCAAGTTTTAGATAATGCAAAGATGATACTTTTGCATTATCCTTTTGATATTTTTATACATGACACTGTTTTCCCCTTTATACAGGAAATAATTCATCTGAATTGCGGGCATTAAATGAATACCTTCAAGCATTACTTGATGGAATACAGGTATATCTTCTAAGCTATTATAACATGACCAGGATCAAGTAGTGGATCAAGTTAAAGAAAAAATCATTATTGTATGATGTAAGAAGTTACTTGATTCTGTAACTTTTCTTAGATGAGAAAGTATATTTTTACGGTCACGTCTTGAGTCTCTCATTATGCTCTTCAGTTTATATTGTGTCTTAGATATGAATTCCAAATTTCTTAGAGAAAAGAAATTTGGAGTTCTTTTTCTTGTTCTCATGTTCTTAACTTGAGGATCACCAATGAAGTATAGTTTTTGTATCTAGTGAACTGTTGGTTTTTTTGGCAGTCCCTCTCATACAATTTTTGCGCCAGAAATTTGGGAGCAAGCCGAAGGTTGATGTTGTTATTAGATATGAACCTCAATAATTTTGTGGAACCTTCTTTGTTTGAGTTGGATTTAGGCTATGCCATTTTGACGGGACATGTCTTATATAATGTTGGCAACGATAATTTGTCCCATGACCTTCAGTATGCTCCGATCTGAGACAACTAAACATGTTACGTATCTTTCTTATCATTTTGTATTTCCAGAGACCGCTGTAACTTCTTTGATGAAACACTAAAAATCTTCAGCAAAATCAACAGCTAAATCTATATTCATATTAACTTTTTGCCACCTGCCAATGTGTTATTGAAAGTACTGTCATCTGTAATCTAATACATATTCCTAATTTGGTGATTCCCATAACAAGTTTTTTCACAATAATTTATGTAATATAGTCTTTCTATGGAAGTCCAATGTTAACTCCCAGTTCTCACATCAAGCATATGCTCACATTCATCATTATTTAGGTACATTCACTTAGCTTGATGATTCTTTTTTTACTAATTGTTCCCAACTTCCCAAGATTTGAGTGTAATAGTCTGGTACTTTTTTCTTCCTAATTTCCCGAAAATTGCTTTTGTCAGGGTAGAAAAAAGTCCATGTCTTTACATCTGTGTTATCTGTCTTGATCATGTTACGTATTTTCATCTTCTTAAATCTAACAATAGAACCTTAATGTGTTTATACATACTTAGCTTGATTAGATATATTACATTTTCTGCTCCTTTTGTCTACACTGCATTTTATTTTCTGGAATCTTCTATCGAGGACAAATGACAAGCACCTTTAATCACTGCATCAATTGCAGACTTCACAGATCTTCAATTGATATCTGTGTAATACAAAACTTTTTGTTAACATATATGATACTCATCATTGTTATAGGAAGATTTTTATGCATTGGTAGATTGGGCGTTCAAGGTCGATCCATTGCGTTGCATTTCACTGCATGGAATTACGGAACGGTACCTTTCTGGTCAGAAAGCCGATACAGCAGGATTTGTCCATCTGTTGCTTGATGACCTAGAGACTCGTATCTCAATGCAGTTCGGCAAGGTTAGTATCCATTACAATGTCATACTATCTTGTAGTTTTCTCTTATCAGGCTGTCAGCTATCTAATTTTGCGCCCTCTGTTCATTCTAGTTTGTTGATGAAGCATGTCATCAAATCGAGAGGAACGAGCGCAATGTACGACAAATGGGAGTTCTGGCATATATCCCAAGGTTATTTATATATTGAACTAAGATTTTCCAGCATGTTTTCTAATTCAGTTAAAAATTTCAAGGTCATGCATTTGATCCTCACTTTTGTCCTCATATATTACAAGTAAAGTAATGCTTGACGTTAAGCAATTTCATATTAACTTCATGAAGCCATTAACTGTTTACTCGCTATTATTCACGAATCACCCCGAAAAATACAGGTTAGACCCCAGTTGGGATTAGGAAACTGAAAATATATTCTTTACAGCCTAGTATTATACAGCAAATAGATTATCTTTACAACAGTGGCCCAGGAGTAGGTTAGTAGAAACTTTCTGAAACATTAAAAAGGGGAATGACACTTTTAACACTGATAACCATGATGACAATGTAAAGTATGTGGATGTGCCGAATCTGAAACAATGCGAAACATCTGGAACGCCGGCTTAGGTTACTCTGCTTGAGCATCTTTGTACACCCTATTAATGCTTTTGATATTCCTGTCCTATGGTCCTAGCCTCAGATTGCCACTATTTGCACTAAAGATATTGTCGCCAGTTGTGTCAGTTTGTTTATTTAGTTCTGGACATCAACTCTGAGCCATCTAGGCAAACTCTTGGACCACGGATTCTACCAATGCTTCCACCATATTTCTTCTCACAGCCAGGTCTTTACTTTATGTAATCCGGTATTTTCTGCCCTCACAACTGTGCTGGCTCATCTCTGTATCACACAAGACAAATCTCCAAGTATTTTTCATGAGACATAGTGATACATATACTTGGAGACATCATGAGCCATACTGGTCATATACTTGAAGACACTACATAATTTGCAACTTGCAAGAAATATGTGTCGATAAACAGTTTCAGAATATGTTTTAGACATACAACATGCATATTCATGTGGGTTCTCATTATGCTGTAGTTTATCAATAAGCACATTTGGGAAGAGAAACAACTTAAAAGAGGTTCCTTCATTGGTAACGTCATGATATTGATGCTTTCCATTCCTAGGAGGAGCACATAGCATAGTGCAAACTTCATTGTCCATAAAAATCATCGTTTTAAAAAGCGGTCTAAGCACTGCCTAGGCCTAAGCAGTACTTAGGCCGCTTGCATAGGTAGGAAAGCATGGGCCACTTACGCGGTCTGCACCATATCCGAAAGGGGTATGTTGCTTCCTTAGGCATAATAATGGATGAAGAGAGTGGGCCAAGTCAAAATTGATCAGATCAAAAATTCATATCCAAGTCCATCTTAATGTAAACAGCAAGGATAGGATTTCAAATCTCCAAACATAATCCTTCCTCTCCTGATGCTAAAAATGCCTAGTGCCGCTTAAGCGCCCGGTCGAGCGTCTATAAGTGCTTAACGCTTTGTGAGACATTGGTACCTATGTGGATACTGTGATAACTGGAAACTGATCAAACATCTAAAACAGAATTCAGGCCTTGGTTCCATTATAGATGCATAACAAATTTGCAACAGATGATTATAAATTTAAAAAGAACAAAGATTTGTGCAATAATAGTATGAAGTTTTTATAGGTGATAGGTACAAAATTGAGAAACTAGGTACCAGTAAGTTACTTCCGGACTAAAAAGGTAGCTCCCAACGGTTGACAATCAGACTGCAAAATATTCCAATGGAACAATACATGCTGTATATTTATACATATATCATCCAGTAAGACTACATAAAGTATGACATATAGGAGGTATACGGAATGAAATAATCAGACATCTCGTTTATATTGTCATAATCCTAGAGCGGACAACAATCTAGTATGTTATATTCAATAAATATTGGATGCCTGTGTTACTCAAAGATCATGCCAATGTAGCGACTAAGAATCCATGACCTATAATCCCTGACTTGCTTTGAAAAAATGCAAACCAGTTGCTATCTGTTTCGTATACCAAATAAGTACAACTTTCAGAAGTAGGTGAAGTTATAACATTTTTTACTTAAACCAAACAAAATATAGAGCAATAGTGCAATAAAAGTACACATGGCAAACCATCCTATGTGAAGAAACACTTTATAGAGTAGGTGATATAATATTTCTTGTTTTTTAAATTACAAATTATATATCAGTAAGCATCATACAATAAGCAATTTATAATTAGGCGAATTTATAAGGATTTGTTGATGAATACCCCACAAATTGACCACTTTTAAGATAAATATACTGAAGTTTTTTGACAATAAATACATTGAAGTTTTCTTTGATGCATTTAACAGAGCTAACAGTTTTATGGTAAAATGACTACTTTAACCTTTATCTCCTATCACACCTTCCTCCTATCCATCTAAAATCCATTGAGCTCAGTTGATGACCCTCTCTTCATCGTGCACAAGCTCTTTGTCCCTTACCCCATTGAACCCAGTGCCTTCGACATGTGTTCAACGGGTTTCACCAACACCAACAAGCTTCTATCCTTCCTCCTCTGAGGCTCCTCTGACATCTATGACATGTGCTCAATGGGATTCAGCACAATGGAACATGAAAAGTCAACAGATACTCATCAGATTTGAGCATCCTTTTCGCTCTATTCTCCATCTAGACCATCTTCACGGCCTTGTTCATCACCCATCAGTGACAGCTCCGGCAACATTGGTCTTTCTATCCACTAGTTGATCCCCCTGCAACCCAAGCCCATCTCCGCTGCAGACTCAAGATGAAGTTGGGTAGCACCAATGTTTACGCAACTGTGAGATCGAGGGACAAATCCAGGGACATCTTGGGCTGACCTAGAAACTTGCCCGCCAGAGTGCAGATGTGACTCATCTCGTCCTTCAACATCGTCAGGGACAATGGCATCTATTGAATTTCCACATTCCAACTTTTGCAAAATATCACTTCTTCTGCAGCACCACCATATTATAACCCCTTTCCTAACATAGATCCACCATAACTAATTATCACGTTCTATAACATTTTCACGTAAGTGGTCAATTTAGAATTTGATTGTGGTATGGTAGTCTAAATGTTGATGATTCATAAGTACTCGCCATTATCTAAATCTATATATTTTTGCGTAGATAGATCAATGTAGCTATATTCCGCATCTTGAATAAATGTCATGTAGAAGCATGTGGCAAAGTTTCAAAAGGTTTGGCCTACACAAATGTTGCTATATTCCGCATCTGTTGAAAAGTTCATGTACTTTTCAGTAAATAACGTGAAAAATTATTTGTCACTCAACTACCTAATGCTTGACAATGGCTTTATGTTCTCAATGTGATTTTAGTCCTATCTAATTATAATATATTTATGTACTAATGTAGACATTTGTTTGTCTCTATCCTGCAGTATAAAATATATTCCCCTATCCCCCTCACTTAGATTTTGACTCTCTTCAGTAGGTATATGTGTAGATTGAACTTAAAGTTTAATTTTTTTTAATGTATAGGTTTGCTACTCTTGCAACACGCATGGAGCAATACATCCAGGGTCAATCTAGGGATTTGGTTGACCAGGCATACACAAAAATTGTGAGTTACTGCACGCACCCTGGACTGATTATGTTTCTTTTCTTTTTGTGCGTGCATGATGAACCTCAGAAAAGCCAGAAATATCTATAGGTTTGAACTTTGAATATATAGAAGAGAGAAGGAACATAGAGGCAGAGGAATCTGGAAAGGAGCAAAGACTAATTACAAAGGAAAGGTTACAGAGTAACGGGCAATTTGTTAGTGATGGGCTATGACTCTGGCTATAGTGCTATATATTGTTTGCCTCTTGTTGTATTGCATGATTCTTTGGTTTCTTTCAATAAACTTTCCAAACGATGCACTAGGAGTCTAGGAGATTGTTTCAAGCCATAAACCATTTTCCTATTGTACTCTCCCTGAGCAACAAACCTAAGTGGTTTCTCTAAAGAACTTCTTTTCAATGTTCCATTGAGAAAGGCATCTTCACCTCCAATTGATGTAGTAATCAAAGATAAATTATGCAACAGACTTGGGCATATTAATAAAAGCCATCTTGGATGGGGATAACGCTCTTGTTAGGCAATCTCATGCATATAAAAAAATGACTTTGCGCCAATCAGACACGCCTATAGTTGGGTAAAATTCATTGGGATTTAGCTTCAAATTGTAAATCCAATTATGATAATCTGCTTTCTTCATATTTAGAAGATCCCAAGTTCCATAATTGTCAAGAGTTATCATTTCCTCTTTCATATCTTTCCTTTGATTTGGTGAGACAGTTCCGACACAGATTATGATCGAGATAGATGCGCATATGAACAAAAAGTCAAAAGGAGGTGAAAAGCGCAATTGTGTCTTCCTGGCATTGTGATTAGAATATCTAGAGATCAAGATGGAGCAAGCTCTTTAGGCTTTGGTACTATGGATCAAGATGGAGCAAGCTCACTAGGCTTTGGTACTATGGGCGAGTTGAGGACTTAGGGTTTTGAAATCCACTCAGCAAGATATTTATACTATTTAATGGAGTTCCGTGTCAGTGATAGGGAATTATATGTAGATATATCTGATGGGGAAACTTTATGTAATCTCGAATCTATTGAATAAATAGGATTCACTAGATGGAAAGGATATATTCGTCTAGTTTGAGAGTGTTATATTCAGCTTGGATATGACGAGTAGACTCATAGAAAGTGATATAAGAAATGAAGGATCATTTAGAATCGGGACTAACAGTAGAAGTACTAGTTAGAGTCGGGACTAACACTAGAAATGAAGGATCATCTAAAGTTAGGACTATAACTGTAGTTATGATGGTCTTGTTGGTATACACATAAACATAGGATAAAAAATGAATGCATTCTTATAAGTTAGAGGTTGATGGTATAAGAGGTTGCTTCTATCGAGGATGAAATGAGAGAGAAATTGGTTGAGATAGTTTCGTCGTATATATATGGAGGCCTCTCAGTGCACACAGAATGGAAAAGTGATAATATTATAGTTATGGGCAAAGAGATTTAAAGGTAGGCCTAAAAGAATTTGGTTGGAATCAATAAAGAAGGATTT
The DNA here is from genome assembly GCA_012295165.1 of Asparagus setaceus. Classification (NCBI taxonomy): domain Eukaryota; kingdom Viridiplantae; phylum Streptophyta; class Magnoliopsida; order Asparagales; family Asparagaceae; genus Asparagus; species Asparagus setaceus. The sequence continues at coordinate 81,301,362 of CM022702.1, read as the reverse complement.
TGTTTAACAGAGGAGACACAAAATAGAACTGGATTGAAGACTAGGATTCATGCAACTGACCCCAAACATTGGGGATAAAAGAATTTGTTGTTGTCATACTATAACACTAGTAACTCTTGTTTCCAGGAATAATATAAAAGTACACTTAATAGACCTGAGGTCCAACTTGGAGACACTAGCCTATTGTTGTGAGCAAAGCCCAACAAAAACATAATAGGTTGTGAAAGAAATGCTGGCTTGGAAGGAAAAGATAGGCCTGTATTTGTGCGGGTGAACCTGAACTCCTAGAGCAGGTCATATATGATTAATCATAAAACTACAAAAATAGCATCAGCTGATGGACGTTTCTGAACTTTCTTATGCATCAATAAAATACAACTAACTTCTGTTAATGCCTATTTTTGCCCCCCACTGTACCATTCTTTTGTGGTGTCTATAAACATGAACAGTGGTACCATATTACTCGTTATTTCTCTCTTTTTAAAGCTTGATACAAGTGCATGTCATACGCGGCCACGGAGCAGCCATCTCATGACCCTCCATCGCAAGGAAGAAACAGTTATGTTCTTGTGCCTTCATAGGCAAAAATGAAATAAATTAATTAGGTGCCATAATGCTCCATAAACTCGGAAAAAGAATTGAATGCTTTTCGGCATTATCACTTCTTAGAACAAATAAAAAGACATAATTGAGTATTAGTCTCAATACAAAATTTTCTAAATGAAAGAGAATTGTTCAAACCGATTCTTCATCAGTCAAAATCAAGAAAATTCTTGAATAATTGTTGACAATGGTAACAAAGTACTTGTTACTAATATCTGACTCAGTTGTTTGTGGACCCCAATCGTCACAATGAACAAGTTTCGGAATTAGCTGATGCACTTTATGCTAAGTGGGAGAAAGTTGGGGGAAGAGAAAAAAAATATTAAGGTAATTAGTCTATAATTTATATGTTTTTTGCCCTATGTCTTCATAAATTTGAATGTGAAGCATTGAAATATTTTGATCAAATAATATTCAAATGCATAATTACCTTTCTAGTTCTAGTTTTCTACTATACACTTTGAAAAATGGTAAGTGCACCCCAAAAATACTTACAATCTACTTTGTACCAAACTTGCTTACCGAAGAGACTTACCCCCTCGAATCCAACATAGCTAAGTGGTGAGTTGCGTACCCGAATTCGGAATACAACCGCTAGGTACCACGTACAGTGTAACTATGATTGGAATAACCTTCAACTGAATCATTGAATGTTACAAGCCTCTAAACTCATGCACTTTGCAATCATCATTTCTCATTTTAAGATCCTGAAAAATACATTGATCACAAAAGAATTAGATGAATCAATTCTATCAGCAAGTAAGTTTGCTCATAAACAACAAATTCAAATGAAGATGCACATATGGATTAGAGGATAAATATACCGACAAGATAGGGTGAACAACATTTACCTTCTACTTTATGAAGTAACACAAAACTGAAGTAACGGAAGGAAAAGATGAGCTAATACTTATATGAAACCCAATCATGATAGAGGCACCCAAGTTCGTTATCTGAGTCCTACAGTTGGCCAATGTATGATAGGTATAGTTATGTGACTTATGTCTGAATTATGGTAGCTGTGGCAAAAGATGATGACCTTCCTCTTCAAACTGATTTGCTGATACTCTCCCTGATAAAACACCAAAGCAGATAACTCAATGCTCCGCGGTAGACTCTGAGATCATAGTGAATACAACCAAGCAGGTACATTTTGGGAAGAAATGGTGTTGCAGATCCTCACAGCGCCTTTAGACATGTTGTTCCATATCCTGGTTTTAGACTATCCAGAAAAGTCATCTGCCAGCTGTGCTCACTTGGAACATAATGATTTATATTATACCTTGTTAGACCCACAAATAAGGGCCAACTACCCTTCTAAATATGATATATGATAAAAATCATACAGTTCAGAGATGTTACTTTTGTCTGTATATAACACCAAGATATTCCCTTAGTTAAATAGTCTGCAAGTAGATCCATAGCACTATTGTCCAAAGGCTTAAGCAACGGGCGTAGTCTGAGTACTGTCTTGCTTCCATTCAATTTGTCATTGGAAACGGACTTTGGGCTGTATACTTCTCCTTTATTTTGTATCTGTTAGATTAATCTCTACAATGCTTTTTTCACTTTGGATAATTATCTCCATTTAGTTTCTGATTGGCTGATTATTCTTGAAAAAAAATTTCAGGAGCAGAAACCGGTTTTCCTTCGTCGACAGTTTTTCAATATTTATTGTCCGTATATATTGGGGTTGTAATTGTTAAACAACCGGCAAAAAAGGGGAAACAAGCTAATATTTTCTCATGGAAAAGAAAAGGCTTTGTGTTTACGAGCTAAGTTTGTTGAAGTTCCAGAATCCCAATATCTAAATAAATTGTATGCTTTAACTTTCCTGCAAACTGTCATTTTTTCTTTCCCGAGCTTGTTTTCTGCAAACTGAAAAGTTAGTTTTTGCTTTCTATTTTCACATGAATTCTTATGACCCAAGCTAGAAATGTTGGTTTTCTGAAATGATTTTCATGTGCTGTTTTCTCTTAAGCATTTAGGTCCTTAGTAGCTTTCAAATAATCTAGATTTCTCCAGCAGTTGTGAACTTGTGATTGTGAATAATATCTGCTAAATAGGTTATCGAGTTTGTTGATGGATTTGCTACCCTGCAACAGGTAAGCATAATGTTTGTGACTTTGGACAAGATTGCACAATTCGAGCCAAAATATGCTGAGATTGTACTACTGGAAAACTATGCTGCTTTTCAAAACAGGTTATAAATATGTATATTTATCTCTTTTATTATCTTTTCTATTAATTTGGTAGAAAATTGTTATGGTTTTATCTCTGTTTATCTATATTTACATTCTTGATATTATCTTTCTAATTTAATTATCATATGTGAATAAGGTATATATATAAATGCAGAGTATTTCTGACTAGAGTAATTTATCTGACTGCAGCTTTTATGATTTAGCTAATGTGGTTCCAACACTTGCAAAATTTTATCATCAAGCAAGTGAATCATATGAACAGGCTTGCACACGCCATATCAATATGGTTATTTTTATTGTATGTAGCTTTCGTTTTCTTCCTGATTCTTCTTTCCTCTGTGCGCTATCTGCTTTGTGTTCTCATAATCTTCTCATATTTCTAACATATTAACATTTTGTGGGAAAATTTATTTTCTTTGCAGCAATTTGAGAGGTTATTTCATTTTGCTCGTAGAATTGAGGAGTTGATGCAGAATTGTACACCAGAGGAGGTGAGTGAACAAGAAAATATTGAAAACTGTAAGAACTTCCATATCGGTTGATGCCTTGATGGGGTTATGCCTAATATCCCTTCCATTCACCAAAAACTCTAAAGTCTTAGTGAGGATTGACACACCCTCGCACATACACCCACTTCTATGTTCCAACCATATGCAATTAGAACTCAGATGGTCCTCTAATTGACATCAACCAGGTTGATGCAGTTAATAAAAACTTGTTTTAGTTTTAACATATTTGTATATTAGATTGTTAGTCTCCTTGACCCGTCAATCCTAATGATATTTTCCTAAAATATTTCATCTATGTGTTTCCTAATGCTATATATGAGCTGTATAATTGAAGAAAATTTAATTATTTAGCACTGTTGGTAGCCTCAGGTATTATTATAATGTCTTACACCGATGGGTCCTATGTTGCCTAAAGTTGTTTTCATCCTAATTTCTGCAAATCTTTTATTGGAATTTAGCTGCACATTTCTAAAGTTCTGCATGCTTGTTTTTCATGCATGTGAGCATCATCATGGAGACATCGACCAGTGTAGATAATTGTTTTACAGTGTTATTCTGAAAGACCATGTGGGTCATCACATGAATGATCTGTACCCTCTTCAATATGTTCACGTTCTCAAACATCTAAATAAGATGATTTAATTATTTTCTACTCATGAGCAAGGCAATCTCATGCTTTGCATTAACCCAGCCTTACTCTTGCATGGTCGAGAGTTTTCCATGAGCCGTAAGGTCATAATGTTGCATCAATGCTTCCACTATCTTTTCCAATGCAATAAAAGGGGTAATACCAAAGAGGTGTGCACAGGTTCTATTAAATTGGGAAAAAAAATTCCATGCTCTCTACTTCCAGCTCATCCATACTATGCTTTTTTCCATCTTGTATCAGTTCTTCTGTCCCCAAAATTTGTCTTTTGTTTGCAATTACCTCTACTTTTGGTTTATTATAGGAACAACCGTTATAGGTTTTATTGTAAGGTAGTCGGGTCCCATGATATCGTGTCACTATTTTCAGAACTTCAGATCATTTAGGAAGAACTTCATCATAGGTTCACGCTTTACGTGTTTTACACAAAAAATCTAATGTTGCAAGAGCGTATGGGATTTTATGGGTCTAATTATCAAAATTGTGTTCCATCAAAAAGACATTTAAGGCCGGTCAAGTTCATCCTGATGTTGCCTTGATTGGGTTCAAATGAAAAATCTCTGTTGTTTTGAAATAAACTGTATATTAATTTTCTTTCAGAGATTTGTCTCACCAACTGTTTCCCTATTACTCCCAAGTATTACTGATATTCCAAGTGGCCAATGCAATCCTATACTCATGCTGAAGCTTCTTAATCATGTCCCATCCTATAATTCTCTAATCTATTTCCATTTGGCACTTGACGCCTGGTACGCTGCACTTCTTGTCGTCGCAAAGTAAATGCAAATACTTTCTCCCGTATATTGCATGAACAGTTTTATATTCCAAGTGACCATTGCAATCGCAAGCTCATACTTAAGCTTCTTATCATGCTCCCCTTACTATTCTCTAATCTATTTCCATTTCACTCTTGAGGCCCAATATGCTGCTCTCCTTGTTGCAGAAGGTAAATGCAAATGCTTTCTATTGTCTACTGCATAAACAATTGAAAGAGACAATAGGAAGGGGAAAAAAGAACAAGTGGAAACACAAGTATTTTACATGGGAGACTCTTGATGTTGGAGGAAAAAACATGGGGCCTATCCCAGCCAACCTTTCATTATAAATATGTTATTATTACACTGTTTTAGTCTTCTTTTCTAGGCACACTATAGACTTACTAATAAATAAACTATTAACCAAAGAGGCAAAAAACTCCTTAACACAAAACTAACTGAAGTCATTCTTTATTACTACACCGGAGATGATCTCCTTGGATTCATAACCCATCACTTTAGATGGATCTTCTGATGGATGAAATTTTGATGGATATGAACCTCTGTGTTGCCCCAAGCTTCTCTATCTATAGGTAGTGGTGGAAACGAACCGAATTGAATCGAATACCATGGTATTCATATTAGTATTCAGTTAACTTTCATGAATTCGAAGTCGAACTCGAATTCATGTCGAATAAGGAAAGAGTGTTTAAATTTGGGTCGTTAATTAGACGAATATTTGTTAAATGTTCACGAATATCTCAATAGCACCCTTGTTTAAGTCACAAGATCCTCAACCATGAGGTGTTGAATTCAAACTCTACCATTTGAAGTCTTTTCTTATTTATTTTCTATAATGTTTTGCTTAATTGTTATTATGATGTTTCTATATAAGAATTATTATAGTGTACATCTATAATTCCGGGTTGGAAAGGCTTTTCGGACTTCTGCAAGCTTTCATTTATTCATATTGTTCTATGTTGACTGATTTTCCCTCTATATATATTGCTGTATGGAGCCTCAGGAAGCATGTTATCGTGAATTTTCTAGCGCAAGTTTCTTAGAGATGTTATTGTTGTGCCTAATTCAGCTTTAATCTGCAGATCCCTTTCCAGGTTGGACTGTCAAAAGCCGATCTCCGGAAAATGTTGAAATACAGCATGTCAGGAGTAAGTATAATCAGAAAGAATTTCATGCACTTACTCTCAAGTCCCACTGATACTTATTGTGTGCGATTATAGAATTTGATTTTGCATCCTATCAAAACGCTCTAATCTGTGTGTGTGTGTGGGGTTCTGAACCTTAGCATGAGGAGTAATGGGGGGCATGATGATAGATAATTTCCATGCCCCCTCTGCAGTTCACATCATCTCGCACTGTGGGTTCTGATAGGATTATTTATCATAAAATTAACTATCTTATGACAGGTTGACAAGACTATATATGCCATGTATAAGAAGTTGCAGAAGAATTTCACTTCAGAAGAGCTGTTGCCTTCTCTATGGGACAAATGCAAGGTATTCTCTGTACTCTCATCTAAAAAACGTGATGAATTTAGTATTCCATCTGAATTTGAAGTCTGATCATGTGAAAAATGTTGGTCAGATACTACTCTTCTTTCTTAAATCCGAAAAATCATAAGATAAACTTCTTTACTTATGATTAATAATGTTATTGGGATGGAAAATTAATTTGATGTGCTTCTAACCTTTTTATGCTAGCATTGTGTGACATAGGAGCCTCAACCGTATTTCACAACGAGCTAACATAGGTTGAAGGAACAGACACTAAATCATAGGTGTAAACTACCATCTATTTACACACAGAATTCTTCCCGTTTATTTATGATGATTCACCTTCATCTTAGCCTTTTCCCATCAAAATGGGATCAGACATGAAGTTCAAGCCTTCGTGAAGTTTAGGATTGGTTCCTTATGAGTTTTGTGCCAAATGTGCTGCTATGTAAACCAAGCTGCTATGTAAACCAAGGCCAAGTGAGGAGCTTGTAACAGGAGTCGCCTAGTTAGCTCATAGGAATAATTTTATCCTGTTTGTTATGTTATGTAGTTGAATCTTATGCAACCAAGGATTAGCCCTCTAAAATTCTTTTGAACTTAAAAGGAGGTGTTGAGACTTTGTTTTGATGAATATAATCACATGGACGGGGCTTGGTAGGAGCTGAAGACCCAAACATGAGGATATTTTTCTATAAATTTTCAAATGATTGGACTCTAAACATTCTAAATCTGAATAATAATCCTTCCTTCAGAACTGTTTAGATGTTTAAATAACATGCAAGTGTGTCCTCAACGTCATCCGAGTAAAACACAAATTATTTAACTGTGTCAAAAGTAGAATACACTTGATTTATGTGATCCTTTCAAGTCGGTCTTCATCTACACAAAGGGTATGGAGAGAGATTCGAAATAGGATGGATCAAAAGAGAGACCTATCCCCTTCAGTCCCAATACAAGATCTCAAGAGTATTTTAACTTTCTCCCTGAAATATTTAATAGGACAAATTTTTGAAATAGACCTTCTCAAAAACAAATTTATCAATTTCAACCTATTTGCAAAATATTTGTCAAAATCGACCTGGTTTCAGCTATGTCAGCAAAACTAGATCGATTTTGAAAAAAAAGTTTCCGAACTCCATGGGATTGGCAATCCCGTAGAGCTAAATTGTATGTTAAACTCTATGGGATTTCCAATCCCGTTGACTCTACGAATTTTTTTTATAAAAAATTGAACTAGTTCCCGAAATATTTATCAAAATCAACCTAGTTTCAGCCAACGTGGCAGGTCTATTTTGATAAATATTTTGAGAATAGGTCAATTTTAGTGATTTTTTTTTTTTTTTGAAAGGTCTAATTCAAAATTTTGTCCTACTTAATACCGGGAGACAATTTACTTCATTGGGAAGAATTTCACCTCTTGATGAAATTCTCTCTAATCTGTTGTTTTCTCTCTCGCGTTCTTTTCTGACATGCTAGTTTTTTCGGTATCTTTTCATGCAAGGAGCACTTTAGTTTCTGGTCTACCATAGTCGGTAAATAGCCCCAAGGCTGTTGAAATTCCATTGGTGAAACCTCCTTCCAATGTGAATCTTTAGTTAACTGAACATTGACCTCCTATCATACAACCGCTAAATATGTGTTATTGGTTCAATATTATTGGGTAGATATTAATTGTCCAAGAATCGTCCTTTCTAGGTTTGTGATCAGGACTCGGGTTGTTTTGTTGGATGCTCGGACTAAAGATTGGATGGCTGAACGATTTCAAAAAGGATTTTTTCCCCCTTTTTTGAGGGTGTTTGGGAGGGCTTAAGTTTTTAAGCTTATAAGTTATGCTAGCTTTTAGTGACTTTTGGCTTTTTTGATAAAAATATTATGAAAATTGTTTGGATAGAATAGTAATTTTTTTGGTCAAACCTAGCTTATTTAGGTGAGCTTATAAGCTAGTTTTTGAAAAGCTGGAGTATACCAGCTTTTCAAAATGAGACTTATAAGTTAACTTATTTGATATTTTACCAAACATGTAGATATGAAAAGCTAGTTTAAAAGCTAGTTTGACCAAAAAATAAGCTCCCCCAAACACCCTCTTTGTTTTTATTAGACTAGGATTGATAGTTGTATTATACCATAAATCATTAAATTAAGTGATCAATGTCAATGAATGTACTTATTATCTAATTAATTAAAATTTTATTTCCTAGACTGTTAAAGTAATATCAAATTAATTTCTTAAACTAGATTATCCATTTACATAGTTAAAAAATGTGATTATTAAGAATATAGAAATGTAAAGAAGAACGGAAATATGTGATAAAAATAATTAGTAGTTTTGGCTAATATCGTAAAAGAGATGTATAAAATAATTTTGTTAGTCAAATGATGCATAATCCCTTCCCTCAATTGCCCACCCAAACTGAACTTTCTCACCCATAAAGAAAATATTTCTCATCCAAGTCCTTAATTGTTAAATGCAAAATCCTCATCCCAAAACTTTTTCAATCCAAACCAGGGGCTAGAAATTCGGACTTCTTTTTTGTATTGGATTCTGTAGTCCTAATCCTTATTTCAGCTTTTATTCATTATCATGAAAATTAGAGGGAGAAGTAGGGTAGACATCTTTGCAAATGATTATTACAAAACTAAACAGTAGAAAACATAGTATCTGATTTCTGAAAGACTTCAACAATTTGTTTTGCAGAAAGACTTTTTGGATAAGTACGAGAGTTTTCTTAAATTGATCGCGAAGATATATCCCAGTGAACCCATTCCCTCTGTCTCAGAGATGCGAGACCTCCTCGCCTCCATGTAGATGTGCAGAAATTTTGACCTCTCTTTCCGAGGAAGAGCATACGTTTTCTTCTTTCCCATTTATTTTCAAGTCTATTCAATTTATTAAAATATTGTATCTAAGTTTCCGTTTGTTTTGGAGCCATTTGCTGCGAAATTGAACTTTCATCTCTTTTTATCTAGCATTCTCATTTTAATTGCTAGAACCTTACTGTGCCTATGACGACACCTACTGCCCGTGTATTTATTTGTAAGATAGATCACAATCAATTTCATGGATTCAGAGCAACAATTGCTTCTATTTGTAACTTTGTTACTCTACTTTTTGAATAATTCATGAGTTGGAAGATTTTGAGTTGGGTCTACTTCTTTCTCAGAAATGCATAATCGCAAGAAAAAGCAATGCTCAAATAAAAGCGTTAATGTTTTCCGCCCTTGGCCATTTATCTTTGGTATCTTTTTGCATATAATACTTAATTTGTTTGCACCAATTATGCAAGTTGATTTTACTTTTAATAGGCAAATGTCATAACAAAAACTGATTACAACCAAAACAAATATTAGTTGGCATGAGTGCCTTTTGTATCTAAAAAAAAAAAATCAAAGAAATTCCATGATAACACTTGTATGTAATCTAAACTAGCGGGTTGCGCTCTTTATTGAGGCACAAGAAATAGATTTAGTTGTAATAGAGATGAGAGACATGGGAGCCTATATTTCTTTTTGAAATTAGATAATGTCGTAGAAAAAGCTCGGTCGACGAACTCCAAAGAAGCATGCAAATTCAAAGCAAATCCAAAGAAGCTTAAGCGGATGTAAATCCAAAGAAGCTAGCACGACCCCACAGAAGGTCAAGCAGATGCAAATCTGAAGAAGCTGCCCTGCGACAAAAAGGATACTTCTGGGAGAAAAGCCTAATTTTTTACACTTCTGATCAATTCTCTGGTACTGAACCGGATCCCGATACCACCCAATCTCACCTGGTTAACTAGGAGAACTTGAAAGCCACGGTTGCTTACCATAAATCTTCTGGCATAGGAATATGCTGCAACTGTTATAATATCCGGAATAAAAAAGGAAGAAGGGAAGAAGAGGTCAGGAAAGAAGGGGAGAATGAAGCCAGAGAAATAGTTGGATTAGGGAGGAGGAAGTAGAGATGATTTATAGTCATACAAAGCATTAAAGCTAGCGTTTGGTAGCTGCAGGAGTAGGGGTGCATTCGGTTTGGATACGGTTTGGATATGACACTTACCATATCCATATCCGCTTTCTAAAAATGGATACGAAAACTGATACGGTTCGGATATTAGAGAAGCGGATACGGGTACGATACATATATTAATCAGATATTTGAGAATGACAAAAAATACATATGATTATAATATTTTGCAAACTAAATATAACTAAAAAAATATTCATTTATTAAACATAATCAAGATAAGTTTATATAATTCATTTATTAAACATAATCATAAAATATTCATTTATAATTTTGATATAGCTGCGTGGCTTGGTAGGACTTATCACTCGTGTTTCACTTTAAATGACGTCCATGGACCGCTCTTTAAAGTAACGCAAGGGATCGTTCCTACTAAGCCACGGCTCTGTGTATTCTTTCCCTGCCATATATATAATACTTCTTATGAATAGGGCTAACAGCTCTATTTTTGCGTCAAAAAAAAAAAGTTTATATAAGCATATAGAAATTGTCACCTCATAGACATAAATACTAGTCCTCATGTAGACCAATCTTAACAAATTGTATGAACTCTTCAAACACACTCTTATCTTTAATATAAGTACCCGAGTGTTGGTATGCATCCTTGCATAAACTATCCTGGAATGAGTTGTGAATCCTAATTCTATATCACTAAATACAACCTGGGTGTTGGCTTGCACTTAATCCTAATTCTACTCGTCTGAGAATTCATTTCCTTGAAAACTAACAAGTTGTTTACAACCTGAAATCAAGTTACATCTGGGTGATTAATAGAAAATATCAATACATCCAATGCTATGTTTTACAACCAAATGCATGCCGTTATTGGGGCCCAGATTATACAAAAATATTTATTTTAGAGAATCCTCAAGATTACATTGGTCACAAACTCACAGCAGATATCGCATTATGAAGATATGCATTCACCAAAACAAGCCAATAATATTTGTAAACACTTTACCTATATAATTCTCAAGTCTGTTAATCTAAACAATAAAAAAGTGCAGAAACTGTATCCGGATATCCAAAGTATTCGCAATTTCGACCTGAAAATCGTATCTGGATGACAAATCAAAACCATAACCGTATCCGAAATCATATCTGGTTTTAATTTTTCCCTACCATATCCGTTTTATAAATAGATACGATTGCGGTCGGTCCGGATGTATCCAGACTGTTTTGCACCCCTATGTAAGAGGTGTCACGGTTTAAAATTCAGAGATACTTACTAATGATGTAATTTCTTTTAGTTTTTTTCTGAGTTTCTAATGCAGGACGGGTAGTGTGCCTGACAAGTCAAACTGCACAAGTTCTGCAGATATGTCAGGGAGTGATGTAATGCAAGGACTCGACCTGGAGTTACTCAGAAATAAGGATGAATAAACCAGAACTTACTTTGCTTTCCCATTTAAGGGCATGTTTGATTAATACAAGTGTTAGGAATAAGAATTAGCTTCAAGAAATAATTTTCAAAATAACCCCAAGGCTGTGGAAATTCCATTGGAGAAACCTCCTTCCAATGTGAATCTTTAGTTAACTAACCATTGACCTCCCATCATACAACCGCTAAATAGGCGTTATTGGTTCAAGATTATTGGGTAGATCTTAATTGTCCAAGAATCCTCCTTTCTCGGTTTGTGATCAGGACTCGGGTTGTTTTGTTGGATGCTCGGACTAAAAATTGGACGATTTCAAATAGGATTTTCCCCCCCTTTTTTGTTTTTATTAGACTAGGATTGATAGTTGTATTATACCATAAATCATTAAATTAAGTGATCAATGTCAATGAATGTACTTATAATCTAATTAATTAAAATTTTATTTCCTAGACTGTTAAAGTAATATCAAATTAATTTCTTAAACTAGATTATCCATTTACATAGTTAAAAAATGTGATTATTAAGAATATAGAAATGTAAAGAAGAACGGAAATATGTGATAAAAAATAATTAGTAGTTTTGGCTAATATCGTAAAAGAGATGTATAAAATAATTTTGTTAGTCAAATGATGCATAATCCCTTCCCTCAATTTCCCACCCAAACCAAACTTTCTCACCCATAAAGAAAATATTTCTCATCCAAGTCCTTAATTGTTAAATGCAAAATCCTCATCCCAAAACTTTTTCAATCCAAACCAGGTGCTAGAAATTCGGACTTCTTTTTTGTTTTGGATTCTGTAGTCCTAATCCTTATTTCAGCTTTTATTCATTATCATGAAAATGAGAAGGAGAAGTATGGTAGACATCTTTGCAAATGATTATTACAAAACTAAACAGTAGAAAACATACTATCTGATTTCTGAAGGACTTCAACAATTTGTTTTGCAGAAAGACTTTTTGGATAAGTACGAAAGTTTTCTTAAATTGATCGCAAAGATATATTCCAGTGAACCCATTCCCTCTGTCTCAGAGATGCGAGACCTCCTCGCCTCCATGTAGATGTGCAGAAAATTTGACCTCTTTTTCCCGGGAACAGCACAAGTTTTCTTCTTTCCCATTTATTTTCAAATCTATTCAATTTATTAAAATATTGTATCTAAGTGAGTTTCTGTTGGTTTTGGAGCAATTTGCTGCTAAATTGAACTTTTATCTCTTTTTATCTAGCATTCTCATTTTAATTGCTAGAACCTTACTGTGCCTATGACGACACTACTGCCCGTGTATTTATTTGTTAGATGGATCTCGATCAATTTCATGGATTCAGAACAACAATTGCTTCTATTTGTCTAATTTTGTAACTCCACTTCTTGAATGATTCATGTGTTGGAAGATTTCAATTTGAGCGTACTATTTTCTCAGAAATGTATAATCGAAGAAAAAGCAATGCCCAGATAAAAACATTGATGTTTTTCGCCCTTGGCCATTTATCTTTGGTATCTTTTTGCATATAATACTTAATTTGTATGTAATATCACCTTGTATGTAATCTTAAATAAAATATTGGTTGGCATACGTGCCTTTTAAATCTACAAAAAAATATCAAAGAAATTCCAAGGAAACACTTGTATGTAATCTAAACTAGTGTGTTGTGCTCTTTATTGATGCACAAGAAATAGATTCAGTTGTAATAGAGAGATGAGACATTGGAGCCTGTATTCCTTTTGACATTAGATAAAGTCGGAGAAAAACTCGGTCGGTGAGTAAACTTGAAAGAAGCTTAAGCGCATTCGTGTGTTGAGGGGACGAAAGGATACTTCTGAGAGATATCGCCTCCAATCTATCAAGGTTAACCAGGTGAAATTGAAAGTCAATGGTTGCTTACCATAAATCTTCTGGAATAGGAAGATGATGCCAACTGTTATAATATCCAGAATCAAAAAGGGAGAAGGGAAGAAGAGGTCAGGAAAGAAGGGAAGAAAGGAAGAATGAGGCCAGGGAAGTAGTTGGATTAGGGAGGAGGAAGTGGAGATGATTTATAGTCATACAAAGCATTAAAGCTAGCGTTTGGTAGCTGCAAGAGGTGTCAGTGTCGCGGGTTAAAATTCAGAGATACTTACCATGGAGGGAGGAGCTGAACACTTTTTTTTTTCTTTTCTCTTTCTTTCTTTTTTGTATTTTAAATATTTGGAACCAAGCTCATTAGATACTTATAGGCGGCCATCAATGAGAGAATTGGGAGAATTGTGGTCTTCAACAGTAATTATCACGATCTTGTGCGCATGCGAGCTTTTGACTTGTTGGGCTCACGAGCAGAGATCTCTAGGGCCCGGTTGGTTGCATTTTTTTCTCGTGAAAGTTAGTGTAGCATCTGACAGCTACAGTAACTTACACCCCAAAACGCTTCTTAAAGCAGTGTTTTGGGTGTGAAAGTTATTGTAGCTGTCAGATGCTACAGTACTTCACGACAAAAAAAATGCAACAAACCGGGCCCTTAGCTATCGGCAGAATTGAGCCTGTGAGTACTTTTGGCGAGGCCTGAGTCACGAGATGTATATTGCGGTCATCTACAGGATTCCCTCTGCGGATGAGAGTGTTGAGTAGTTCTTCACCATTTATATGGGATGTTTGTTTCCACTGGATTTGGTTAGAAATCCCCATGAAAAATTTGGGCTTCATATAGTGTTGTGTTTCAGATCTGCTTTTCATCAGTAAATTCTGTTGTTTGTTTGCAAAGAATATTAGATTATGAGAAATTGATGGAAAGTGTTGTTCAGCGGGTTCATCTCAACAGAACACAAGATCATCCCTAGCTATAAGTTTCAATTTTGTGGATCACATGACAAATAATGAGAGAGAAATCAGAATTCGGGAATCATTTTCAAACTTATATAACTTTCTACCAAATAGACAACAAATTTCTAAGAAAAGTGAGACATAGTAGCTTTGCTTATCAATTTACTGCAGAAACAAACATAAATGGGTTGATTGCGGATAAACCCTGCAGTTCAATTATTGCAAATTTACCCGGAGTTAAAAAAAGTTATTCTCTTATGCGTGCATTAATATAAAAGAATTCGAAAGTTTCTAGCATCCCCTCTTTTTTGTAAGCTTTTAATGGTTGTTCTTACTATGGGTAAATAAAATTAATAGGTTCTGCTCTAAAGTTTCTAGCATCCTCTCTTTTTTGTAAGCTTTTAATGGTTGTTCCTACTATGGATAAATAAAATTAACAGGTTCTGTCTTGAGACTTGCAGCGAATTCCCCAAGATTGTTGAAATTCCCACGGTAGAAATCTACTTCCGATGTGAATCTTTAATTAACTAAACACAGACCCTCTTCAGTCATACAATCACTAGATAGGTGTTATTGGTTCAAGAGTATTAATGGGTAGAACTCAATTGTTTTTAGTTCGCTAAACTTTCTAGGATTTGGGGTGGGAAAACAATTCTAGGAACAAAAAGTTATGGCGAGAGTCAAAGATTATAGTCTTATATTAATGGACCTTTTTATGTGCTGAAAACCTAAACTCAGATAGCGGTAACAATTTTTAAGTTTTGCATAAACTTCGTGGCCAAGAAGATTTGAATCTACCGCCTCGATACCATTTTAGATTTAAGTCCTCTAACTATTACACCAAAACTCCAAAGTTATTGTGAAAATTGAGGATTATAGTTTGATATTAATTCTAACACTAAAGCGTATTACGAGAACAAAAAGTATAAACACTAGTTCTTTGTTGGTTTCCTGGAGATGCACATGAACACGTAGCATAAGTTTTACTATTAGATGCTATCCGTAGTTCCTGATGCTAGTAAAAATGAGTATTTCTTTCGTTCAATCTACAAGCACATTACTTAGTTAGCTAATGAAAGTGTTAGATTTAAATCTAATTAAATCTATTTGTGGGCACATATGTTAAATTAATGTGTAAATCTATCACTTAAGGAAACTCACTAAAGTGATCAATTAAGTTGGGTTATCGGTATTTATATATTGTCATGGGCTAAATGTGCAGATACCAGTTGTAATTACAATTTGATGAGGGGCCAAATTGTAAAAGTGCAACACCTATATATATGGGGTTATGGTCCCTAATCTAGGGTTAACTCAAGTCGAACCTCGCCGTTCGAACTCAAGTCGAACCTCGCCGTTCGAACTCAAGTCGAACCTCGCCGTTCGAACTCAAGTCGAACCTCGCCGTTCGAACTCAAGTCGAACCTCGCCGTTCGAACTCAAGTCGAACCTCAGAGTTCAAACTCAAGTCGAACTCGCTCGAACTCAAGTCGAACCTCGCCGTTCGAACTCAAGTCGAACCTCGCCGTTCGAACTCAAGTCGAACCTCGCCGTTCGAACTCAAGTCGAACTCGCTCGAACTCAAGTCGAACTCGTAGTTCAAACTCAAGTCGAACCTCGCCGTTCGAACTCAAGTCGAACTCGTAGTTCAAACTCAAGTCGAACTCGTAGTTCAAACTCAAGTCGAACCTCGCCGTTCGAACTCAAGTCGAACCTCGCCGTTCGAACTCAAGTCGAACCTCGCCGTTCGAACTCAAGTCGAACCTCGCCGTTCGAACTCAAGTCGAACTCGCTCGAACTCAAGTCGAACTCGCTCGAACTCAAGTCGAACTCGCTCGAACTCAAGTCGAACTCGTAGTTCAAACTCAAGTCGAACCTCAGAGTTCAAACTCAAGTCGAACCTCGCCGTTCGAACTCAAGTCGAACCTCGCCGTTCGAACTCAAGTCGAACCTCGCCGTTCGAACTCAAGTCGAACCTCGCCGTTCGAACTCAAGTCGAACTCGTAGTTCAAACTCAAGTCGAACTCGCTCGAACTCAAGTCGAACCTCGCCGTTCGAACTCAAGTCGAACTCGCTCGAACTCAAGTCGAACCTCAGAGTTCAAACTCAAGTCGAACCTCGCCGTTCGAACTCAAGTCGAACCTCGCCGTTCGAACTCAAGTCGAACTCGCTCGAACTCAAGTCGAACCTCGCCGTTCGAACTCAAGTCGAACCTCGCCGTTCGAACTCAAGTCGAACCTCGCCGTTCGAACTCAAGTCGAACCTCGCCGTTCGAACTCAAGTCGAACTCGCTCGAACTCAAGTCGAACTCGCTCGAACTCAAGTCGAACTCGTAGTTCAAACTCAAGTCGAACCTCGCCGTTCGAACTCAAGTCGAACCTCGCCGTTCGAACTCAAGTCGAACCTCGCCGTTCGAACTCAAGTCGAACTCGTAGTTCAAACTCAAGTCGAACCTCGCCGTTCGAACTCAAGTCGAACCTCGCCGTTCGAACTCAAGTCGAACCTCGCCGTTCGAACTCAAGTCGAACTCGCTCGAACTCAAGTCGAACCTCGCCGTTCGAACTCAAGTCGAACTCGTAGTTCAAACTCAAGTCGAACCTCGCCGTTCGAACTCAAGTCGAACCTCGCCGTTCGAACTCAAGTCGAACTCGTAGTTCAAACTCAAGTCGAACTCGTAGTTCAAACTCAAGTCGAACCTCGCCGTTCGAACTCAAGTCGAACCTCAGAGTTCAAACTCAAGTCGAACCTCGCCGTTCGAACTCAAGTCGAACCTCGCCGTTCGAACTCAAGTCGAACTCGCTCGAACTCAAGTCGAACCTCGCCGTTCGAACTCAAGTCGAACCTCGCCGTTCGAACTCAAGTCGAACCTCGCCGTTCGAACTCAAGTCGAACCTCGCCGTTCGAACTCAAGTCGAACCTCGCCGTTCGAACTCAAGTCGAACCTCGCCGTTCGAACTCAAGTCGAACCTCGCCGTTCGAACTCAAGTCGAACCTCGCTCAACTCAAGTCGAACCTCGCCGTTCGAACTCAAGTCGAACTCGCTGCTCGAACTCAAGTCGAACTCGCTCGAACTCAAGTCGAACCTCGCCGTTCGAACTCAAGTCGAACCTCGTAGTTCAAACTCAAGTCGAACCTCGCTCAACTCAAGTCGAACCTCGCCGTTCGAACTCAAGTCGAACCTCGCTCAACTCAAGTCGAACCTCGCAGCTCAAACTCAAGTCGAACCTCGTAGTTCAAACTCAAGTCGAACTCGCTCGAACTCAAGTCGAACCTCGTAGTTCAAACTCAAGTCGAACTCGTAGTTCAAACTCAAGTCGAACCTCGCAGCTCAAACTCAAGTCGAACTCGCTCGAACTCAAGTCGAACTCGCCGCTCAACTCAAGTCGAACTCGCTCGAACTCAAGTCGAACCTCGCAGCTCAAACTCAAGTCGAACCTCGCAGCTCAAACTCAAGCGAGCCTCGCTCAATTCGTGCAAACTCAATTAAATTTCGGTGTTAATCAATTATTTCATTCAAGTATTATGACACTAAGGAATTAAGTTGGTCTCTCATTCTAAATGATTAATTGAAGCAAGATGTTGCCAAAGTAACCTCTCTTGTGTAGATTGTTCATGAAGGATGTTAGATGGTTGTGTGTATACTTTTTCGAGTAGATATTTAATCGCCCAAAGGAAGATTAATATTTATTTAGATCAGATACGACTGTGATGATAAACGCGACAATTATAAGGTTTACATGTGGATAACAAATCAATCCAAAGATGGGTTTGTTGTTTGACATGTGTTATTGTCGATGTTTGATCATTGCAACAAGATATCACTTGCGCTAATATTACCGCCCAAAGACTTGATATTAATGTTGTACAAGATATCTTGGATGGGGATATGTCATTATTTGAATTTTATTGATTAATAATTACAGCTATTAATGTGAAAATCTTTTGTCAACTCAATTCCCATGCTAAATGGGTCTAATTTTAAGATTTGGAAAGAGAACATTTTAATTGTTCTTGGTCGCATGGATCTAGACCTTGCATTAAGAATCGAACAACCTCAACCTCTCATCGCGGAAAGCACTCCGATGCAAAGAAGGAGTATGAGAGGTGGAGCGCTCAAATCGCATGAGTCTCATGATCATCAAGCTGCATTCTAAGCCTTTAGGGCAATGTAATCCGGGATTACTAAAGCCAAAGATTTCCTTGCCGAATTGAGAAACGCTTTGCTAAAACGATAGTAGAAACAAGCACGCTATTAGCTCGCTTGATTTCAATGAAGTATAAAGGCAAAGGAAATATCGTGGAGTACATTATGGAAATGTCTCATATTGCTTCAAAACTTAAGGCATCAAACTCGATCTATGTGATGAGTTATTGGTGCATCTCAGGTTGCCGTCTCTTCTCGCACACTTTAATCAATTTAAGGTCGCTTATAATCGCTGTAAGGAGAAATGGACTCAATGAGCTCATTTCATATCGTGGTGCAAGAAGAAGATAGATTGAAGCAAGATAAGACGAAAGTGCTCATTTGGCTTCACCATAAGGATAAGGGCAAGAAAAGAAAGAATGATAAGGAAGTCGCTATGGTTCAGCTCAAAAGAAACAACATAAGGATAATCGTGGTTGTTTCTTTTGTCATAAGGATGGACACGCAAAGAAGGATCAGACCAAATATCACCGGCGGTCAAAAAGGGTAATGCCTTACTTTGGTCCGCTCGAGGTTAATTTAGTCTCAGCATCTAGAAACACTTGGTGGTTAGACTCGTGCTACTACTCACATAAGTGTTTCTATGTGGTTGGTTTGCCACCAAAGCCAACCGATGGTGAAAGATATATCTTTGTGGCGATGGCCAATCGGTAGATGTGGAAGCAATTGGGCACTTTAGGTTGCTTTTAGAACTGGTTCATATTTGGACTTAAAAGATACTTTTGGATAAGTACGAAAGTTTTCTTAAATTGATCGCAAAGATATATTCCAGTGAACCCATTCCCTCTGTCTCAGAGATGCGAGACCTCCTCGCCTCCATGTAGATGTGCAGAAAATTTGACCTCTTTTCCCGGGAACAGCACAAGTTTTCTTCTTTCCCATTTATTTTCAAATCTATTCAATTTATTAAAATATTGTATCTAAGTGAGTTTCTGTTGGTTTTGGAGCAATTTGCTGCTAAATTGAACTTTTATCTCTTTTTATCTAGCATTCTCATTTTAATTGCTAGAACCTTACTGTGCCTATGACGACACTACTGCCCGTGTATTTATTTGTTAGATGGATCTCGATCAATTTCATGGATTCAGAACAACAATTGCTTCTATTTGTCTAATTTTGTAACTCCACTTCTTGAATGATTCATGTGTTGGAAGATTTCAATTTGAGCGTACTATTTTCTCAGAAATGTATAATCGAAGAAAAAGCAATGCCCAGATAAAAACATTGATGTTTTTCGCCCTTGGCCATTTATCTTTGGTATCTTTTTGCATATAATACTTAATTTGTATGTAATATCACCTTGTATGTAATCTTAAATAAAATATTGGTTGGCATACGTGCCTTTTAAATCTACAAAAAAATATCAAAGAAATTCCAAGGAAACACTTGTATGTAATCTAAACTAGTGTGTTGTGCTCTTTATTGATGCACAAGAAATAGATTCAGTTGTAATAGAGAGATGAGACATTGGAGCCTGTATTCCTTTTTGACATTAGATAAAGTCGGAGAAAAAACTCGGTCGGTGAGTAAACTTGAAAGAAGCTTAAGCGCATTCGTGTGTTGAGGGGACGAAAGGATACTTCTGAGAGATATCGCCTCCAATCTATCAAGGTTAACCAGGTGAAATTGAAAGTCAATGGTTGCTTACCATAAATCTTCTGGAATAGGAAGATGATGCCAACTGTTATAATATCCAGAATCAAAAAGGGAGAAGGGAAGAAGAGGTCAGGAAAGAAGGGAAGAAAGGAAGAATGAGGCCAGGGAAGTAGTTGGATTAGGGAGGAGGAAGTGGAGATGATTTATAGTCATACAAAGCATTAAAGCTAGCGTTTGGTAGCTGCAAGAGGTGTCAGTGTCGCGGGTTAAAATTCAGAGATACTTACCATGGAGGGAGGAGCTGAACACTTTTTCTTTTCTTTTCTCTTCTCTTTCTTTCTTTTTTGTATTTTAAGTATTTGGAACAAAGCTCATTAGATACTTATAGGCGGCCATCAATGAGAGAATTGGGAGAATTGTGGTCTTCAACAGTAATTATCACGATCTTGTGCGCATGCGAGCTTTTGACTTGTTGGGCTCACGAGCAGAGATCTCTAGGGCCTGGTTGGTTGCATTTTTTTCTCGTGAAAGTTAGTGTAGCGTCGACAGCTCTGATGGCTTTAAACTAACTTCTTGAAACAGTGTTTTGGGTGTGAAGATGCTTAGGCGTCGGATCTCTAATACTTCCGCGACAAAAATGCAACAAACCGGCCCTTAGCTATCGGCAGAATTGAGCCTGTGAGTACTTTTGGCAGAGGCCTGAGTCACGAGATGTATATTGCGGTCATCTACAGGATTCCCTCTGCGGATGAGAGTGTTGAGTAGTTCTTCACCATTTATATGGGCTGTTTGTTTCCACTGGATTTGGTTAGAAATCCCCATGAAAAATTTGGGCTTCATATAGTGTTGTGTTTCAGATCTGCTTTTCATCAGTAAATTCTGTTGTTTGTTTGCAAAGAATATTAGATTATGAGAAATTGATGGAAAGTGTTGTTCAGCGGGTTCATCTCAACAGAACACAAGATCATCCCTAGCTATAAGTTTCAATTTTGTGGATCACATGACAAATAATGAGAGAGAAATCAGAATTCGGGAATCATTTTCAAACTTATATAACTTTCTACCAAATAGACAACAAATTTCTAAGAAAAGTGAGAGATAGTAGCTTTGCTTATCAATTTACTGCAGAAACAAACATAAATGGGTTGATTATGGATAAACCCTGCAGTTCAATTATTGCAAATTTACCCGAGTTAAAAAGTTATTCTCTTATGTGCATTAATATAAAAGAATTCGAAAGTTTCTAGCATCCCTCTTTTTGTAAGCTTTTAATGGTTGTTCTTACTATGGGTAAATAAAATTAATAGGTTCTGCTCTAAAGTTTCTAGCATCCTCTCTTTTGTAAGTTTTAATGGTTGTTCCTACTATGGATAAATAAAATTAATAGGTTCTGTTTTGAGACTTGCAGCGAATTCCCCAAGATTGTTGAAATTCCCATGGTAGAAATCTACTTCCGATGTGAATCTTTAATTAACTAAACACAAACCCCCTTCAGTCATACAATCACTAGATAGGTGTTATTGGTTCAAGAGTATTAATGGGTAGAACTCAATTGTTTTTAGTTCGCTAAACATTCTAGGATTTGGGGTGGGAAAACAATTCTAGGAACAAAAAGTTATGGCGAGAGGCAAAGATTATAGTCTTATATTAATGGACCTTTTTATGTGCTGAAAACCTAAACTCAGATAGCGGTAACAATTTTTTAAGTTTTGCATAAACTTCGTGGCCAGCAAGATTTGAATCTGGGCTGCTCTGATACCATTTTAGATTTAAGTCCCTCTAACTATTACACCAAAACTCCAAAGTTATTGTGAAAATTGAGGATTATAGTTTTATATTAATTCTAACACTAAAGCGTATGACGAGAACAAAAAGTATAAAGACTAGTTCTTTGTTGGTTTCCGGGAGATGCACATGAACACTTAGTATAAGTTTTACTATTAGATGCTATCCGTAGTTCCTGATGCTAGTAAAAATGAGTATTTCTTTCGTTCAATCTACAAGCACATTACTTAGTTAGCTAATGAAAGTTCTCACACGAATCAGCTTTCGCTCCATTGTACGTAGCCACATTCGTATTCATTAATAAATCATTATCATGAAACTTTGAGAGAGAACTAGGGGAGACATTCTTGCAACTGATTACTACAAAACTGAGCAATTGAAAACTTGCTTTCAAGTTTCTAACACGCTTTAATTTTGTGCTGCAGATAATCTTTGGATACTTTTCAACTGATTGTGAAGATATAAATCCCACTGAACCAATTCCCTCTTTGCCAGAGATGCGATGGCCTCCTCGCGTCCATATGTAGATGAGAACAAGTTTTCTTTCTTTTCCATTTATTTTCAAGACTATTCAATTCATTAGCATATTGTATCTGAGCAAGTTTCTGTTGGTTTGGGAGCAATTACTGGTAATGAAATTGAATTTGTATCTTTGTACCTAACATATTCATTTGAACTGGTACAGCACTTCCTCTGTGTATTTATCTATTAGACCTCAATCAATTTCATGGATTCAAACTAAACAAGAACCATATTGCTTACATTTATCTAACTTTCTAAGTCTACTTGCTGAGCGATTGATGAGTTGGAAGAATTCATGCTGCGCCTGCTTCACTCTCACATGCATGTGCATAACCCAAGATAAATCAATGCCCAAATACCCTTAATTTGCCATTTATTTTAGTATCTTTTTGCATTTACATCAGCCGGCAAATTATACAAGCTGATCTTACATTTAAAAAGGAGAATTGTTATACCACAAATGGATTACAATCAATAGAAACAAAGGAATTCCAAAGAAATATGTGTACGTAGCTATTATTTTGCACCGTGCTCCTTGTTGAAGAAAGAGATGGATTCCTCTATAATAGAGGTGGTACATGTCATAGCTCTGTACTCTTTTTTGGCAATCGATTGAGCTGTAAGTTATCATTTTTATTTTTAATAATGTACATCTGCTTCCATAGAAAACAATTAAGTTCATAGTATAACATGAAGTTTACACTAGAGCAAATATTAAAATTAAAAAATACTATTGCTGCAAGATAACCAGAAGTTGGAACGAAAGAAAGAAAAAAAAATTTTTTTTTTTGGAAATTTCCCGATACCATCCAATCCCTCAAGCTTAACTAGAAGAACGTGGGAGTCTTCAAGGTTGCTTGACATATATCTTCGGAAAAGAAAGTTTACAAGGAAAAGTAGGATAGGAATTGAAGGAGATGGAGTTGATTTATAGTAAAATAAATCATCATAGCCATACTTTTTCTCAGCCAAGAGTCGTCACGGGTTAAAATTCAGAGAAAATGATGCATTCAATTTCTTTTCTGAGTCACTATTGTAGTCACGGATGATACCGTGGCTGGAATTTCACAAGCATCCGTGCCTGATGCCAATGCTCAAGTATGACATGAGATGCCATGAAATTTAACATCTTTTTATCGTACATTTGAGTACAAAAAAATATTAAAATTAATATAAAACTATAACTCTACTCTCATCATAACTTCAGGCGGGTTTTGGTGTAATGGTTAGACGGACTTTAATATGATAACTAGACAACCTACGTTCAAATCCCACGGACACCGCTACATGAGTCTCGTTTTTGGCCAATAAAAAAAGGGTGCTCAACCTGCAGGAGTATGTTAGAATTAATATAAAACTTCAAAGCTTTGGTGAGAGTAGAGAATTATAGTTTTATACTAGTTGTTGCCCATGCAATGCATGGGGTTTAAATTAATATTCTTGTATGTATATTAAACTTTAGTGAAAGAGATAAGTCAAAAATAAGATTTTTAATAGAAAAAATAAAACAAAATGAATGATTTAATAGAAAATTCCAAAATGTGGATAGTAGTGGATTAAGATGAGATGTAGAAAAAATGATTGTTAGTTATTAAATGTCAGAGCCCTTAAGATTTGACAAGTGGAAAAAAGCATGCAACCATGTTTTTACTTTATGAATATAGTAGTATTGATTAATTAAAAGGTCACAAAAATAATACATTTTAAAAACTATGAAATAAATAAATTTAAACCAATACCAATATGCTCAGATTTTGTGTACCTTATAACATAGATGTCTTTACTTTGAAGGATGAATATGCCACAGCAACTTTCAAAGATCAAAGGGATAATAAAATTAGGAACACCATATTGTTCTAGCCACATCAAAAATTTAAAACTCTTGTTTGATTAGATATTGTTGCAACACTAAAAGCTAGTTGCAATAACAAATTAATCTAAAAATAAAGGTGTTGGAACAAAACTTAAAATCAAGAATGTTGCTACATCATGTGTTGAAACATCATCAACATTTATTGTTCCAGCTTCTCCTAACCAAACACTTAAGAGTAAAGAAGTGAATGTTCAAAATTTATACCACTACAGTTACACCCTTATTTTACAAGTTAATCATATTTCTGAAGCTTTAGAAAGCTATTTATTATTGTTTATTAGCACTACTTAGAGTTAAATTAACTTTAAAAGTGAATGTACAATAATTCTATTTGCACATTTGATAGGAAGGTAACTTTATTTTACAATAGTTCTAATTTGCACATTTTAATTAGCATTACTTGAGTTAATCTAACTTTATTTTACACATTTTTATAACAATATCTGCTAAAGATTTTTCTTTCCCAAAAATTCTAACGTATAGATGTAAATTTTATATATTTTTACAAAGAATATACATGTAACTAGTACTTTTGGAGGTTAAAACATGGAGGATATATATCTTATGCGAAAATCCCTCTATGATTATAAAAAAATTTGTTGTATAGAAATATATGAGAAAAATGTCCTAAGTTTAAAGTCGGGAATTTGGGCATAAAACAACCAGTGAAACACGTCATCTATCCAAATCTTCTGAATATCCTCAACAAAATTACCTCCGGAGGACATATGCAAACGACTCAGACGATCTGTGTCTAGCGGCAGTCGTTTAGAGCGACTGCGGTTAGACACTCGCCCAGCCATTGGGCCACTTGTCCCTGCCGTTTTTCTAATATTCTTGTCAATCTACATTGATGCGCGCTGTCTATAGGAAACAAAATACTTGGCGAAGACAAATCAAATTTACCCTCATGCCACTATATGTTTGATCAAAGATTGCAAACAACATTTAGAAAGGGTTAATTTTACATAACCCCCGATCTTTGTGGGGGTGTTGCACATAACTCTTTTGAGCCTTGTTTATATCACATATCCCTCTCAAATCTCTTCTGAACTTCGAACTTTTATCATTAGACTCCTTATATATAATTTACAAATAACTAAAATTTATTTGAGAGGAAAAAGAATCTAAATTTTAAGAAAAGGAGTATATTGATTGTAAATGATAAATAACAAGGTTCACAAATTTTCATCTCAAGAAAATTTTATTTATTTGCCAATTACATGTAGGGATCCGATGAGCAAAGTTCAAAGTTTGGGGGGTTTTGTAAGACACCCAAAATTTCATGATGGTTGTGTGAGGTAAACAAAGTTCAGCGGGTTGCGTGCAACACCCCAAAAGCTAAGGGGGTTAAGTGAACTTAAACAATTTAAAACTAAACATTGCATAGTAATATTAGGGTTATTTGTACTTTGATAACCTAAAGTTTAGGTTTAAGTGACCCTTTGATACCCTAAAATTTTTTCTTGACATGTTGATGCCCAAATGTACACACTTTATTTAACTTTGATATCCCAAAGTGTACACAATTTAGCTTTAATACCCCAAACTTTTAGGGTATCAAAGTGTCAAAAACAAAATTTTGGGTTATCAAACCTGTAAACTTTGGGGTACATCGAAGTTAAAAATGTGTAAACTTTGGGGTATCAAATTGTTAGAAAAATATTTTGGGGTGTTAGAGTAAAACTGTTGTAAACTCGAAGGTATAAAAATGTAAATAATGCTATAATTAATTGTAGTCCAATTATGGAAGCAATTTTCAGCGAGAAAAGTAAAAAATAAAATAAAATAAAATAAAACACTTGATTGTCAAAATTATAGAAAAATAGGGATATGACGCTGATTTTCTTTCCTTATTAATTCCATTACTACGGACAACTATCGTTGATTGTATATTATGAATAGCATTGTAGAAAATGGGCATAGGAACACTCGGCCCAATCATTGGGCGAGGACTTCCTCCTTGATACATAGGTAGATTTTTCTTGAATTATCATATACTCAAACAGCAAGTATCGTTCTTTAAATAAATAAATAAATAAAAGAAAAAAGAAAACCCTATCAAATATACAACCTTATATGGCTGAACCTCAGGGTGTCGTATATATGTACATATGACTTACATGTACCTCAGGATAATTTAATATTTTGTCCTTACTTCACAAAATATATATCATAGCTTCCTAAAGGATGATCGACCAAAATATTGAAGGAAAAGGGGGAAAACCAAAATTGAATTTTTTTATTTTATAAATCATCATCTTTCAACTCTTGTTATTCTCTTGCAGACATAACCAGATAGATTTGGGGTTCCGCAAATTAGTATTAGGAAACACACCGAAATTTTTATTGGTTTCATTCGTTTTCTTATTATTTTTGAAATCACATTTGAAAGCTTTGTGAGATGTATCCCTGTTTTGGACAAGAGAAGAAGAGTCGATAGAGAAAAAAATTGAATAAGCCCATTCCACTCTATCACTATAAAGAAAAGCAAATTAGAGACAGATTGTCGGTTCATTTTTTTCCCATTACAATAACTAGTCTTTTAGCTCGTGCTAAGCACGATCTTATCACAATTCACCAAAATTTCATCATGTTCTAATCAGTCATTCATGAAAAGAGTAAAAATTATTTTCTGAAGAAAAAAATACAACTTTGGAAGAATAGTTGATGACTCCTCAAAAGTGTAAAGGTAAAGAAACATCGGGGATATTTTGTACCTTTAGGATTATGTTAAAGAATATTTATTTTACTAATATTAATAAAATAATTGTCAAATTTCAAATAATTAACAACTTATAAAATATTTCATTTTCCATAAATATTTGGTTTTGAAATTAAAAATATAACAAATTAGTTAACAAACTAAATTGTTTTCTAAATTTAAAAAGAGAGGGAATAGTTTGCTTTATAAGTTAAAACAAATCTATTTTCAATAATTATACTACCAATAATAAATTTATAATTTAAAAACAATATTATTAAAAAGATACCTAGAATATATGATATTAATTATTATTTTGTGATATGTTTTATATTTGACAGAAGTCAATAAAAAATTAGAAATCTAAAATCACTAATAAACCAAATTGAACAACATCAAATTTATCATTCGATTTACGTATTCAATCTGTATCCAGAAATTAATAATTTGTCTAAAAAGAGAGCAAAGAATTCGCTCCAGCCCAACCATGCTCCCCACAATCTATCACAATAAAAGGGTCATTTCTCTAAATTATTTTTTTAGCAAGTTCATGTAAAGTTAGTATGAAATATTAATATTAGACAAAATTCAACAAAACCCAAATCCAAAGCTACAACCTCATTTCCATAAATTAATTTTCAGTGGCTTCATGTATTTTGGTATGAAATATTAATATTTAACAAAATTTGACAAAACTCAAACTATAAAGCTAGACCCTGTTATTTGACAAAAATAACATTAAAAATTAGTTCCTGCAATTAAGAGTAGTAGCAATTACTGTTAAATGATCCTTACAATTTTGTCAAAGAGCACGCCTTTCATGTGTATCCAAGAACGATGTATATTATGGTCTTGCTCGCCATGACCTAGAATATACAATGGAATCTCATTAGGAAAAAGAGTTGCACAAACTGATAGCATACAACAAAA
Organism: Asparagus setaceus; assembly: GCA_012295165.1. Classification (NCBI taxonomy): domain Eukaryota; kingdom Viridiplantae; phylum Streptophyta; class Magnoliopsida; order Asparagales; family Asparagaceae; genus Asparagus; species Asparagus setaceus. The sequence goes on along the minus strand of CM022702.1, from coordinate 81,273,339 downwards.
ATAACAAATATATTCATTTATATAAACTACAAAATGAAAGCAACTACATATTTAAATAAAAAATTAAAATTATGGAAATTAGGTAGAGGGTTGAAGGGGATTTTGGGCAAAGGGATAAGAGGCTCAATCTTGAAAGGGAATCCATGAGGATGTATCAAATTTTCATTTTTTTAAAAATAAAAATTAGAGCCACTATATGAAAATACAAACAAAGCATTATTAAAATTCCAAGTTTTAATCCCAAAATGAAGAAACATCATACCATGTTTGAGGAAAGCAACGCGGTGGAAGATGTGATTGGCGACGATCATTCGTGTCATCAATGGACGCGTGAGTCAAAGATGTGTGGGGAAGTCGGTATCGGCCTGAGAGATGATGGACGCGCGGCGGATCACAACGATGGTGAGGTGGAGAAAGGGGAAGAACGGTCATCGGCAAAGAGGAGCAAGTATCATCAATGAAGACGAAGCGAACTTTGGGGTGGGGTAGGGTGGGGTGGTGCTGTGGGTTATTCTCGGACCAAAGAGGGGAGAGAGAAAGAGAGAGATTAAAAGATTCTATTTAGGGATTTGAGAGAGATTTGAATTTTGTGGGATTGAAAATGATAAATATATTCGGTTTAGATGGGGGTAACCGATATCTTGAGTTAGCCGACGGGGCGGTCACAGAGGATAGCAAAGAAGAGGGGCAGAGAGGGAGAGGTCGCGGGAGATTTGGGGAGGGGGACGGGGTAGAGATGAGGCGGTGGAAGAGAAGCTTGGCGAGGACGAAGAGGGAGGTTAGGGTTCGGTGGAGGAGGAGAAGAGAGGATCGCTTGGGTTTGGAGTATTGAGGGTCGGGTTAGGGTTTTGGAGGGAGAGGGAGACAGAGGGGGAGAAGCGGCGGCGAATGAGGAAGAGGAGATTGCGGGTATTTATTGTTTGTGATTTTTGTTAATTTTTGAAACGGGATATTTGGTAACAAATTTTTCGGTAATTGATTTTTCCGTGATTTGTGATTGATGATATGAGAGAGATTGGCTGTGTTGTTTAAAATGAATGGTTTAGATTTAAAGATTTTTTTAAAAAGATTTTGAATTAGATTAAGATCGACGGTCTGAAGATATCTAGCGTGTGAAATAAATTTGTGTATGAATGGACGGTTGAGATTTATGACATGTGGCAGAAGAATTTGAGAATAGAAATGCTGACGTGGCAATCTCTGGGAGAGTTTGAGGAGGAGGGTTTTGTCTTAAAGTATACCTATAGTAACAGATTATAAGTTGGACTCAAAGGAACTAACAAATTAAAAGAATAATTGCAATGCATTAGTCCAGATCCCCAAGAACCAAATTGAAAAACATTTCTATTCTTTCGGCCTTCATTATGTATTGGTACCAAATTTGTCTAAGGTGTCATTTACAATTAAATTTTCACAATTTGGATAAGGAGTTTTGTTAAAGCAAATTTTGCTAAATAATTAGCAAAACCGGCCGTTTTGCTAATTATTTGTAGAAATCGACCTCTTTTGGCTGTTGGCAAAAGGAATTGATTTAAAAGCAGTTTTTAAAAAATACGGACTACTAGTCCGGTATGTTTAAATGGCCACTAAAACATACGGACTACTAGTCTCGTATGTTTAGTGGCCGCTAATTGCCCTTATTCTTATTCTTTTCTTAGAAAACAGTTTAAATCCACACTACTAGTCAGTAGGTTTTGGTAATTATCGGCTTAACATCACGGGACTAATAGTCGTATGTTTCAAAACGTGTTTTGGCGAAACCGACCTCTTTGGCCAACAATTTTGCTAAATAATTAGCAAAAAGGTCTGTTTTACTAATTATTTAGCAAAAATGGGCTGTTTTAACAAAAACTCCTTTGGATAATCATCGCTTTCTCACCCTCTCTTCTCTGAGCTAGACAATCTTCATTTTTGTAAAATTTGAAATCCACGACTGCGAGGGCTGAGGGCTAAGAAGACAATACCAGCCGTCGGCGAGAGAGATCACGTGGCGTTATGGGTTGTCCCATCCAAAGTCTTCATAAATAAAAGAAATTCATCTTCCAATTTGAACTCTTCCTAGGCTAAAAAGGTTGGGCTTCTCTAGTTTACGATGCCAATTGGTCTTCTCTAGTTTCCGATGCCAAAATGGTTGGGCTTCTCCAGTTTCCCGATGCCATCCAACTCAAAGTCTTCAAAAATTAACTCAAAGCCATCTATTCGAGAATCAAACAAGAAAAAAATAAACAAAAATGTAATGAAGAGGTACAATAGAGGCAAAAGGGTTAGCATGGAAGGAGAAGTTGAGTACAATTTTTTTTGAATAATTGGGACGAAGCTGCGTAGATACTTTTCTAGGCAGGGTTCTGGTCTTCAACAATTATTATTGTAGTTAAGAGTGCTTGTGACTTTTTGGGTCACGAGCAGAGATCTTTACGATCAGCAGATTTGAAGCCCGTGAATATGTCCCGAGTCACGAGATATATATTGTTGGATAGGAGGAACTGGAGATCATTTTATTGTCATACAAAACATCAAAGCTTAGCTTTTGCTAGCTGCAGCAGTGTCACGAGTTAACTTCAGGACTCACTTTTTGACCCCAAGTTCACTCATTTTCTCACTTTGATACCTCCATCCTTGTTTTTTCATTAGCTTCTTCGTTTAATTTGAATTACAGTTGGTTCATTTTATGTAGTTGTTAGACATCTAACAAGTACCAAATGTTTTCAATAGCTGTGGACGGGGGGTGCCAAAGTATATCAAAGTGACATGGGATTGAAAGCTTGGGGTATCAAAATGTTACAAAAAATGCTTTCAGGGTATCAAAATGAAAAAAAATATAAACTTTAAAGATATCAAAGTGAAAATAAGCAAAAACTTAATGATACTATTAGTTGTTGCATTTATTTATTTGAAAGTTTTTGCTCAGTCACCAATGTAGGCACGGGTGAAAGAAAAATAATAATTGTATTATAAGTTTTACACTATTCTGGTACTATCGCTAATAAATATTGCAGGGTCCTTTCTTGAAAATTATCAAAAAATTTGAGTCATTATGAATCCTAATTTTTTTTTATTTGTGAGAGTAAAAAATAGTATAAGTTTTATACTACAGTTATTACTAATTCGGGTTAAACTGTGTCTGACAAGTCAAATTTCATACGTATCGATACTTTGCATTTCAGATAAGGAGTTCCGCAGAGCTGGATAGTTCTGTAGATGGATGCGTTCAAGTATCACATGAGCCCAAAAGGGAATGACGCAATTCAAGAATGGCCCATTTTTATTTTCATTGGTGAGAAATATTTGAACAGTTGGAACTAAGTTGAGATATAATGCATCCTAATCCTAATTTGCAGGAAACTTAAGTGCCTATTCCCCTTTTCACTTTTGTTTCTATGCTCTTTTCCTCTCGATTTTGTCCAGTGTTGTATGTACTGAACATGTGTTGAATTGTTATCATCCAGATTCTTTGAAAGTAAACTCGAACCTGCTCAGTCAAGAATCAAACAAGAAAAACTTTAAAAAAAATATAATGAAGAGGGATAATAGAGACAAAAAAGGTCAGGATGGAAGGAGAAAGTTGAATTCAAATATAATATAGTATAAAAGCTTATTCACAAGAAGAGATGTTCAGCGATTAGCAAATTTTTTAGAAGTAAATAAATGCTTAATTAATGCTGCATAAGGATAACAAGATAGTGTAAAATACAAGCATTACAAGCAAAGAAAAACAATGCTAAAAACTAAATCTTACACAAACAACAGTCAACATCCCTCATGCTTTAAGTTGAAAATTCCAGATTATTAATGAAAGATATCATAGTTGCTCCACATTCCTCTTCACGGACCCTCCACCAATCTAACAGTAACACAATCACGTCCTCAGCCACTTTCCTCAGTGACTTGTGCTTATTTTCAAATATTATGTTATTTTTTCCCACACAAACTCTATGTAGTCGCAGCTAGAATATCATTTCACAACTCCTTTCTCTTTTTCTAGCAGTAAAACACTTCCAATCAAACAAGAAAATTTTAATATCATATGCAAACACAGTCGGCACTTTAATAAAGTATTGGATTTGATTCCAAACTCTAGTCTCAAAAGTACAATGCAACAAATTGTGGCATCTCCTCATCCTTCTCGCAAATCACACATCTATTACCTGGTTGCATATCTTTCTTCTTCAAATTGTCGCAAGTTAGGATATTTCCCCAGGTTATGTTTCAGGCCATCAATATAAGAACCAACAGAAAAGATTACATTAAGAGATAAGCTACACACAATTTTATCATTCCCTCCCCTTTTATATTGCTATTATAAATTTGTTCAAGCAATATAATAACATCATTCTCTTCTTGCCTTCTTAATCGCCTTTAGAAAGTTGGATTCCAACTTATCACCCCATTCTCTATCTGGTACAAATCCGCGACAAATGCTTTTCTATCATCCGCAACTTAGAAAATATGTGGAAAATTTTCAGCATATTTGCAACCGGTGAATAGTTTTGCAGAGTCATTAGTCACGGATTCACATGCCGGATTTTCTCGGATTTGAGGAGGCGTTTATGCCTTAAACAAATGTGATTAATGCGAGGATCTAAAAGAGGCGTTAATTTCTTCATAATATAGTTGTTAATGTCCGGGAAAGAAAATATTGCTGCTCCTACGTCATGTAACCATGTTGATGAAATTAAAGAGAGAAAAGAAATATAAAGGAGAAATTCAAATACTATTTCATTGATATGTTTCGATATATACATGTAATTAGTTTATATGTACAAAGCGGAAAATAAGTTTATATACAAAGAGGAAAAAACTTCAATTGTACGTTCATCACATATCCTCTTGTATCTTGCTATATTAGCTTCGCCAATTACTCATAATTAAGAACCTCCATAATTATAAAGATAATTGAGAGGTGAGGACCGCCTCTAGTCTGTCTAGACTGAACCATAATAAAATTGTTATTGTACATTTTCCTAATACCATCCAATCCAAAAGTCTTCAAGGGGCTGTTTGGTTTGTTAAAAAAACACAGAAAACACCCATTAGAAAACTGACAAGGGTGTTTTTTGGGGTTTTTCTTCAAAATCGGGTGTTTGTTTTACAAAACGAAAAACAGAAAGTGAAGGAAAGTAAGCCCGCCACAATTTTCCCATTATTTTCCTTAACTGACTTTAATCCTGATCTGTTTCATTTTACCTTTTGACCGTTTGTTCGCCATATTATTATTCATTGCCTGGCCAGTTCGCTTTCGCTTTTCATCGCAATTTCGCTTATTTTGTTTCGTCAGCTTTTTTACCGACTCCATTATTGATCCCATTTTCATTGATTCATTATTGACTTCCATTGCTTTCCGCTTCAGCCCGCCAGTCATTCCAAATTCTCCCACCAGCTGGCCACCGTTTCGCCGCCTCGGCCTGATTCCGGCTGAACTCACTGGCCGACCTCACCAATACCTCCTCAGGTAATTTGCCACCGCACTCTTCACCTCGTGACAATAATTCCAGACTCTTTCAATTTGAACCAAACTAAAGAAAGTGATGAAAACCCACTTTTCATTTCTTCTGAAACAAACACAAAAATACTCTCCCAAGAAAGTGACGAAAGACAAAAAATGAAGGAAAATGGTTTTGGAAAGTGGAGAAAATAACAAACGACCAAGAATAAACTCGAACCACCAATGGAGAATAAAATAGGAGAAATGAAAGAAAATATAATAGAGAGCAACAATAGAGGCAAAAGGCCTAGGTTGGGAGAAGAAGATGAATGCTACTATTTTGAATATTTGGGACGAAGCTGAACTGGTACTTAGGCTTTATTTGGTAGGAGCCGAGGTAAGGTAGGGGGAGGGATAAAAGATGAATTTGTGTTTGGTAGAAGGTTTTTGAGGGGCGGGTAGAGTAAGAGAAGGAAGGGACAACACACAATGAACTACAAAAGCATGTAACTCCACTCTCATCCCATCCACCAAACATTAAAGACTTAAAAAGATTTACATTCCTCTACTTCATTGCAATCCCCCACACGGGCCACACCCACCTTCTCTCCTCTCTTTAAACCCCCTACCAACTCACTGCAAACCCCCAACACACGCAACACATATTTTGAGGTTTTGTAAACTTACCCCTTCATTAATTGTTCACCTAAGAGTCTGATTATCTCCATGGATATTGTTAGAAATCCACGGTGTGGGTTCAAAGCATGGTCCTGAATAAAATATGTTTTCCAACAATAAGTTCTACCGTTCACTTCAATTTTTAAAGAAAATATATACTAGTTGGAAATTATAGCTACACTTTGGATTTTACAGGGACAAAGAAATTGATAAAGGTTATTCAGATAGGGTTCTCTTAAATAGTTTATAGTTTTAAATTACTCCCTCAGTTGTTGAAACTATTATTTAGTCCCTCAATTTATATATTAATAAGTTTCTACAAGTTAAAATGAGAATGATCTATATTATGTACAAATTTAATTTACCAGCAAATTTCTCCAAAATCATCAGAAACTTACTTAGATACAATATGTTAATAAATTAAATAGATTTGGAAATAATTGGAAAAGAAAGTTTTTTTTTGATAACCTACCTGGAACTAAACGCAAGATTGTGGGAGTCATATTGGAACCTCCTAACCGTCAGGCGTATCTGATTGTGTAAGAATTAGCAAGGGCGTCCCTAGTTCTCCGTCTCTCATTTTCATAATAACGAATAGTGCTAATTGCATATAAACCCCTTGCAGTACCATTGTTTTGAACTTATGGGGCTATAGTTTCATTGTTGTAGATAGACCCCTTGGATGAGACTTTTTGACTATTTTAGCCTCAAATGGACTCACTAATTTCACCCAACAATACCTGCCAAACTTGCACCCATGGTAACCAGTATATTAATGATTATTATTAATCCTGATCTGTAAAATCTACAGAAAAGAAAAAAAAAGGAAAAAAAATTATTTTATATGGTACAAGACTCATTCATCTTAGCGATTCAACAAGAAAAAGGAAAAATTGCGGATATGTTAAATTTCAAGTATTCCGTTTCATGGATAAGATATGGAGACTTCGCATTCGGAATTGCATAAAAGAGAATTTTTTATCGCAAAGGGGTCTACGACAAATTCAGAAAAAAGAGTCAAAAAAGTTTGATCGAGAAGTCTATTTGCAACTATTAAACTACAGGGGTAGTAAGTTCCAAGTAACGATACTAATGATTTTTGTGAAACTTACCCTTTAATTAATTCTGAACAAAGAAAAGCTCTTGATGTCATTCAGTTTTAGAATGTTTAGGGTCTAATTTTTTGGAAATTTATACAGAATTATCCTCAGGATTGGGTGTTTAGCTCCTATCAAGCCAACATAGAAATATTCATTAAGACAAAGAGAGTGTTTGGGAGGGCTTATTTGTGAAAGCTTAAAAGTTATGCTGGCTTTTTGTGGCTTTTGACTTTATGTTGAGAATGCTACAAAAACTATTTGGGTAGAATAGTAATTTCTTTAGTCAAAACTAGTTTATTTAGGTGAATTTATAAGCTAGCTTTTTAAAAGGTGAAATGTACCAAATTTTTAAAATGGAGTTTATAAGCTTACTTATTTGAGATTTTATCAAACATATAGATATGAAAAAGGTTACTTAAAAGCTAAATTGACAAAAAAAAGTAAGCTCCCCAAAACACCCTCTAAGTAATCATCTTCACTTCTAGGCTTGGACACCTCTTTCTAAGTTCAAGAGAATTTTAGAAGGCTAATCCTTGGTTGCATAAGATTCAGCTACATAGCCAACAAGATGAATTATTCCTATATCAGCTAAGTAGCCCAACTTCTGTTACAACTTACAAGCTCCTCTCCTGTCCTTTTACACAGTAACTGCTCAGCACACTTCGGCTCTTTTTGAGCCAAGATTTTACAATTGGAATTGTGATGCAGTCGAATTAATTAAATTCTTTATTTGATTTGGATTTCAATTAGTATCCGTTTTAAAATGGAAATTGGTAAGAAGCGTTCCTTTTTCTAACTTTTTGAAAATGATTGTTCGATAGAAGTCGGAAGTCTGAAATCAGAAATTCTTGTAAACCAAGTGGATCGGAACTCTTTATTCACTAATTTTTTTATCCATTGACTTCATTTTTTAGATTCATGTTAGCATGTGATATACATCAAAATATAAATTTAAAAAATAACATTAATGCATAGCACAAAGTCTAAAGTAAAATTTAGAGATAGGACAAAAACTCTTATCCACTTACGTTTATTCTGACTTTTTTTATGGGCTTCCATTTGTCTACTCCTTCCTCTCAATTATTGGAAATCCACAGAGAAAAATTATTTGTTATTGGGTTCTTTCAGATATTGGCCCATAAATCTTTCATATTATTAAGTTAACTCCTCGAGTCACTGAAATTATTACTTAGTCACTCAATTTGCATAACTTACGTCAAATTAGCCCAGGATAAAATGTCTTCTGGATTGGAGAATATTCTCAAACCTAAGTTTTTCAAACACTAACTGCGTTAAAACACAAACTAAAACCCTTTTCTTCTTTATTGTAGTTATATTCTTTTCTAATCCAATTTCTATTAGAGATGAATAGGAATATATATATATATATATATATATATATATATATATATATATATATATATATATATATATATATATATATATATATATATATATATATATATATATATATGAGATAAATGGGTATCATATGTCGAGGAGGATTCCTCATATGTTTTTATGTGGCACAATCTCCACCAAGATGTTTCTCCTACTTTATGGCTTGATGGGGATTGTGCCACATTAGCATCTATGAGGAATCCTCCTGACATATGATACCCATTTATCTCTATATATATATATATATATAGAGTTGAGCTAGGCTACTATTAATAGTATCCAACATGCGGATACTATCAACCCAATTTTAAAATTGGAACCCATAAATGAAAATCCAAACCAAGAGATGTAATCTACTACTCTTGAACTAGTTAGAAACAAAATTTCAAAGGATTTCATCATCATTAACTCATGCAAAATATGTCGTCAAAATCAACGTTTGGAATTTTTATGAAGTTGGTTAATTTTAGCCTCTTGATATATATTTCAAAACAAGTCAAATCATTTGAAATTTTATTTCTAACTAGTTCATGTGTAGTAGATCACATCTACGGTTTAGATTTTTATTTTTGAATTTCGATTTTCAAAATTGGGTTGATAGTATCCGCATGTGAAATACTATTAATAGTAGCCTAGCTCAACTCTATATATATATATATATATATATATATATATATATATATATATATATATATATATATATATATATATATATATATATATATATATATATATGAAGCGAACATGTTTAAGTTAATGAATAGTAGTGCACCAACTTTCTAACCACTCATCTTGCTTTGGGATCATTGAGATATAGGCCACTTTGAGATTTGTGCATCACAAATCTCAAGGCAAGATGAGTGGTTAGAAAAGTTGGTGGATGACTATTCCCTATCAACTTAAGTTTATAGAGCCTATATATATATATATATATATATATATATATATATATATATATATATATATATATATATATATATATATATATATATATTATATATATATATATAGAGCAAATCTCCTATAAACTTAAGTTGATAGGAGGAGTGTCCACCAACTTTTATATCCATTGATGTTGCATTGAGATCCATGAAAGATATGAACTCCATTTTGAGATTTGTGCATCTCTTGATGACACAAATCTAAAGCAACATCAATGGATACAAAAGTTGGTATATACTATTCCTATAAACTTAAGTATAGTGAGATTCTTCTACATAAGAAATCTCTTGTATATATATATATATATATATATATATATATATATATATATATATATATATATATATATGAGAAAAATGGGTATGCTTGGTACTTGGTAGTTGAGGTGTATCAATCACATCCACTCCTCAAATGGGGACCACAAGCACATGGGTTGAGGAGTGGATGTGATTGATTACACCACTACCAAGTTACAATTAAAATTGCTTGGGTACCAAGCATACCCATATATATATATATATATATATATATATATATATATATATATATATATATATATATATATATATATATATATATATATATATATATATATATATATATATATAGAGCAAGGCTCCTATGAACTTAAGTTCATAATGAATAGTGGTGCACCAACTTTTTTATCCACTCATCTTGCCTTGAGATTTGTGATGCACAAATCTCAAAGTGGCATTTATATCTTTCACGGATCCCAAAGCAAGATGAGTGGTTAGAAAAGTTGGTGCACCACTATTCATTATGAACTTAAGTTCATAGGAGCCTTGCTCTATATATATATATATATATATATATATATATATATATATATATATATATATATATATATATATATATATATATATATATATATAGAGCAAGGTCTTATAAACTTAAGTTGATAGGAGGAGTGTCCACCAACTTTTATATCCATTGATCTTGCCTTGACATGCGTGAAATCAAGATGCACACAAATCTCAAAGTGGCATTTATATCTTTCACGGATCCCAAGGCAACATCAATGGATAGAAAAGTTGGTGGATGACTATTCCCTATCAACTTAAGTTTATAGAAGACTTGCTCTATATATATATAACTTGAAACTGTTACAACAAAACAAAACTTGAAAATGTTACAACAAAACGATAGTGTATTAATATTACAAGTTAATGCTATCATCCTCAATCATGATCTAAAAACTTGATATTATCTCTAACTTGATACTAATATTACAAAAAATTGTTACAACCCTGAAGAAAGGAAGAAAGAATGGAAAGAAAGCAAAAGCCCTAAACCCGCGAAGAAAGGAAGAAAGAATCGAAAGAAAGGAAAACCATACGACCCGGAAGAAAACGGCACAATCAAGTTTAAATATATATCCCGATACCATCCAATCCCTCGAGCCTAACCAGAAGAACTTGAAAGTCTTGACATAAATCTTCCGACGAAAAAGAAAGAAGAGACCATGGAGAAAAGTCGAATAGGAAGAACGAGTTGGAGTTGATTTTATAGTCGACCAAATCCTTTCTTAGCCCACGAGAAAGTGTCACGGGTTAAAACTCAGAGACAATGATGCATGCCAAACTTTTTTTTAAATTTTCTGAATAACTAAGTCACTCACGGATGATACTATGGCTGACGAGTCAAACATCACAAGCATCGTCCTTTGATGCCAAGGCTCTAGAGACACGAGTAAGTTCTGCAGAGCTGGATAGTTCTGTAGATGGATGCGTTCAAGCATCACATGAGCCAAAAGGAATGACGCAATTCAAGAATGGCCCATTTTTATTTTCATTGGTGAGAAATATTTGAACAGTTGGAACTAAATTGAGATATAATGCATCCTAATCCTAATTTGCAGGAAACTTAAGTGCCTATTCCCCTTTTCACTTTTGTTTCTATGCTCTTTTCCTCTCGATTTTGTCCAGTGTTGTATGTACTGAACATGTGTTGAATTGTTATCATCCAGATTCTTTGAAAGTAAACTCGAACCTGCTCAGTCAAGAATCAAACAAGAAAAACTTTAAAAAATATAATGAAGAGGGATAATAGAGACAAAAAGGTTAGGATGGAAGGAGAAAGTTGAATTCAAATATAATATAGTATAAAAGCTTATTCACATGAAGAGATGTTCAGCGATTAGCAAATTTTTTTAGAAGTAAATAAATGCTTAATTAATGCTGCATAAGGATAACAAGATAGTGTAAAATACAAGCATTACAAGCAAAGAAAAAGAACGCTAAAAACTAAATCTTACACAAACAACAGTCAACATCCCTCATGCTTTAAGTTGAAAATTCCAGATTATCAATGAAAGATATCATAGTTGCTCCACATTCCTCTTCACGGACCCTCCACCAATCTAACAGTAACACAATCACGTCCTCAGCCACTTTCCTCAGTGACTTGTGCTTATTTTCAAATATTATGTTATTTTTTTCCCACACAAACTCTATGTAGTCGCAGCTAGAATATCATTTCACAACTCCTTTCTCTTTTTTCTAGCAGTAAAACACTTCCAATCAAACAAGAAAATTTTAATATCATATGCAAACACAGTCGGCACTTTAATAAAGTATTGGATTTGATTCCAAACTCTAGTCTCAAAAGTACAATGCAACAAATTGTGGCATCTCCTCATCCTTCTCGCAAATCACACATCTATTACCTGGTTGCATATCTTTCTTCTTCAAATTGTCGCAAGTTAGGATATTTCCCCAGGTTATGTTTCAGGCCATCAATATAAGAACCAACAGAAAAGATTACATTAAGAGATAAGCTACACACAATTTTATCATTCCCTCCCCTTTTATATTGCTATTATAAATTTGTTCAAGCAATATAATAACATCATTCTCTTCTTGCCTTCTTAATCGCCTTTAGAAAGTTGGATTCCAACTTATCACCCCATTCTCTATCTGGTACAAATCGCGACAAATGCTTTTCTATCATCCGCAACTTAGGGGTGTTATTCATTTTGATTGTTGATTTGGTGGTGATTATTTCATGAATCAAGTCATTCTTGGATTGGGACCTGGTTCAATTTATGGTTAAGCAGGACTCTTGAATTGGATTTGATTTTTGTGAATAGAATTTTTCAACTTTGGTTTGGATTCTTGAACTTTACTGGATTCAATGTTGAGAGTCAGTTCTCGGAACTAAATTTTGATTTGTGGATTATTTGCATTAGAGTTTCAAATTAAATTATTATATTGAATAATAATCATAAACAAGAAAATATTAATTTAAAAACCACCCTCATTTGAATTAGCGGATGACAATAACAAAATTAAATACATTTAATTCATTTAAGCAGTTCAAGCGAAATGAATGTAATATAGTATTAAATATTTAAAATATTTGTATATTTAAGAAATGTTAAATAATGAACATATCTAAGTTAATATTATATATTAAATATATTAAGTGATTAAGTAGTATTAAATATATTTCATTTTAAATGAATTAAATAAATTTATAGAAGTTGATTAAAAATATTTTAAAATTAAATACATTCAATGTACTATATAATAACTTAGAAATATATAATATTGTAAAATTAAATATATTTAATTTGAAATATATTTTAAATAAGTAAAGAGAAGAGGAGAGAGGAAATCCACATAGTAACATCACAATGCATCAATTTTAACTTGGACTTTCTATTAAAAAATTTTCATTAAAAACTATAGAGTTGGAATGGAGTATGAATTTTGAAATCCTAGTCCTGATAACAATCTTAGACAACCAATAACACCTTAAATTTAAATTCAAATCCTAGTCCTAAACCAATAACACATTAAATTAAAATCCAAATCTTAGCCCTAAACCAATAACACATTAAATTCAAATCCAAATTCTAGTCCTAAACCAATAACACTTTAAATTTAAATCCAAATTTTAGTCCGAAACGAATAACACCATAAATTGAAATTCAATAAAAAGTCCGAGTCCAAATCAACAATCCACCACCAATAACCCCCCCTTAGAAAATATGTGGAAAATTTTCAGCATATTTGCAACCCGTGAATAGTTTTGCAGAGTCATTAGTCACGGATTCACATGCCGGATTTTCTCGGATTCGAGGAGGCGTTTATGCCTAAAACAAATGTGATTAATGCGAGGATCTAAAAGAGGCGTTAATTTCTACATAATATAGTTGTTAATGTCCGGGAAAGAAAATATTGCTGCTCCTACGTCATGTAACCATGTTGATGAAATTAAAGAGAAAAGAAATATAAAAGAGAAATTCAAATACTATTTCATTGATATGTTTCGATATATACATGTAATTAGTTTATATGTACAAAGCGGAATATAAGTTTATATACAAAGAGGAAAAACTTCAATCGTACGTTCATCACATATCCTCTTGTATCTTGCTATATTAGCTTCGCCAATTACTCATAATTAAGAACCTCCATAATTATAAAGATAATTGAGAGGTGAGGACCGCCTCTAGTCTGTCTAGACTGAACCATAATAAAATTGTTATTGTACATTTTCCTAATACCATCCAATCCAAAAGTCTTCAAGAATAAACTCTGAACCTTAATGGAGAATAAAATAGGAGAAATGAAAGAAAATATAATAGAGAGCAACAATAGAGGCAAAAGGCCTAGGTTGGGAGAAGAAGATGAATGCTACTATTTTGAATATTTGGGACCTAAGTCAACCTAGAAGTAGAGCAAATCAGGAAAAGAGCAATTCTATTCATTAGTATGGGGTCTATATATACAAGAGGAGTGGTCTCATTCTTCTACTCTATCCGATGTGGGACTAAGCAAAAAGGGTCTATTCCTATATTTAACACCCCCAAACTGCGGTTAGGTTAACCAATGATAGTTTGTCAATGAGAATAAATGTCGTTTTATCGTATGAGCTTTAGTAAAGAGCTGCTAAGTGAATGGTGTTAGCGTAGGGAAGAGATTGTCTTAAAGCAGTAGATGATGCGGTAAGTAATGATCAATTTCTATGTGCTTCGATGCGTTCATAAATCTTGGATTGCCATTTATTTTGATAAATTTCATCACATGCTAAGGTAGAGTGAGCGGTTGTGGAGGACACACCCATGTCAAGGAGTAGTCGTCGTAGCTAAACGATCTCTGCTGTGGTAGATGCCATGGCGTGATATTTCGATTCTGCACTAGAGTGAGAGATAATATCTGTTTCTTTAATTTCGAGTGATGAGTAATTTGGAGATAAATTAGCCCGGTAATAGATCAACGATGCGTAGTGTTACCGACCAATGCGTGTTTGTAGCGGAGGATTAGTGAGGATGAGCTTGAGAAGAATAATGCTCTGCATGGTGTCTCACGAATGTAGTGTAGGGCGGAGTAGTCTTGGATTGGTGAGGGAGCGGGTGTAGTGATAAATTGACTAAGGACATGAACTTCATTGAGAAATGTCGTCCGGTGATGGTGAGGTACACCAAGCTTCCTACAAGATGTCGATATTGAGTTGCATCGGTAGGGAATCACCATCGCTGGTATTGAGTTTGACATTCAGTTTAAAGTTAATTTGGTTTGGGTGTCTTAGATGCTTGGTTGATAATGTCGATGGCTAATTTCTATTGAGATAGATGGTAGCCGTGGTGTTTAATTAATCTTCAACCAGAAAGTAATGGAGGTGGCCGAGTCCTGGTGAGATCACGGTAGGAGTTGGTTGAGTTGAGAGTTTTGTTGTGCCATCGATGTGTCCAGAGCTCACTACAGTATGACTTGTAGGGAGTAGGACAGAGAGTGGTTATCGCCGATCAAGTTTTACATCAATAGATTGTTGATGAAAATGCATCTCGGCGTCGTCATAGTAACTTGATGTTGAGGATCTAAAAAGATCTAGTTTGCCTGCCAAATGATTGGCGCAAGATGTGGTAAGTCAAATGATTGGCGTAAGATCTATGAAGATCGAGATCTATGAACTCTTGTTGTCTTGGATAAAAATTTAATGACTTAACTTACAGTGCACAAAGAGTAAGATCACAACCAAATCCCCGCTTCATCGAGGAAACAAGAATTGACAATGATATATCTTAGAAAGTGGGATATACACTCTTCCTCTCATCGAGTTTTAGAATTTGACGCATAAATATAGTATTAAGTTGATTAAAAGCGATTAGCTTAAAAATTTAGCGGCGGATGAAACGATCCTAGGTGAATAATCTTGATGAAAGAATAGTACCCATCTTGATGAGCGATTCATTAGGGTTTATGAGGGTGGAGAGAAATGAGAGGATGGCTCTGATATCATGTTAGAAGTAGAGCAAATCAAGGAAAAAAGAGCAATTCTATTCATTAGTATTGGGGTCTATATATACAAGAGGAGTGGTCTCATTCTTCTACTCTATCCGATGTGGGACTAAACAAAAAAGGGGTCTATTCCTATATTTAACTGGTACTTAGGCTTCATTTGGTAGGAGATGAGGTAAGGTAGGAGGAGGGATAAAAGATGAATTCGTGTTTGGTAGAGGGTTTTTGAGGGGCGGGTAGAGTAAAGAGAAGGAAGGGACAACACACGATGAACTACAAAAGTATGTATCTCCACTCACATCCCATCCACCAAACATTAAAGACTTAAAAAGATTTACATTCCTCTACTTCATTGCAATCCCCCACACGGGCCACACCCACCTTCTCTTCTCTCTTTAAACCCCCTACCAACTCACTGCAAACCCCCAACACACGCAACACATATTTTGAGGTTTTGTAAACTTACCCCTTCATTAATTATTCACCTAAGAGACTGATTATCTCCATGGATATTGTTAGAAATCCACGGTGTGGGTTCAAAGCATGGTCCTGAATAAAATATGTTTTCCAACAATAAGTTCTACTGTTCACTTCAAATTTTAAAGAAAATATATACTAGTAGGAAATTATAGCTACACTTTGGATTTTACAGGGACAAAGAAATTGATAAAAGTTATTCAGATGGGGTTCTCTTAAATAGTTTATAGTTTTAAATTAGTCCCTCAGTTGTTGAAACTATTATTTAGTCCCTCAATTTATATATTAATAAGTTTCTACAAGTTAAAATGAGAATGATATATATTATGTACAAATTTAATTTACCAGCAAATTTCTCCAAAATCATCAGAAACTTACTTAGATACAATATGTTAATAAATTAAATAGATTTGGAAATAATTGAAAAGAAAGTTTTTTGATAACCTACTGCCACTAAGCAGCAAGGTATGCGGTAGTATTAGAGCCTCCTGGCTATCAGGGTCATATCACGATGGGTAACAATCAGTAGCAAGGACGTCCCCTAGTTCTCTGTCTCTCATTTTCACAATAACGAATAGTGCTAATTGCATATAAACCCCTTGTAGTACCATTGTTTTGAACTTATGGGGCTATAGTTTCATTGTTGTAGATAGACCCCTTGGATGAGACTTTTTGACTATTTTAGCCTCAAATGGACTCACTAATTTCACCCAACAATACCTGCCAAACTTGCACCCATGGTAACCAGTATATTAATGATTATTATTAATCCTAATCTGTAAAATCTACAGAAAAGAAAAAAAAGGAAAAAAAATTATTTTCTATGGTACAAGACTCATTCATCTTAGCGATTCAACAAGAAAAAGGAAAAAATTGCGGATATGTTAAATTTCAAGTATTCCGTTTCATGGATAAGATATGGAGACTTCGCATTCGGAATTGCATAAAAGAGAGTTTCTTATCGCAAAGGGGTCTACGACAAATTCAGAAAAAAGAGTCAAAAAAGTTTGATCGAGAAGTCTATTTGCAACTATTAAACTACAGGGGTAGTAAGTTCCAAGTAACGATACTAATGATTTTTGTGAAACTTACCCTTTAATTAATTCTGAACAAAGAAAAGCTCTTGATGTCATTCAGTTTTAGAATGTTTAGGGTCTAATTTTTTGGAAATTTATACAGAATTATCCTCAGGATTGGGTGTTTAGCTCCTATCAAGCCAACATAGAAATATTCATTAAGACAAAGAGAGTGTTTGGGAGGGCTTATTTGTGAAAGCTTAAAAGCTATGCCGGCTTTTTGTGGCTTTTGCCTTTTATGTTGTGAATGCTACAAAAATTATTTGGGTAGAATAGTAATTTCTTTAGTCAAAACTAGTTTATTTAGGTGAATTTATAAGCTAGCTTTTTAAAAGGTGAAATGTACCAGCTTTTTAAAATGGAGTTTATAAGCTTACTTATTTGATATTTTATCAAACATATAGATATGAAAAAGGTTACTTAAAAGCTAAATTGACAAAAAAAAGTAGGCTCCCCAAAACACCCTAGAAGTAATCATCTTCACTTCTAGGCTTGGACACCTTTTTCTAAGTTCAAGAGAATTTTAGAAGGCTAATCCTTGGTTGCAGAAGATTCAGCTACATAGCCAACAAGATGAATTATTCCTATATCAGCTAAGTAGCCCAACTTCTGTTACAACTTACAAGCTCCTCTCCTGTCCTTTTACACAGTAACTGCTCAGCACACTTCGGCTCTTTTTGAGCCAAGATTTTACAATTGGAATTGTGATGCAGTCGAATTAATTAAATTCTTTATTTGATTTGGATTTCAATTTGTATCCGTTTTAAAATGGAAATTGGTAAGAAGCGTTCCTTTTCTAACTTATTGAAAATGATTGTTCCATAGAAGTCGGAAGTCCGAAATCGTAAATTCTTGTAAACCAAGTGGACCGAACTCTTTATTCACTAATTTTTTATCCATTGACTTCATTTTTAGATTCATGTTAGCATGTGATATACATCAAAATATAAATTTAAAAATAACATTAATGCATAGCACAAAGTCTAAAGTAAAATTTAGAGATAGGACAAAACTCTTATCCACTTAACGTTTATTCTGACTTTTTATGGGCTTCCATTTGTCTACTCGTTCCTCTCAATTATTGGAAATCCACAGAGAAAAATTATTTGTTATTGGGTTCTTTCAGATATTGGCCCATAAATCTTTCATATTATTAAGTTAACTCCTCGAGTCACTGAAATTATTACTTAGTCACTCAATTTGCATAACTTACGTCAAATTAGCCCAGGATAAAATGTCTTCTGGATTGGAGAATATTCTCAAACCTAAGTTTTTTCAAACACTAACTGCGTTAAAACACAAACTAAAACCCTTTTCTTCTTTATTGTAGTTATATTCTTTTTCCATTCCAATTTCTATTAGAGATGAATATGAATATATATATATATATATATATATATATATATATATATATATATATATATATATATATAAGAAAAATGGGTATCTTGGTATACATTAGTTGAGGTGTATGTCAATGCATTTCTATGAATAGGGAGCCATGTAGCATGGGTTGAGGAGTGGATGTGATTGTCTGGCACCATTTCTGGCCAAAATGGTCTTGCAGTGCAACATATTATATATATATATATATATATATATATATATATATATATATATATATATATATATATATATATATATATATATATATATAGGAGAGCTTATGGATCTTTAATTATAATTTAGTAGTGCACCAACTTTCTAACCACTCATCTTTGGGATCCGTGAAAGATATAAAAGCACTTTGAGATTTGTGCATCACAAATCTCAAGGCAAGATGAGTGGATAAAAAAGTTGGTGCACCACTATTCATTATGAACTTAAGTTCATAGAGCCTTACTTATATATATATATATATATATATATATATATATATATATATATATATATATATATATATATATATATATATATATATATATATATATATATATATATATATATATATATATATATATAGAGCAAGGCTCTAAACTTAAGTTGATAAGGAGGAGTGTCACCAACTTTATATCCATTGATCTTGCCTTGACATGCATGAAATCAAGATGCACACAAATCTCAAAGTGAGCTATATATATCTTTCACGGATCCCAAGGCAATATCAATGGTTAGAAAAGTGGTGGATGACTATTCCCTATCAACTTAAGTTTATAGAGCTTATATATATATATATATATATATATATATATATATATATATATATATATATATATATATATATATATATATATATATATATATATATATATATATATATATATATAGGAGATAGAGAATCTTCCATAAACTTGTTTATAAAATAGTTATACAATTGGTCTTTCTATCCATTGATGTTGCATTGAGATCCATGAAAGATATGAACTCCATTTTGAGATTTGTGCATCTACGACACAAATCTAAAGCAACATCAATGGATGAAAAGTTTATGGATGACTATTCCCTATCAACTTAAGTTTATAGAGCTTATATATATATATATATATATATATATATATATATATATATATATATATATATATATATATATATATATATATATAAATGGGTATGTTTCTAGATTTCTGAGAAAAGAGACAATCACATCCACTCTCAAATGGGGACCACAAGCACACGCTGGAGTGAGTTTGGACATGATTGACATTAACTCAATACCAAAGTTGACAGTAAAAACGGTGCTAGCACCAAGCATACCCATATATATATATATATATATATATATATATATATATATATATATATATATATATAGAGAGAGAGAGAGAGCAATTCTATAAACTTAAGTTGATAGTGAGAATGGCTTTCACTCAACTTTTATATCCATTGATCTTGCCTTGACATGCATGAAATCAAGATGCACACAAATCTCAAAGTGAGCTATATATATCTTTCACGGATCCCAAGGCAACATCAATCTGAAAAATGCATGGATGACTATTCCCTATCAACTTAAGTTTTATAGTCTTCGCTTCTATATATATATAACTTGAAACTGTTACAACAAAACAAAACTTGAAAATGTTACAACAAAACGATAGTGTATTAATATTACAAGTTAATGCTATCATCCTCAATCATTATCTAAAACGTGATATTATCTCTAACTTGATACTAATATTACAAAAAATTGTTACAACCCTGAAGAAAGGAAGAAAGAATGGAAAGAAAGCAAAAGCCCTACACCCGCGAAGAAAGGAAGAAAGAATCGAAAGAAAGGAAAACCATACGACCCGGAAGAAAACGGCACAATCAAGTTTAAATATATATCCCGATACCATCCAATCCCTCGAGCCTAACCAGAAGAAGTTGAAAGTCTTGACGTATATCTTCTGAAGAAAAAGAAAGAAGAGACCATGGAGAAAAGTCGAATAGGAAGAACGAGTTGGAGTTGATTTTATAGCCGACCAAATCCTTTCTTAGCCCACGAGAAAGTGTCACGGGTTAAAACTCAGAGACAATGATGCATGCCGAACTTTTTTTATTTTATTTTTCTGAATGACTAATTCACTCAAGGATGGTACTATGGCTGACAAGTCAAATTTCACAAGCATCATCCTTTGATGCCAAGGCTCTAGAGACACGAGTAAGTTCTGCAGAGATGAAAAAGTTCAATGGAGGGATGTGGACAGGTGTCAGATTAGCCCAAGGGAATAATGTAGAGTTCCTCGGAAATAATAAAAGGAAGCTAGCCTTGTGACCAAACTGACTTAGCCTTCTTATAATCCTATACCAAACTTAAATGTTATTTCAGTACCACTATTAAAATAGCAACATAATTTTCTAGACTTTTTGCCATCTATTTTATGACAATAATAGAGATACTTGACATCTTTATCATTCATATCATATGTTTTGAAAACTATGAAGATGAATAGAGTGAAACCAGTACCAATAGGCAGAGGTTAATTTTGTGGACCTTATAACATTGACATCAATGTCTTCCCTTTGAAGGATGAACATGCCACAACAACTACCAAGGATCAAAAGGATATTACGATAAGGAAAAAAAATCCTTAATTTTTCTCTTAAAACTGGACAGAGAGAAGAAAGAGGCAGCTAAGAATGGATAAGTGAATGTTGAAGAAAATCGTAATCACTATAGCTAGACCTTTATTTTTCAAGTAATCATATTTCTGAAGATTAAAACAACTAATTAGCATTTTCACACTTAGATTTAATCTAACTTTTAAAAGTGAGTGTACAAGAATTCTATTTACACATTTGATAGAAATGTATAACTTAGTGGTATTCTTGTATACTTCACAGACTCAAAATATCAAGTTATACTATGCTCTCTCTTTTCTTATAAGATCGGCTAAGTCACTCATTTTCCTAAAAAGAAATGTACAAAAATCGTAATGGTTAGGGTATGCAAATGCTTTTTTTGTTTGTTTGAAGTATATACATGCAAGTAGTACTACTCTTTCAGGTAAAAGAAAAAAGTTTGGAGGATGGCTATATATATTATGTGAAATTCCATCAATAATTTTACAAATTTTGTTATGGAAAAATATGAGAGAAAAGTTCCAGGTATAAATTTGGGAATTTGACAGCCAAAGAAACATGTAACATTAGCAAAATTACCTCCGTGGACATACGAAAAACGACTCAAAGGAGTATTGTATGCGACAGTTCCTAAAACGAGCTAATAGGTGGATTTTTCTTGAAATATAATATACTCAAACAGCAAGGTATAAGTCCCTTTCAAATATACAATCTCATTTGGTTGAACCTCGAGATATCCCATACACAGAAGGACTTATATGCAACTCCTTAGGAACTATATTATTCACACATGAAATATTCATCAATTTAAAATGGCATTGAAAATCAGATCATGATTTTGATAAGCCATTTTGAATTACAATATGTATTCAAAATACGAATTTCTTATTAGCCAATTCAAATTAATTCCGACCCTTCTCTCTTTATTTTTCTTTAATCTCCTTTCTCCTCCCAAAACATCCTAGCTTGCTATATGTGGATGATCGACCAAAATTGAAGGAAAAAGGAAAACAATAATTTGGATGCAATATTGCAATGATTGATCAATATTACCAACAATAAATTGGTTACTCCTTTTGCATAATGTACATAAAAATGCACAAGATAGAGAAGAAACTAACATTTCTTATTTCGGACCTCGTACTAACAGTAGAAAACTTGCTTTCAAGTTTCTAGAACACTTCATTATGCTCTTTGTTGAGGAAAAAGATGGATTCTGAGAGGTTGTAATTGTGCATTATTTTCTTGCTTTTCATCTCTTTATGCTTCCATTTGGTTGACATGAAATATCAGAAGTAAGGAGTAGATCAAATCTATTATTCTAAAATTATGAAGTAGGAAGTAGCGGAAGTACTATTTTTTTTTATTTGTTTTATAAATTTTTGAAAGTAGAAGAAATTGTATTTCCTCCACTTCATTCACCTTTTTTTTTTTTTGCTTGGATAGCAATTTTAAATATTGTTAGGATTCTATATTTTAGTTAGAAATAGAGAATATCCATATAATAAAAATTGATTTTATCCCTAAATTGTCTCAATTGCAGCCACTTCTAATATACTTACAAGTCTAGAGGGGAGGAAAAATATTCGAGCACTTGGGGTGACATGTAAGCGTCATGTCAACATTTAAAAGTACAAAAATTAATTTTTTTCATATAAACAAACATAATTTTTTTGCTTGAAAGTAAAAAAATGTAGCTCCTATTTTCTTTACTTCAATTACTTCTACATCTGCTTCCGTGAATACAAACAAGCCCTAAGTGATGCCCAAGTTCGTGAAACCAAGAAAATAAGTATGGACTAGGGGTGGCAATTTGTGACCCGACCCGATCCGCCCCATTATAAATGGGTATGGGTCACTTTATATGGGTCGGGTCATAAACGGGTCGACCCATAGAACCCATTTATTAATCGGGTTATAAATAGGTTAACCCGCCGACCTATTTAACTTTAACCCATTTATCATTGAACCCTTAATATTCTAAAATTTTAAAAACACACCCATAAAATATCAATACTTACAAACACTATAAAATCTATAAATTACATACAACACTATCAAAATTTTGCAATTTGCAGAAAACACCCTTAGAGGTTCAAAATTAAAAACATCCTCAAAAGTTAGAAATTTACCAAAACCATGAAAATATCAAAACTTACAAAACAGTACAAAATCTAAAACTTATAAACAGTACCTAAAAATTTGCGAAAACACCTTGATAGTTTCAAAATTATAAAAACACCCTAAATAAGACAAATTTTACATAAACACACCCTGAAGAACAAAATCTACAAAAGTACACAATCTATAACTTATAAATAGCACCATGAAAGTTTTAAAATTTGCAGAAAACACCTTGATAGTTTCAAAAGTTGCAAAAACACCCTAAATAAGACAATTGTTTACAAAACACACCCAGAAAAATAAAATCTACAAAAAGTACACAATCTATAACTTATAAATAGCACCATGAATGTTTTAAAATTTGCAAAAACACCCTAATAGTTTTAAAAGTTGCAAAAACACCCTAAATAAGTCAAAATAAAAAAAAACTGAAAAATTGAAACTTTCAAATAGTGAAAAGTTATAGTTTATAAATTACAAAAACCCGCTGAAAGTTTTGAGTTTTGCAACAAACACCCTACATGTTTCAAAAATTACAAAATACATGCTCAAAAGTTAAACTTTTACATAAACACTCCCCAAAATATCAAAACCTACAAAAAAGTACAAAATCTATAAGTTATAAGCAGCACCATGAAATTTTAAAATTTGCAAAAATACCCTACAAGTTTGAAAATTTGCAAAATACACCCTCAAAAAGTCAAACTTTTACAGTAACACGCCCCAGATACATCAAAATTTACAAACAGTAGAAAATCTATAAGTTATAAACAATACCATGAAAATTTTAAAATTTGCAAAAACACCTTGACAGATTTAAAATTGCAAAATACACCCTCAAAAGTTAAATTTTATAGAAACACACCACAATTATGTCAAAACTTAAAAATAGTACAAATCTATGACATATAAATAGCAATGTGAAAATTTTAAAATTTGCAGAAAACACCCTAAAAGTTTCAAAATTGCAAAATATACCCTTAAAAAGTCAAATTTTACAGAAATACATGCCACAAATATGAAAACTTACAAGCAGTACAAAATTTATAGCTTATAAACAGCAATGTGAAAATTTTGATATTTGCAAAAACACCCTAAAGCTTTAAAATTACAAAAACACCCTAAAATTCAAAATTTAGAAAAACCTGAATAGTCAAAAGTTACAGAGTATAAAGTTTATAAATTAGGAAAAAATCCCCGGAGAAAATGATATTTGCAGAAAACACCCTAGAACTTTTAAAATTTACAAAAAACACTCAAAATTTTAATTTTACAAAAAACACCCTGAAAATACCTAAACTTCTAAACAATACAAAACATATGAATGATAAATAGGACCATAAAAATTTTAACCATGAACTTTATGTTAAGTACATGAAAATCATAAAACAATTAAATGGGTCACTTGGGTCGATGGGTAACCCATTTAATAAACGGGTTGACCCGATTATTTGATGGGTCGGGTCAGGTCAATAGTATATAGGTCGGGTCGGGTCGGGTCGACCCGTTTGCCACCCCTAGCTATGGACACATCTGTATGATTCTCAATTAGATTAATTCTCCCGATGCCACTCAATCTTAACTAGGAGAACTTCAAAGTCTCATTATATCTCAGAATCAAAAGGAAAGAAGAGAAAGGAATAAGCGGTCACGAAAGAAGGGGAGAAAGTAGGAATGAGGCCAGGGCAACAGTTGGACAGGGAGGAGGAACTGGAGATCATTTAGTCATATAGAGCATCAAAGCTAGAGTTTGGTAGCTGCAGAAGTGTCACGAGTTAGCGGGGCAAAAAAAATTCAGAGCTTATTTTCACTTTGGACCCCAAAGTTAACCCTTTTTTCACTTTGGTACCTCTGCCTAGATTTTTTTTTTTCCATTAATCATCTGTTAAATTTGTATTATTGTTTGGTCCATTTTATCGCGATGCTAGAGATCTAGATGATAAGATGTTTGGTTATCGCTTGTCAAGCATGTGATATAAGTTTAATGGAGAATCTAACCAAATTTGTGTGGGATATGGAAGCGAAATGGGATTGAAAATTCTGGGTCCAAATGCTTAAAACATAATTTGGCGGTATCAAAGTGTAAAAAGGATAAACGTTAGAATACCAAAGTGAAAATAAGTCAAAACATAATGATACTATTGTTACAAAGACGATCCAAATTAGAATTGGCTATACAAGAAAATTTACGAAAGAATTACAATGGAGAAAAGATGAACATATATATATAAACGACGACAACTTTATAATTGCAAAGAAGATGAAGCTCGAGGCCAGTGGAACATTGTCTCCTTAAAGCAGATTCGTCCCCTTCGGATTGCTCGAAAACTAGCTCGGACGTCTGGCTCCCAGGATACAACGAGCTCGCAAGGCAGCCAGCACCTGCTCCTTGCTGTGCGAACCGAACACGAAAGAGGAGAATCGGAGAAATTGATGCAGAGGAAGATAGCCAAAGAGCAAAGGGGAGAGAGATTGCTTCTTATTTCTTTGAAGCTGGAAGGACCGGTGAAGAACGGGCTCGTAGAAAATTTCGTTAATTGTTTGACTAACTGTTCGCGTAACCTACGAACGTTACCTCTCCATCTCCGTGGAAATTTTCTACGAGTCACCACGCTATAAATACCGCGGTCCTTCCAGCTTCAAAGAAACAAGAAGCAATCTCTCTCCCCTTTGGCTATCTTCCTCTGCTGCCTTGCGAGCCGCCCCGCAATTGTGATCGCCAAATCTGTCCGCAGGTTCTAAGCCCCTGAGATTTGGTGCGACATTCGTGTCCAGGTCGCTACCGCACACAAGTTCAAAGCAATCGGGCTAGTTCGGATCCGGGATTTGCACCCTGTCTTGGTAGCGAGGCACAATGTCCCCAATAAGAGCTTAACTCATATTATTGGGCTTTCACTTATAAACCCATCCATATTCTTTGCTCTACCCAATGTGGGACTAAACTTCCCATTTGTTCTTGGCCCCTTTGGGAACTATTTTTCCCATTCACCGAGTGCTATTTTTCCAACAACTATTAATCGGTGCATTTAGTTATTTTATATTTTTGCTCAGTCACTAATGTGGGCACGGGTGAAGCTGTGTCTGACCAGTCAAATTTCACAATTAACGGTGGTTGATGTCTGTGCTTTGCATTGCATGAGTAAGGAGTTCTGCAGAGCTGGGAAGTTCAGTTGATGGACTTGTGCAAGTATGAGATGAGTTCAAGTGAATGATGTAATTTAGGATGACTATTTTTATTTTCATTCATGAGAAACATTTGAACGGTTAGAACTAAATTGAGATATAGGGCATCCTAATTTGCAGGGAAATTAAGTGGCTATTTCCCTTTTCACTTTCTTTCTCTGTGCTCTTTCCCTATCAAATTTGCAGTGTTGTATATAGGGGTGGTAAATGAACAAATCGAATAGAATACTAAGATGTTCATATTTGTATTCATTTAAAATTATCAATTGAACATTAACTCGAATACTCGGTATTCATTAAATATTCATGAATATTTATCAATTTCAAAGTATATTCATTTCGCTAAAGAATTTAATTTTTACATAGTATTTAAATTCATATATGAAAATTATTTCTTTATATTTATAATGTATAAATATTTAATTTGAATATTTCATTAGAAAACTTATTTAAGATTAATTAAGGCTCTCAAAATTAGTAAATAGAACTTAAGTAGAAAATGTAAGTGGATTCAAAATATAACATCATATGTAATAATATAAATTATGAGTGATCACATTTTAAACGAATATTTGATAAGCAAACGAATCGAATATACATCCGTTAAATTCTATTCGTTAATGAACTCAAATGCTAAATATTATTTGTTTAGTGTTAAATGAACTTCCGAATCGAATATAACCGAACAGTTAGTCAAACAATTAACGAACTATTTGTTAATTATTTGGTTTGTTTCCACCCTTAATTATATATACCGAGCATATGTAGGATTTTTCTTTTCTTTTGGAATTATTATTCTCCACTTTGCTGATACCATCCAAATCCAAAGTCTTCCAAAATAAACTCAAACCTGCTCAATCGAGAATCACACCTGAAGAATTATGGAAAAAGATGTAATGAAGAGGGACAATAGAAGAAAAAGAGTTAGGATGGACGCAAAAGTTCAATACAGCGTATATTAATTTTGAAAATTTTGGAAAAAAAAAAGCTGAATGGTATGGTCTCCAATTATTATCATAGTACAAAGCTTATGATTGTTTGGATTACAAGCAGAGATCTTTTTAGCGATCAGCAAATTCCAAGCCCGTGAATTATTGCTGTCATCTATCAGATTCTCTGCAGTGAAATTAATAAGGGAGGGGTATGCATGAGAGTGTTAAATGAGAAGCTAGGCAAATATGAACCTAGGCAACTGATCAATTTTCCATGCCGGATTTTCTCGGATTCGAGGAGGAGGTAATGCCTAAAACAAATGTGAGAGTTAATGTCCTGGTCTAAAAGAGGCGTTAATTTCTATATAATATGGTCATTATCATTAATGTCCTGGAAAGAAAATATTATTGCTCTAACAGCATATTGAAGTTAAAGAGAGAAATGAAATATGGAATGAAACAACGTATGATGAGTTTATATACACAGAGGAAAGTAAACAAGATAAGTTTATATACATAAAGAGGAAAATACTTCGTTCATATATTCATTGCATACCCTCTGGTCCCTTTACATTATGAGTTTCGTCAATCATGAGGATCTCAGACTGTATGTGGACTGAACAATACAAGAATTGTTACTGTCCATTTTTCCCGATGCCATCCAATCCAAAGTCTTTAAGAATAAACTCTGAACCCGCCCAATGGAGCATCAAATTGGGAAAAATGTAAAGAAAAATATAATAGATAGCAACAATATAGGCAAAATGCCTGGGATGGAAGAAGTTTAAGTTTAGTACCTTGAATATTTGGGACGAAGCTGAATAGATTCTCGTAGGCAACTATCAATGAGTGAATGTCTTCAACCATTTTTATAGTACAAAAGCTTATGTAACTTTTGGCTTACGAGCAGAGCTACAGAGATCTTTAGCAATCAGTAAATTTCAAGCCCGTGAGCACATTTCGCATAGTCCTTAGTCACGGGTGTATATTTTGCTGTTATCTATGAGATTCTCTGCCGTGAAATTAACAATGGAGGGGATGGACGAGTGCGTCGAGTTCTTCAGCACCTAATGGCTGCTGATTTTAACTGGATTTTTTTATAAATCCGTGAAAAATCTTGGCTTAAAAAATATGGTTATATTTTAGATTTTTGCTTTTCATCAGAAAATTCTGTTTTTTTGTTGCAAAGAGCACAAATTATGAGAAAATGATGGAAAGTATTGTCCAGTTCAACCTAATACAAAATCCTCGTAAAGTTTGAATTTTGTAGTGAAGGGTGAAATATATTCTGTTGATCTCACGTCCAAGAATGAGAGTCATTTTAAACTTCCAAAGTCGGAGTAATTGCACTTAAATGCCCTGTAATTTACCTAACCTCAAACTTAAGTGACCTTTTCTTTTTTCTTTTCAAATAGAACAAAAAATACCCTAGAGTATTTAAATTTGTAGACAAATGCTCTAAAGTGTCAAAATGTTGCACGTTAGTACCCTTTTGTTATATAAATGCCCCAAAATTTTATAAATAGCAACACTTAAATACCCTAAAGATTCTAATAGTTTCACTCTAGTAACTTCTGTTATGTGACGTAGAGAAAAGATAGTGCCGTATAGGCTTTTTTCAACTACGGGGTATTCATCTGCAATACTTTAAATATTTTGGGGTATTTTTTTGTTCGGTTTAAATCTATAGGGCATTTAAGTGCAAGGTCGGGAAATCAATAGGGCATCTAAGTGCAATTAAGCCTTTTTTTTTTTTTTTCAAATGTGGATCTCATGTCCACTACTGAAGACTCAGGGCTCCGAAATTAATATTGGAGAACATATTTGAAGTTTATTGGTGTCTTTTTTTCTTATTATTCTGAAAAGCACATTTGAAAGTTTTAGAGGATATCTATTTTGGATAAGAGAAGAGATGAGGAATAAAATGGAGGGTCAACTTCAGAAAAATCTCTTAACTTTCAGAGTTTTGCAGATAACTCTCTTAACTATTTTAATTTCATAAGACCCCTGAATTTTGGCCGGTGTTACAGATAAAACCCCAGAACTTCTTTTATTCCACTATAACATTGTCAAGTTTAGCGTCTCACTCA
This sequence comes from Asparagus setaceus, assembly GCA_012295165.1. Taxonomy (NCBI): domain Eukaryota; kingdom Viridiplantae; phylum Streptophyta; class Magnoliopsida; order Asparagales; family Asparagaceae; genus Asparagus; species Asparagus setaceus. The sequence continues at coordinate 81,243,643 of CM022702.1, read as the reverse complement.
TATGTATTTCAAGAATAAGACCTCTCAACAATAAAATATTAATGGAAACAATAAAAATAATAAAGGGTTGATTTCTTAGGGCCGAGGGATATTTTGTCTTTTTTGTTCACATCTTCGGCACCTGATAGCGTCACTTTGGAGTTTTAAAGTGAAAAATCTTCAAGAGATTAAAAGAAATTGAGGGGTTTACAAGCAAAACTCCTCAAAATTCAAAGAGTTTCTGGAATCAAAAACGTTAAGGGGGCTATTTGCCAAGCGTCCAAACTGAAGGAGGTTTTCTTGAATTAATCCTAAAATTAAAATAGGGGTTTCCTAACGAGCACACAGGAGCACCCGATACGAAGGCAGATAGAAAGAGGGAAGTGCATGTCAACATAGATAGAGAGAAAAACTCTCTTTTTATCTTTTATTTCTCTCTCTTTCTTCCCTTTGGCTCTTTGGTTGATCTTCAAGAAATCAACAGAACAGGAAAACTGACAAAGGAACCTTCTAAAGGGGTTTTTAGTGATTTCCTTGAAAAAAATTCCCAAAAAAGATTTTCCTGAAATTGGAGTCAAATCAACTAAGGGGCTATTTGGTTACTTTCCGTCACTTTCCAAAATCCATTTTCCTTCACTTTTTGGTGTTTCCGTCACTTTCTTGGGAGAGTGTTTTTTGTGTTTGTTTCGAAAAGAAATATGGAGCATGATTACTTTCCATCACTTTCCTTAGTTTGGTTCATATTAATACAAGAAAATTACTAATTTTTGTAATTAAAACAATCTCCCATAAGCTCATCTAATCAACAAAAAATGTAGTAAATTAACTGAGATTAACTGAGATTCATAGGTTGGGAATTTTTATTTTTTTAAGAACAATAAAATCCATCAATTTAATTCCCAACATCAAAACCCCTAAATTGACCAATTTATCAAAGATCTTGTTGATGTATAGAATCACATTCACTAATCTCGGTGTGAGCTTAGCTTGAGGTTGAAGATAACAGGGATCCGCTCTCTCCCCCGAATACCCAGCTCTGAGTTGGGCTCTTCTTCCCTGCCTGCACAGGTAGAAACTCGTGAGAGGACGGGGCTTGTTTCCCCATTGTACCTCCGACGATCAAGTCAGTAAGTGAGCTTGAGTGGAGAAGAAAATGAACAGTAATTTGTTCTTGTGTGCATAGTGCAGGGGGAGAAAAATGACTTACCTTTGTCTTGAGAATAGTTCCTTTCTTTGTAGAAATGAGAGAGGGGCAAGCTGGTCACTTTAGCATTAGTTTTACACATGTCAGCTTATGTGTGGAAAGAGTCACCATTGATTTGATGTGAGGTATGGGGAATGGCTATAAAAGCCATGTGGCCAGCACAGCGCCATTAATTGTGATGTTGACTTATTGTTGGCGCAGGGCTCAATGCTAACCATAACAAGAGGGAAGTACCTGGCAATCGTATAATGCATCGAAGGCCGTCCGGGATATCAGAGCGGTGAAGCCTACCATCCAGAGCAGATCGACTAATGGCGCCTTCGCGCCTACGATCAGAAGCAATCAGATTGCAGCCCGCCATCAGAGCAAGTCGTCCGAGGGTATCGAGCAAAGCAGTCACCATCGTGGTAGATCGACTAATGACGCCTTCGGCCGGCCGGATCGTGAGCGCCGCATCGCAGCAATCTTTCATCGCAGCGTCGTCCGAGGGTATCAGAGCAGCGAAGTCGCCTACTATAGCAGGACGACTAATGGCGTCTTTCGCGTCGGCCGGTACTGTAGCACCGTACTATAGCAGTCGGCCGAATTACTGTAGCAGACGAATAGAAAGAGGTCCGAACGCCGCAGGTGGTCGACTGGGACCGCGTTTCGGGTCGGCATTACTGTAGCAGTCGGTCTACTATAGCAACAAAGTCGGTTACTGTAGCAGACGACTACTGTAGTAGCCGAACACTTGTGAGAGCAGAGAGGTCCCCTTTCGACCCTGAATTCGCTTATTTTGGCGTGAGGTTATATAAATTCATGTTGACTTTCAAATAGGGATTAATAAAAAATCTTTTTGGGGTACCAACAGATCTACTAACCTAAAAAAGCATAAAAATTAAACAAATTACCTCTAACACGTTGAACAGCTGAACCTGTGCGTCGTCGTCTTCGCTGGGCGCGTCGTCATCACTAGGCGCGTCGTCGGCGCGTCGTCGTCGTCCTTAGCCGCGTCGTCGTCGCTAGCCTGTGCACCGCGGGAGAGAAGGGATGAAGGCGGTGGAAGTAAACAAGAAGGGAGGTGACGAGATCGGCTAGCGGCGGAAATTTTTTTTGTCAGTTGGCGAGCCCTAGAAAGCTTTTTTTTGGGGGGGGGGGGCGGGAAACGGAGAAAGAAATGTCAGTTTTCTCTTGTAATCGGGGGTTTTACTACGGAAACTTTTCTGATAAAAAATCCTAGGTGGCCACTTTGTTTTCCTTCACTTTCCTCTCTCTTTTTTACCAACCAAACACTTGATTGTGAAGGAAAGGGTAGAAAATTTTCTGTGTCAGTTTTCTACAGACCTCTTTCTGCATTTTTTTTACCAACCAAACAGCCCCTAACGGGAAAGTGTCATCTCAACATCCATCTTGATTTCAAAGTAGAAACACTAATTATTATTATTATCATCATCATTATATATATATATATATATATATATATATATATATATATATATATATATATATATATATATATATATATATATATATATATATATATATATATATATATATATATATATATATATATATATATATATATATATATCAAGGTTCTATAAACTTAAGTTGATAGGAATAGTCATCCACTAACTTTTCTATCCATTGATGTTGCCTTGGGATCCGTGAAAGATATAAAGCCCACTTTGAGATTTGTGTGCATCTTGATTTCACGGATCTCAAGACAAGATCAATGGATATAAAAGTTGGTGGACACTACTCCCTATCAACTTAAGTTTATAGGAGTCTTCTCTCTCTCTCTCTATATATATATATATATATATATATATATATATATATATATATATATATATATATATATATATATATATATATATATATATATATATATATCAAGGTTCTATAAACTTAAGTTGATAGGAATAGTCATCCACCAACTTTTCTATCCATTGATGTTGCCTTGGGATCCGTGAAAGATATAAAGCCCACTTTGAGATTTGTGCATATCTTGATTTCACGGATCCCAAGGTAAGATCAATAGATATAAAAGTTGGTGGACACTACTCCCTATCAACTTAAGTTTATAGAGCCTTGATATATATATATATATATATATATATATATATATATATATATATATATATATATATATATATCAAGGTTCTATAAACTTAAGTTGATAGGAATAGTCATCCACCAACTTTTCTATTCATTGATGTTGTATTGGGATCCGTGAAAGATATAAAGCCCACTTTGAGATTTGTGTGCATCTTGATTTCACGGATCTCAATGCAAGATCAATGGATATAAAAGTTGGTGGACACTCCTCCTATCAACTTAAGTTTATGAGTCTCTCTCTCTCTCTCTCTCTATATATATATATATATATATATATATATATATATATATATATATGATAATAAATTTTCACAGTGTTTTTGTTTACCCATTTCAATAACATGAATTTGGATGCTAATGAACTGACAAATTAAAATAATCATTGCATGTATTGATCCAAATTCTCAACAATCAGATTGTACAACATTCTCCTCTTTCAGCCATCATAATAATACATTTGTATTGAACTTGTGCAGTGTTTCATATACAATGGAAATTTCAAAATCTAGACCATTTTCTCCTCATATCTCTTCCTGAGCTCAAGAAGCTCTATCTTTCCGTTGACAACATGCATTTTTGTAAAATTTGAAATCCCATTTCTCTCCCTCTCTTTTTCAATGGATTGTGAAACTCCTCTATTCATGTTTGAGACCAGACTCTTAAGGGTGTGCTTAGCAAACTTTTAAAATTAGGTCAAGACTAAACCCGATTCGCTTTGAGGGTCGGACTAAACCCGATCTAGTTTTGAGGCCGCGACTAAATCGGATCCAGCTTTTAAGTTTATTTGTGATTGGCAATGACCAGGTCAATTCTAGCCCAAATATTTTAGGCCAAAAGTGGCCTTAATATAAGTTTAGTGTTGACCACTATCCCATAGTCTAACTCTAAACGAAAAGCACTGGGTTAAGATTTAACCTACCCAGTTTTCAACCACTCACGCACCCCAAATCGCAAATGCCTTCATCATGATGAAGACACCACAACGTGCACCATCTCCAGTCTCCCGATGCCATCTAATCCTAAGTCTTCAAAAATAAACTCGAACCCGTCCAATTTAGAATCAAACAGGGATAATACAGAAAATTACAATGGAGAACGGAGAAGGACAAAAGGGTCAGGATGGAAGGAGAAGCTAAACTCAATTTCTTTGTTTTTCTGTTCTTTTTAATACTGATGACAAATATTTATAGGCGATCATCAATGAGTGAATGGGCAGAGTTCTGGTCCTCAACAATCATTATCGTAGTGCAAATGCTCGTGACTTTTTGGGTCCCAAGCAGGATGCTAGCTGCTGCGTGCAGATATCTTCAGCGATCAGCAAACTTTGCAGCCCGTGAATGCTTTTGTAGAGATCCACAATCCCAAGATTTATATTGCTGTCATCTACGGGATTCTCCGCAGTGAAATTAAATAGAGAGGGGCATGGGTAAGAGCAGCGGTGGAATAATTCTCATTTAGAGAGAGGACAGGCGGAGGACAAACAAGTGTCTATTTATCTAAAAATAAAAATATTATATAATTATAGTTTTAAATGGGAATGCATATCAGTACATTTTATTACTGGAACTTTAATAGGCTTGTATTTTTCAATGGGCTAATTCAAAAGTTTTATTGATCTATTAGTGTTTTTAAGTAGTTTGGGTCTTGGGATGCAATTCTTAAAATTTATGGACAGGCAAAGTGTAAACATTGCAACGATTTGGACGCAATTTAAAAAGATATTAGGGGCGCAACTGCGCCTCCAGATTGTATATAGATCTGCCACTGATTGAGAGAGTGGAGTTTTTTACATTTTATCTTGTGGACTTCAATATACTTCTTGAGCAAGCATAGGCTTTTGTTTCAGAGTCTATCTGCAACAATGTTTATGATAGGGTGAGCAAAATGTCGATTTGGTTAGTTTTAATAACTTTTGTTAAACCAAACTGAACCGAGCTAGATTCGAACAGCTCGAACCATGTCAAATCGGTTAGGCATAGTTCATTTTTTCGATTTGACCTTAAAAATATTAAAGTTAGAGAATTTTTAAATAAAAGGCAAGACTATTACTCATTCAAATCTTTTACTTATATCAAAACCACCATTACTTTAACCCAAAATGCTATTTACCACCTTAAATTTTTTATATCAATATCACCTTCACTTGCTAACACGCTTGCAATGTCACACCTATTACGCTTATCACCCAAAAATACGTGAAATGATTATTTTACCCCTACTAAGACACGTGCTTTGCACGTGTGTCCTAATTAATTATAAAATTTTTAAAAATTCAATATTAATCCTCCAAATCTCTCATATTTTGAAATTAGTCCTCAATCTCTCTCTCTCTCTATATATATATATATATATATATATATATATATATATATATATATATATATATATATATATAACTCCTATAAAACTTAAGTTGATAGGGAATAGTCATCCACCAACTTTTCTATCCATTGATGTTGCCTTGGGATCCGTGAAAGATATAAAGCCCACTTTGAGATTTGTGTGCATCTTGATTTCACGGATCTCAAGACAAGATCAATGGATATAAAAGTTGGTGGACACTCCTCCCTATCAACTTAAGTTTATAGGAGTCTTCTCTCTCTCTCTCTCTATATATATATATATATATATATATATATATATATATATATATGATAATAAATTTTCACAGTGTTTTTGTTTACCCATTTCAATAACATGAATTTGGATGCTAATGAACTGACAAATTAAAATAATCATTGCATGTATTGATCCAAATTCTCAACAATCAGATTGTACAACATTCTCCTCTTTCAGCCATCATAATAATACATTTGTATTGAACTTGTGCAGTGTTTCATATACAATGGAAATTTCAAAATCTAGACCATTTTCTCCTCATATCTCTTCCTGAGCTCAAGAAGCTCTATCTTTCCGTTGACAACATGCATTTTTGTAAAATTTGAAATCCCATTTCTCTCCCTCTCTTTTTTCAATGGATTGTGAAACTCCCTCTATTCATGTTTGAGACCAGACTCTTAAGGGTGTGCTTAGCAAACTTTTAAAATTAGGTCAAGACTAAACCTGATTCAGTTTTGAGGGTCAGGACTAAACCTGATCTAGTTTTGAGGGCCAGGACTAAATCGGATCCAGTTTTAAGTTTATTTGTGATTGGCAATGACCAGGTCAATTCTAGCCCAAATATTTTTAGGCCAAAAAGTGGCCTTAATATAAGTTTAGTGTTGACCACTATCCCATAGTCTAACTCTAAACGAAAAGCACTGGGTTAAGATTTAACCTACCCAGTTTTCAACCACTCACGCACCCCAAATCGCAAATGCCTTCATCATGATGAAGACACCACAACGTGCACCATCTCCAGTCTCCCGATGCCATCTAATCCTAAGTCTTCAAAAATAAACTCGAACCCGTCCAATTTAGAATCAAACAGGGATAATACAGAAAATTACAATGGAGAACGGGAGAAGGACAAAAGGGTCAGGATGGAAGGAGAAGCTAAACTCAATTTCTCTTTTGTTTTTCTGTTCTTTTTTTAATACTGATGACAAATATTTATAGGCGATCATCAATGAGTGAATGGGCAGAGTTCTGGTCCTCAACAATCATTATCGTAGTGCAAATGCTCGTGACTTTTTTGGGTCCCAAGCAGGATGCTAGCTGCTGCGTGCAGATATCTTCAGCGATCAGCAAACTTTGCAGCCCGTGAATGCTTTTGTAGAGATCCACAATCCCAAGATTTATATTGCTGTCATCTACGGGATTCTCCGCAGTGAAATTAAATAGAGAGGGGCATGGGTAAGAGCAGCGGTGGAATAATTCTCATTTAGAGAGGACAGGCGGAGGACAAACAAGTGTCTATTTATCTAAAAATAAAAATATTATATAATTATAGTTTTAAATGGGAATGCATATCAGTACATTTTATTACTGGAACTTTAATAGGCTTGTATTTTTCAATGGGCTAATTCAAAAGTTTTATTGATCTATTAGTGTTTTTAAGTAGTTTGGGTCTTGGGATGCAATTCTTAAAATTTATGGACAGGCAAAGTGTAAACATTGCAACGATTTGGACGCAATTTAAAAGATATTAGGGCGCAACTGCGCCTCCAGATTGTATATAGATCTGCCACTGATTGAGAGAGTGGAGTTTTTTACATTTTATCTTGTGGACTTCAATATACTTCTTGAGCAAGCATAGGCTTTTGTTTCAGAGTCTATCTGCAACAATGTTTATGATAGGGGTGAGCAAAATGTCGATTTGGTTAGTTTTAATAACTTTTTGTTAAACCAAACTGAACCGAGCTAGATTCAGAACAGCTCGAACCATGTCAAATCGGTTAGGCATAGTTCATTTTTTTCGATTTGACCTTAAAAATATTAAAGTTAGAGAATTTTTAAATAAAAGGCAAGACTATTACTCATTCAAATCTTTTACTTATATCAAAACCACCATTACTTTAACCCAAAATGCTATTTACCACCTTAAATTTTTTTTTATATCAATATCACCTTCACTTGCTAACACGTTTGCAATGTCACACCTATTACAGTTATCAGCTCCAAAAATACGTGAAATGATTATTTTACCCCTACTAAGACCGTGCTTTGCGTGTGTCCTAATAATTATAAAATTTTTAAAAATTCAATATTAATCCTCCAAATCTCTCATATTTTGAAATTAGTCCCTCAATCTCTTTCTCTCTCTCTCTCTCTCTCAAACAACCATGAATCTCCTAACTCAACTCCCAGAACTCTAGCCCAGTCCCCAAACTCTAGTTCCCAATCCCCAAACCATAACCTCATATATATATCAAGGTTCTATAAACTTAAGTTGATAGGGAATAGTCATCCACCAACTTTTCTATCCATTGATGTTGCCTTGGGATCCGTGAAGATATAAAGCCCACTTTGAGATTTGTGTGCATCTTGATTTCACGGATCTCAATGCAAGATCAATGGATATAAAAGTTGTACACTCCTCCCTATCAACTTAAGTTTATAGAGCTTGCTCTATATATATATATATATATATATATATATATATATATATATATATATATATATATATATATATATATATATATATATATATATATATGAGCAAGGTTCTATAAACTTAAGTTGATAGGGAATAGTCATCCACCAACTTTTCTATCCATTGATACACTTTTATCCCGTGAAAGATATAAAGCCCACTTTGAGATTTGTGTGCATCTTGATTTCACGGATCTCAATGCAAGATCAATGGATATAAAGTTGGTGGACACTACTCCTATCAACTTAAGTTTATAGAGCCTTGATATATATATATATATATATATATATATATATATATATATATATATATATATATATATATATATCATGCCTTATAAACTTAAGTTGATAGGAATAGTCATCCACCAACTTTTCTATTCATTGATGTATTGGGATCCGTGAAGATATAAAGCCCACTTTGAGATTTGTGTGCATCTTGATTTCACGGATCTCAATGCAAGATCAATGGATATAAAGTTGGTGGACACTCCTCCTATCAACTTAAGTTTATAGGAGTCTTGCTCTCTCTATATATATATATATATATATATATATATATATATATATATATGATAATAAATTTTCACAGTGTTTTTGTTTACCCATTTCAATAACATGAATTTGGATGCTAATGAACTGACAAATTAAAATAATCATTGCATGTATTGATCCAAATTCTCAACAATCAGATTGTACAACATTCTCCTCTTTCAGCCATCATAATAATACATTTGTATTGAACTTGTGCAGTGTTTCATATACAATGGAAATTTCAAAATCTAGACCATTTTCTCCTCATATCTCTTCCTGAGCTCAAGAAGCTCTATCTTTCCGTTGACAACATGCATTTTTGTAAAATTTGAAATCCCATTTCTCTCCCTCTCTTTTCAATGGATTGTGAAACTCCTCTATTCATGTTTGAGACCGTGACTAAGGGTGTGCTTAGCAAACTTTTAAAATTAGGTCAAGACTAAACCCGATTCAGCTTTGAGGGTGACTAAACCCGATCTAGTTTTGAGGGCCGACTAAATGATCCAGCTTTTAAGTTTATTTGTGATTGGCAATGACCAGGTCAATTCTAGCCCAAATATTTTAGGCCAAAAGTGGCCTTAATATAAGTTTAGTGTTGACCACTATCCCATAGTCTAACTCTAAACGAAAAGCACTGGGTTAAGATTTAACCTACCCAGTTTTCAACCACTCACGCACCCCAAATCGCAAATGCCTTCATCATGATGAAGACACCACAACGTGCACCATCTCCAGTCTCCCGATGCCATCTAATCCTAAGTCTTCAAAATAAACTCGAACCCGTCCAATTTAGAATCAAACAGGGATAATACAGAAAATTACAATGGAGAACGGGAGAAGGACAAAAGGGTCAGGATGGAAGGAGAAGCTAAACTCAATTTCTCTTTTGTTTTCTGTTCTTTTTAATACTGATGACAAATATTTATAGGCGATCATCAATGAGTGAATGGGCAGAGTTCTGGTCCTCAACAATCATTATCGTAGTGCAAATGCTCGTGACTTTTTTGGGTCCCAAGCAGGATGCTAGCTGCTGCGTGCAGATATCTTCAGCGATCAGCAAACTTTGCAGCCCGTGAATGCTTTTGTAGAGATCCACAATCCCAAGATTTATATTGCTGTCATCTACGGGATTCTCCGCAGTGAAATTAAATAGAGAGAGGGGCATGGGTAAGAGCAGCGGTGGAATAATTCTCATTTAGAGAGAGGACAGGCGGAGGACAAACAAGTGTCTATTTATCTAAAAATAAAAATATTATATAATTATAGTTTTAAATGGGAATGCATATCAGTACATTTTATTACTGGAACTTTAATAGGCTTGTATTTTTCAATGGGCTAATTCAAAAGTTTTATTGATCTATTAGTGTTTTTAAGTAGTTTGGGTCTTGGGATGCAATTCTTAAAATTTATGGACAGGCAAAGTGTAAACATTGCAACGATTTGGACGCAATTTAAAAAGATATTAGGGGCGCAACTGCGCCTCCAGATTGTATATAGATCTGCCACTGATTGAGAGAGTGGAGTTTTTTACATTTTATCTTGTGGACTTCAATATACTTCTTGAGCAAGCATAGGCTTTTGTTTCAGAGTCTATCTGCAACAATGTTTATGATAGGGGTGAGCAAAATGTCGATTTGGTTAGTTTTAATAACTTTTGTTAAACCAAACTGAACCGAGCTAGATTCGAACAGCTCGAACCATGTCAAATCGGTTAGGCATAGTTCATTTTTTCGATTTGACCTTAAAAATATTAAAGTTAGAGAATTTTTAAATAAAAGGCAAGACTATTACTCATTCAAATCTTTTACTTATATCAAAACCACCATTACTTTAACCCAAAATGCTATTTACCACCTTAAATTTTTTATATCAATATCACCTTCACTTGCTAACACGCTTGAATGTCACACCTATTACGCTTATCACCCAAAAATACGTGAAATGATTATTTTACCCCCTACTAAGACACGTGCTTTGCACGTGTGTCCTAATTAATTATAAAATTTTTAAAAAATTCAATATTAATCCTCCAAATCTCTCATATTTTGAAATTAGTCCCTCAATCTCTCTCTCTCTCTCTCAAACAACCATGAATCTCCTAACTCAACTCCAGAACTCTAGCCCAGTCCCCAAACTCTAGTTCCCAATCCCCAAACCATAACCTCATATCCACTCAATCATCCTCCCTCCTTCCAATCCAAGAAGAAGGGAAAACCCTAATCCTCCCCAAACCCTAACCTCAACTCCCTCAATTTTTCCTCTCTCCCTTCCAATCCAACAAAAATCATCTTGAAACCCTAGCCTAGCCATGGAGCAAAAGATCGATAATCGGCTCTCTATAACTTCAAAGATAGATAATCGGCCTCTCTATAACTTTCTCGTGAGGACGACGGCCGGTCGATTTGGAGGTCTAATTTTAAAGTATGATGGTTTTGGGGTCTAATATCAAAACATCAAAGATTCGAGGACTAAAATTAAGAAATCTTTATTTTTATAATTAATTGAACAAACGTGCTTTTATGCTGTTTAGGATGAGGGTATTTTTGTCAGTTCATGTATTATTTAGGGTGAAAACTATAATAGGTGTAACATTACAAATATGTTAGCAAGTAAATTTGACATTGATAATAAAAAACTTTAAAGGTGGTAAGTTACAATTTGGATTAAAATAAAGATGGTTTTGATGTAAAACCCTATCTCATATCCCAAACACTCCTAGCCTGGTTTATGATGAACCGATGAAAAGTGTTGTCCAGCTCAGAAAAACAAAAATACTAGCTGGGTTTTGAATTTTGTAGGAAACAAAAATAATAATGAAAATTTCCCGTGGATCTAATGTCCAAAAATAAGAGAACTCATGAATCCTTCACAAAATTCCAACTTTCCACCAAATTAACAACAGGTTTCTAACAAAGTTAGAAATAGTACCTTTACTTATCAATTTCCTTCGTAAATCTAAAATGAAGAATTAGGAGAATCCTGACTGAAAAATTCCAAAGTTTGCTACGCAATTAAATTGTACAACCTACCCAATCTGTTTTATTCATCTAAAGAGTCTATAATAAAACAAGGAGATTCATAGAAATACATTACAAAAACACTCTTTTCTACATATAACATCATTAAAGAAAACCGTTGCTGAAAAACATCATCAGATAAACCAAAAACATCACTACATATAATCATGAGAAGAGAGAGAGAGAGAGAGAGAGAGAGAGAGAGAGCAACGAGATTGCAAATATCAGCGTCAGGAGACGATGAGGCAAAAACATACGCTCAAGAATGTGCTAAAACATTCCTGCATCTAAAGTATTCTGATTCTGAGAACAAAAACTCACGTTGAAAGCCCAAAGCTGACGATTACAGTAAACACTGAAACAAGAGCTAAAAGATAAATAAACCAAATAAACCATTGTCGACAATTACTCCATCACAACTTCACATCAAAGCTCAGAAAAATCTTGTTTGAATTTGCAATTCCTATGATATAACAAGCTTCAGCAAAAATATTCTCTAGCAAGATTATATTCCTTTGGGCACAACCAAGCTGAAATCACAGAGAAATCACCACCATTATAGTTTTCATAAGCATCTACCCAGCAGGTTCATAGTATATGTGTATAACCTACCCAGTTTTCAACCACTCACGCAAATCGCAAATGCCTTCATCATGATGAAGACACCACAACGTGCACCATCTCCAGTCTCCCGATGCCATCTAATCCTAAGTCTTCAAAATAAACTCGAACCCGTCCAATTTAGAATCAAACAGGGATAATACAGAAAATTACAATGGAGAACGGAGAAGGACAAAAGGGTCAGGATGGAAGGAGAAGCTAAACTCAATTTCTTTTGTTTTTCTGTTCTTTTTAATACTGATGACAAATATTTATAGGCGATCATCAATGAGTGAATGGGCAGAGTTCTGGTCCTCAACAATCATTATCGTAGTGCAAATGCTCGTGACTTTTTTGGGTCCCAAGCAGGATGCTAGCTGCTGCGTGCAGATATCTTCAGCGATCAGCAAACTTTGCAGCCCGTGAATGCTTTTGTAGAGATCCACAATCCCAAGATTTATATTGCTGTCATCTACGGGATTCTCCGCAGTGAAATTAAATAGAGAGAGGGGCATGGGTAAGAGCAGCGGTGGAATAATTCTCATTTAGAGAGAGGACAGGCGGAGGACAAACAAGTGTCTATTTATCTAAAAATAAAAATATTATATAATTATAGTTTTAAATGGGAATGCATATCAGTACATTTTATTACTGGAACTTTAATAGGCTTGTATTTTTCAATGGGCTAATTCAAAAGTTTTATTGATCTATTAGTGTTTTTAAGTAGTTTGGGTCTTGGGATGCAATTCTTAAAATTTATGGACAGGCAAAGTGTAAACATTGCAACGATTTGGACGCAATTTAAAAAGATATTAGGGGCGCAACTGCGCCTCCAGATTGTATATAGATCTGCCACTGATTGAGAGAGTGGAGTTTTTTACATTTTATCTTGTGGACTTCAATATACTTCTTGAGCAAGCATAGGCTTTTGTTTCAGAGTCTATCTGCAACAATGTTTATGATAGGGGTGAGCAAAATGTCGATTTGGTTAGTTTTAATAACTTTTTGTTAAACCAAACTGAACCGAGCTAGATTCAGAACAGCTCGAACCATGTCAAATCGGTTAGGCATAGTTCATTTTTTTCGATTTGACCTTAAAAATATTAAAGTTAGAGAATTTTTAAATAAAAGGCAAGACTATTACTCATTCAAATCTTTTACTTATATCAAAACCACCATTACTTTAACCCAAAATGCTATTTACCACCTTAAATTTTTTATATCAATATCACCTTCACTCAACACGCAGAATGTCACACCTATTACGCTTATCACCCAAAAATACGTGAAATGATTTTATCTCTATTAAGACACGTTTTGCACGTGTCCTAATTAATTATAAAATTTTAAAAATTCAATATTAATCCTCCAAATCTCTCATATTTTGAAATTAGTCCTCAATCTCTTTCTCTCTCTCTCAAACAACCATGAATCTCCTAACTCAACTCCAGAACTCTAGCCCAGTCCCCAAACTCTAGTTCCCAATCCCCAAACCATAACCTCATATCCACTCAATCATCCTCCCTCCTTCCAATCCAAGAAGAAGGGAAAACCCTAATCCTCCCCAAACCCTAACCTCAACTCCCTCAATTTTTCCTCTCTCCCTTCCAATCCAACAAAAATCATCTTGAAACCCTAGCCTAGCCATGGAGCAAAAGATCGATAATCGGCTCTCTATAACTTCAAAGATAGATAATCGGCCTCTCTATAACTTTCTCGTGAGGACGACGGCCGGTCGATTTGGAGGTCTAATTTTAAAGTATGATGGTTTTGGGGTCTAATATCAAAACATCAAAGATTCGAGGACTAAAATTAAGAAATCTTTATTTTTATAATTAATTGAACAAACGTGCTTTTATGCTGTTTAGGATGAGGGTATTTTTGTCAGTTCATGTATTATTTAGGGTGAAAACTATAATAGGTGTAACATTACAAATATGTTAGCAAGTAAATTTGACATTGATAATAAAAAACTTTAAAGGTGGTAAGTTACAATTTGGATTAAAATAAAGATGGTTTTGATGTAAAACCCTATCTCATATCCCAAACACTCCTAGCCTGGTTTATGATGAACCGATGAAAAGTGTTGTCCAGCTCAGAAAAACAAAAATACTAGCTGGGTTTTGAATTTTGTAGGAAACAAAAATAATAATGAAAATTTCCCGTGGATCTAATGTCCAAAAATAAGAGAACTCATGAATCCTTCACAAAATTCCAACTTTCCACCAAATTAACAACAGGTTTCTAACAAAGTTAGAAATAGTACCTTTACTTATCAATTTCCTTCGTAAATCTAAAATGAAGAATTAGGAGAATCCTGACTGAAAAATTCCAAAGTTTGCTACGCAATTAAATTGTACAACCTACCCAATCTGTTTTATTCATCTAAAGAGTCTATAATAAAACAAGGAGATTCATAGAAATACATTACAAAAACACTCTTTTCTACATATAACATCATTAAAGAAAACCGTTGCTGAAAAACATCATCAGATAAACCAAAAACATCACTACATATAATCATGAGAAGAGAGAGAGAGAGAGAGAGAGAGAGAGAGAGAGCAACGAGATTGCAAATATCAGCGTCAGGAGACGATGAGGCAAAAACATACGCTCAAGAATGTGCTAAAACATTCCTGCATCTAAAGTATTCTGATTCTGAGAACAAAAACTCACGTTGAAAGCCCAAAGCTGACGATTACAGTAAACACTGAAACAAGAGCTAAAAGATAAATAAACCAAATAAACCATTGTCGACAATTACTCCATCACAACTTCACATCAAAGCTCAGAAAAATCTTGTTTGAATTTGCAATTCCTATGATATAACAAGCTTCAGCAAAAATATTCTCTAGCAAGATTATATTCCTTTGGGCACAACCAAGCTGAAATCACAGAGAAATCACCACCATTATAGTTTTCATAAGCATCTACCCAGCAGGTTCATAGTATATATATATATATATATATATATATATATATATATATATATATATATATATATATATATATATATATATATATGATAATAAATTTTCACAGTGTTTTTGTTTACCCATTTCAATAACATGAATTTGGATGCTAATGAACTGACAAATTAAAATAATCATTGCATGTATTGATCCAAATTCTCAACAATCAGATTGTACAACATTCTCCTCTTTCAGCCATCATAATAATACATTTGTATTGAACTTGTGCAGTGTTTCATATACAATGGAAATTTCAAAATCTAGACCATTTTCTCCTCATATCTCTTCCTGAGCTCAAGAAGCTCTATCTTTCCGTTGACAACATGCATTTTTGTAAAATTTGAAATCCCATTTCTCTCTCTCTCTATATATATATATGATAATAAATTTTCACAGTGTTTTTGTTTACCCATTTCAATAACATGAATTTGGATGCTAATGAACTGACAAATTAAAATAATCATTGCATGTATTGATCCAAATTCTCAACAATCAGATTGTACAACATTCTCCTCTTTCAGCCATCATAATAATACATTTGTATTGAACTTGTGCAGTGTTTCATATACAATGGAAATTTCAAAATCTAGACCATTTTCTCCTCATATCTCTTCCTGAGCTCAAGAAGCTCTATCTTTCCGTTGACAACATGCATTTTTGTAAAATTTGAAATCCCATTTCTCTCCTCTCTTTTTCAATGGATTGTGAAACTCCTCTATTCATGTTTGAGACCAGACTCTTAAGGGTGTGCTTAGCAAACTTTTAAAATTAGGTCAAGACTAAACCTCGATCTAGTTTTGAGGCCGTGACTAAATCGGATCCAGCTTTTAAGTTTATTTGTGATTGGCAATGACCAGGTCAATTCTAGCCCAAATATTTTAGGCCAAAAGTGGCCTTAATATAAGTTTAGTGTTGACCACTATCCCATAGTCTAACTCTAAACGAAAAGCACTGGGTTAAGATTTAACCTACCCAGTTTTCAACCACTCACGCACCCCAAATCGCAAATGCCTTCATCATGATGAAGACACCACAACGTGCACCATCTCCAGTCTCCCGATGCCATCTAATCCTAAGTCTTCAAAAATAAACTCGAACCCGTCCAATTTAGAATCAAACAGGGATAATACAGAAAATTACAATGGAGAACGGGAGAAGGACAAAAGGGTCAGGATGGAAGGAGAAGCTAAACTCAATTTCTCTTTTGTTTTTCTGTTCTTTTTTTAATACTGATGACAAATATTTATAGGCGATCATCAATGAGTGAATGGGCAGAGTTCTGGTCCTCAACAATCATTATCGTAGTGCAAATGCTCGTGACTTTTTTGGGTCCCAAGCAGGATGCTAGCTGCTGCGTGCAGATATCTTCAGCGATCAGCAAACTTTGCAGCCCGTGAATGCTTTTGTAGAGATCCACAATCCCAAGATTTATATTGCTGTCATCTACGGGATTCTCCGCAGTGAAATTAAATAGAGAGGGGCATGGGTAAGAGCAGCGGTGGAATAATTCTCATTTAGAGAGAGGACAGGCGGAGGACAAACAAGTGTCTATTTATCTAAAAATAAAAATATTATATAATTATAGTTTTAAATGGGAATGCATATCAGTACATTTTATTACTGGAACTTTAATAGGCTTGTATTTTTCAATGGGCTAATTCAAAAGTTTTATTGATCTATTAGTGTTTTAAGTAGTTTGGGTCTTGGGATGCAATTCTTAAAATTTATGGACAGGCAAAGTGTAAACATTGCAACGATTTGGACGCAATTTAAAAGATATTAGGGCGCAACTGCGCCTCCAGATTGTATATAGATCTGCCACTGATTGAGAGAGTGGAGTTTTTACATTTTATCTTGTGGACTTCAATATACTTCTTGAGCAAGCATAGGCTTTTGTTTCAGAGTCTATCTGCAACAATGTTTATGATAGGGTGAGCAAAATGTCGATTTGGTTAGTTTTAATAACTTTTGTTAAACCAAACTGAACCGAGCTAGATTCAGAACAGCTCGAACCATGTCAAATCGGTTAGGCATAGTTCATTTTTTTCGATTTGACCTTAAAAATATTAAAGTTAGAGAATTTTTAAATAAAAGGCAAGACTATTACTCATTCAAATCTTTTACTTATATCAAAACCACCATTACTTTAACCCAAAATGCTATTTACCACCTTAAATTTTTTTTTATATCAATATCACCTTCACTTGCTAACACGTTTGCAATGTCACACCTATTACAGTTATCAGCTCCAAAAATACGTGAAATGATTATTTTACCCCCTACTAAGACACGTGCTTTGCACGTGTGTCCTAATTAATTATAAAATTTTTAAAAAATTCAATATTAATCCTCCAAATCTCTCATATTTTGAAATTAGTCCCTCAATCTCTTTCTCTCTCTCTCTCTCTCTCAAACAACCATGAATCTCCTAACTCAACTCCCAGAACTCTAGCCCAGTCCCCAAACTCTAGTTCCCAATCCCCAAACCATAACCTCATATCCACTCAATCATCCTCCCTCCTTCCAATCCAAGAAGAAGGGAAAAAAACCCTAATCCTCCCCCAAACCCTAACCTCAACTCCCCTCAATTTTTCCTCTCTCCCCTTCCAATCCAACAAAAAATCATCTTGAAACCCTAGCCTAGCCATGGAGCAAAAGATCGATAAATCGGCCTCTCTATAACTTCAAAAGATAGATAAATCGGCCTCTCTATAACTTTCTCTGGTGAGGACGACGCCGGTCGGTCGATTTGGAGGTCTAATTTTAAAGTATGATGGTTTTGGGGTCTAATATCAAAACATCAAAGATTCGGAGGACTAAAATTAAGAAATCTTTATTTTTTATAATTAATTGAACAAACGTGCTTTGCGCGTGTTTAGGATGAGGGTATTTTTGTCAGTTCATGTATTATTTAGGGTGAAAACTATAATAGGTGTAACATTACAAATATGTTAGCAAGTAAATTTGACATTGATAATAAAAAAAACTTTAAAGGTGGTAAGTTACAATTTGGATTAAAATAAAGATGGTTTTGATGTAAAAACCCTATCTCATATCCCAAACACTCCTAGCCTGGTTTATGATGAACCGATGAAAAGTGTTGTCCAGCTCAGAAAAACAAAAATACTAGCTGGGTTTTGAATTTTGTAGGAAACAAAAATAATAATGAAAATTTCCCGTGGATCTAATGTCCAAAAATAAGAGAACTCATGAATCCTTCACAAAATTCCAACTTTCCACCAAATTAACAACAGGTTTCTAACAAAGTTAGAAATAGTACCTTTACTTATCAATTTCCTTCGTAAATCTAAAATGAAGAATTAGGAGAATCCTGACTGAAAAATTCCAAAGTTTGCTACGCAATTAAATTGTACAACCTACCCAATCTGTTTTATTCATCTAAAGAGTCTATAATAAAACAAGGAGATTCATAGAAATACATTACAAAAACACTCTTTTCTACATATAACATCATTAAAGAAAACCGTTGCTGAAAAAACATCATCAGATAAACCAAAAACATCACTACATATAATCATGAGAAAGAGAGAGAGAGAGAGAGAGAGAGAGAGAGAGAGAGCAACGAGATTGCAAATATCAGCGTCAGGAGACGATGAGGCAAAAAACATACGCTCAAGAATGTGCTAAAACATTCCTGCATCTAAAGTATTCTGATTCTGAGAACAAAAAACTCACGTTGAAAGCCCAAAGCTGACGATTACAGTAAACACTGAAACAAGAGCTAAAAGATAAATAAACCAAATAAACCATTGTCGACAATTACTCCATCACAACTTCACATCAAAGCTCAGAAAAATCTTGTTTGAATTTGCAATTCCTATGATATAACAAGCTTCAGCAAAAATATTCTCTAGCAAGATTATATTCCTTTGGGCACAACCAAGCTGAAATCACAGAGAAATCACCACCATTATAGTTTTCATAAGCATCTACCCAGCAGGTTCATAGTATATGTGTATAATCAACTCACTGATGTTTAACTACAATTCAAGGAAGAAAAATTCATGACAACTCTACCTAAAAATCCATTATCATAAAAAGCTATAAAGAAAATATGCATTGGATATTGAGACTAGAGGTTCGAGAGAAAGTTGTAAAACTCAGTGCTGCTTCTTATCGGCGAATGGTCCTCGAGGGATTTTCTGCAGAACCTTCGCATCCAACACTGCATATTGCTTCCTCAGTTGAACCATCACAGTCTCACCAACATCATCGACCTGAGCCTCATAATTCTCATATAATGCAGGTAGCGTGCACAGGGCCAGAAAAACTACAATGCCAAATAAAAAGGTTGTTCAAACTTCATTTTAGACACATGTTATAAAAATAAGCAACTCATATTTAAAAAGATCCAGTTATAAGAGGCGAAGCTCCTTAAGTAGACTGAGGGCTCTATCCGTTATTTTTTATCCCTTAAATTTGCTTTGAGATGCATGCTGATCTGTGATACACGTCAAGGTTTTACCTCAAAGTAAACCCAAGGATAAAAACGTTGGTGGACTAAGCCCTCAGTCTACTTAAGTTTACACAAGCTATATACTCTTCTAAGTTATCCCTAGAACATTCTTCGCTATTGAATAATCCAGAGAAGACACAGAAAAAGAGAATTAATCTCAATTGCTCAATTTTAATACTAAGTATAATATTAGTGTTCTAAATAATTCTTAGGTTTAGATGGTTTTTGCTTTACATAGAGATTTACAAGGTAGAGCATTCTGCTATCAAACAAAAAGCAACACTAATCGAGGTGAAGTGTGTGAATAAAGAGCTATTGATGAGATAGGGAGAGAGTACATGAGTTGTAAGCTTTGTTTTCAAGTTGTGACTTGCAGCAGTGATTCAAAAAATAAAGTGTTATTCGAGTGAATTTTGGGCTTCCTATCCATGTCATATTCTCAACAAACATGAGTGGGATTCAAGTGATAAAATAAAAAACTGAGATATATAAAAACTGTCAATAAAAGCAGTGCATTATATATAATCAAATATAGATTCAAGCAAAACAGTCTAAAAAGGTTGAAACATAAATTAAGATTCACATAATATTAAGGCTACAGAAACAGCAGGAATAAACATAATAAATCATCATACTCTCTCCTGTTTGCAGTATTCTAACCTTATATTATCTTTCTCAAAATATGTCATAGGAATGTTCCAATATGTCATCATTTTTCTCTGGGCCAAGGGCAAGTTAAGTGTTTTTATGCAACAAACCAATAAGAGAAACTTGACATGTAAAGTCCAAAATTCAATCCTCAATAATGTGCTGCAAAATGGTGCCTCTCTAAACTGCAGTTAGACTTTTTTTTTTAAAATAATATCTTTTCAGGGCAGAGATACAGACAGATTCAGGTCACCTATGCTGGTAATATCATATACTGGAAGACAATCAGCAAATACTATGGAAAAAAGAGAACTGACCAAGGTAGCAAAGAGTCAAGAAACTAAACCAGTTGCCAATGACAGAAACAACCCATAAGCCAACAACTGCCTGCAATTGCATAACAGGCTTAGTTCCAAGGGCAATAGATACAATATGCAGAAATGAACTGAACTGTGAACAGATTCAAATTTTACCATCAGAAATTTCTTCAAATCTTTTCCTGAAGCGATATAACGGAAAGTTGTAAAAGCTTCATTGATCTCATGCCTAACTGAACGGGCTATACTTAGAACCTGATCCTCACGCAAGATAACTTCTGGAAACTTTGGTGGTGACCTGTTCGCATAAATTTTGCAGTTAATTGAGATTCTGTTCATAAAGGCTAAGTAATCTGTACTCAGCATTGAGTTAAACAATAAGATGCAATTTTATAACAGTTTCTGATACATGGATTTCGCAGATGAACTATGTTAGCATACCCAGAGATCTACTGAGACTTCGCATTGTTGTCTGAAAATGGCCAGATGCTAAAATTAAGTAGATGAGGGCAACTAGTGAGTAGACAGGGAGCAGGTGTCATGAAGAATACAATCTCAAACGTCAACACTATCCTCATTCTTCTCTTGCCTTCCTCATTTTTGTCAGTATTCACTGTACATGATCTAGGAATAGGGGTGCAAACAATCAGATACGGCCTGGATATGATACTTACCAGCTATCCGTATGTGTTTACCAATCACGGATACACGCATATACGGATATCAATATATCCCCGTAAAGAAAACTCATATTCATATCCGCTAATATCATATATAGATATGGATATTCATGCGCACACAAAATGGATACAAGAAAACCAAATAAGATCAAAAAAATATAGTTCATATGATACAAGAGAGTTCATTAATATGTTCGTTACAACTGAAAAGCTAGGATTAGATCTGATCAGCATATATTTCACTACATACGCATTTGTAACCATATCAAATCAGATATAGATATTTAGTAATTACACCAATATTTAGTAATTATATCCATATTTATACGGATATATTCGCAGATACAAATATCTTTTTGCAGCTCTATAAAGGAAGCACGGACATGGATATATCAATGTGACACTCAAAATTAACTTCAAAACTACTAATCTAAGGACTTAAACAATTGCACTTGTATGATCAACCTGTATTTCGGATATGGATCCGGATATTTCACTACATTGCATCCCTAAACATATCCAATAGGATATAGATATTTAGTAATCATATCCGTAATATTTGCAAATATAGATTTTTTTTTGGCACCCCAATGTGGGAAGCATGGACATTGATATATCAATGTGAAATGAAATGGTGGTGGCATAGAAATACAAAGAACTAAAAAGGAGCACATCCACGGGTCAAGGCTTCGAAATATTTTTACCATTCAAGAGGAAGACTAGAAAGAACAGAAGAGCAGGAGCCTCACCCTATTACCTCAGCAAACTTCCTCACCAAAATTAAGCAAAAAGAGAGGTCACAAACTGCCAAAGCCCCTGACCCCTGTACAGGTTATGTAAATGATCCTTCTCAAGGTAGATCCTCAAATATCAACCTCAGCATCAAATTCAGAGCTAATCACCGCAACTGGAATCACCAGTTTAGTAATGTCCGAACGTGACTGTGAATTAGTCCAAAATCAAATAGGATACTAAACCTGCTAGTGTTTCTCTCACGCTACGTGAGCTAACACAAGGCTAACTTTAAGCAATAAATTTAAAACGTGGGTTTTTGAGAAACTACACAACAATACCATCTTCATAATTTCTATTCATCTTCTTTACTTACATGGAGGGATGTCCATTAAGACCTAGACCCCATATTTACTCATGTGCTTGCTATCAGCCAATATCTGGATGGGAAGTAATTACCTAGACCTCAGGCTAAACCTGGATCAAATCTATGTCCACTGAAGCAAGTAAGGACTTGACTCAAATAATAACCCCAACTAGAAAACTCCTACCGCACAAGTTTAAAACACTAACATGGATATATGTTTTGCTTTGGACTAATACCTGGAAGGGAAGTAACCAACTTTCCCTTGGGCTAAACCAGGTTGTTCGAATCCGGGTCCACAGAATCAATTGCAGAACTAGTCTCAAAATAACAGCCCTAACTAGAAGCCTCCTACCACACAACTAGAGCACTCGCGTGGATGTAAGTCTTCCATTTTCCCAGTACTTGAATGGGAAGTAATTACCTTCACCTCGAGCTAAACCAGGATCAAATCCAGGTCCACTGAATCAAGTCCAGGACTCACCTTAAAATACCAGCCCTAGATAAGAATCCTTCTACCTCACAAAGTTTAGAACAGACACCTGAATATAAGGAACGTGTGTGCAGAGCATGCACAACAGCCCTAACTAGAAGCCTCGTGCCAAAATCACATGGATATAAGGTGTGAAAACAGCCTCAACTAGAAGCCTCCTACCTCATGAAGCCTATGACACTCTCATAAGTATAGTTTACGTGTGTGTGCGTGTGTCAGGATCGTGGACTTAGAATCCTATCGACCCCCCAGTTCATTAACATGAATGATGTTTTTTTTTAAAACGGTCATGAGAAGTAGTGTATATGAGCAAGAATGGAATAGCAAACTCATATTAGTATTAAAGATTGTAACTCTAAACGCACATCACACAGGAAGGATTACCGTTGATAAATTTAAAAGAAAGAAGGAAGCAACTAAAGTAATGGGAAATGTTGTTCGTAAAACAAAAAAGACAAAAGTACTGCATTCTCACCTGTTAACAAGTGATGCTACGTTGGACCAGAGAAACAATGCTGCCAATACAAGCATGAAAGCATGGCATACAAAGGTCAGAAGGTGATAGTCCATACATTCGAAGAGGAGCCAGACAAGAGTCACACCGGCAAGTATGCCACCAGACACTTGTTTGTTCCGCCACATTATCATATCAGCAACTGCATGCACAACAAATCCACTGATTAATGATGCATTAAGTGCACGAACAAATTAGTAAAATTATTGAAGAAATCAAGCAAGATATTGTACAATCTGGATAAGGAATGAAAGATGTAAGCCAAGCCAGATCCTATAATCTGGATACAGAAAGATGGAAAGACGTAAATCCCAGAAACATACAAGTACCTTTATCACAATCAGGAAAAAAGAAATTCCGAATATATTAATGCAATCACTGTAAAATGAACCCAACTATAATATTCCACCAGAAAAAAAAGCAGGTACTTCGGATTCATTACCGTACAACAGTACAACTACAGTCACCCATACACAGCACGTACCAAAGTAACCCTTAAGTCTGTGGAGCAGTTAAAAAAATAAACTCTAACTAGAATTAGAGAGGAAAGGATGGAAATTCAACCAAAATAAATTAGAGAAAAGGTAAACGTGGGAATAGGAGCAACCATTACATCAAATCTCATTCAACTAGATGTGTCAGCCTTGAGAGTCACTCTGCACAAATCAACCAAAATCAATTCCACTTAATGGATCAAGTTCCTTTTCACTACTCTGGAAATTGCCCCGCAAGTTTGCTTTTGTCTCTATTCATTCAGTTCTAGTTATTTACATGTTTTATTGAGGTGTATATTAGCACAAATTCTATATTGAGAATATTCTAACAAAAAACAGCCAGATTTGAATAATCAGTTGTCAACCTAACATCTCAGCCTTCACTGAGCTATCAAATCTAAGCATACTCCTGCTAACTTGACTGGTTCCAAGCAGAGCCTAGCATGCATGTTTGAGTTTTTGTGTGTGAATTTTACTGGGTGAATGGTGGTTGAGCAATGTAAACACTGTCTTAATACTTCATTACCAATTGTAGTGTAGGCAGTGTTCTGTAAAAGTTGAAGTGATTTAAGCCATCCAGTACTTGCAAAACACAAATCAAGATAAATTAACCATTTTGACAGATTACAGAGCTTTACAAAGTGAAGGGTTAAATAGCGCACCACTTAAGCTGGAATGAGCATTTCTATGAACACAAAGGAGCCGGCATAGAATAGGGTTTTCATAATTTTTTCCTTGAAAATCTCAAATTTTTTAGCTCAAAGGGTTTGGCTGTTTTCAACGTGAACTTGTTTCCCATTCTCGTCTCAGCATAGGTAGCACCACGTAACAAACAGAACACTCTGTGAATAGCAGAAAAAAACTATGCCTACACAGGATCACCAGCCCTTGTCTTTGCATGCATAAACACATTATATACATAAATCCCAGATAAATGCACTGTGCCTATACTATAGGCATTAGTCTTCAAGAATACCAATTTTTCCAAGTGAATTAAGTGAACCTTAAATCAAGAGGAGCGACGGTTTACAATAAACTTGTTAGCAAGAACTTGTAAGGAATTCAGTTGAGAATAGAAAATTAGATAGACTGACCATACTGAGATGGTCTAACCAAATCAATGGAATTTGAGACTACAGGAGAATTTGGCAGCTTGCAACAGTAGATTAAAGAAACTATCACTCACATGCAACTGAATCTTTGCATCTGTTATTGCATGCAGACTCAATTGAAGCAATCTGATTAAATTCTAAAATTATCTAACCTGCACTTTTAATTACAACTACTTAGTTCTACTTGCAACTTCTCATATGCAACTTGTTTTCATTTTAACAAATTAGGAAAATTATTACTCACATTTGTTTTGGACTTTTATATATTAATTTTATCTTTAAAATTAATCATTTTACTTTCTTTGAAAGTAAACTATTCAAATTAAGTAATGAGAACATTATTATTTTTGAAAAATATATATTTTTTAAACTTTGAAATAAATCATGAAATTGTTTATTATTTCAAATCTTTGAAATTTTCATTGTTGGCTTATTTTAAAATTTTTATTTTTATTGTTAAAATATCTATTAAAATACTTTTACTAAAAATGATTTTTTCAGAGGAATAAGTTTTTCTTTTACATTTTTATAAAACATAAGATTTTCTTGAAATTATTATTATAGATTTTAAATATGAAATTGTTTCAAAACTAGTAACTTTTTGAGTATTTATTCCTTTCCAGAATTTTTAAGAGTTTCGCTACTCCAAAAAAAAAAAAGAATTTTTAAGAGTTTCATAAATTATTTAATTTTTGAAGTAATTTTTATTTGACTTTGTTCCAGCTGTGGTTGCTTTTTACAAAGGATTTATGATATAGTTCATTTAAGTTGAAAGCGTGATGTGCAGCCATTTAGTTGCGAGTCATACCTTGAACCTGAGGGGTTAACAATCGTGGGTTGCAAACTCCAAGTTGCAGGGACACAAACATTTGCAACTGGGCGAGAGTGGCCAACTACTAAACAGCCCCACATGCCTTATGAAGAATAATATGATAGGTTTAGAAAGGGTAAATTTTACAGAACCCCTAACACTTTCGAGAATCCCCACAAAACCCATAATACTTAGTTTTTTCCACTAAACAACAAAAAGACCTTTTTCAGTGTAATCCTAAAACGATGAAAAGTAACCCCCAAAACGATGAAAACGTCACTCAGGCCGAAAAATAAAAAACTCTTTACTTTGGTGTACATTAAGAAAACATAGCTGATTTCTTAGGTATGCATTACGAAACCATAATTGATTGGTGACTGATAGTGCTATGTTTTTGGTTAGCCCTGTGTATCGTTATCTACTCATATTTTGATGATAATCAAATCCCATAGGGTGACACTAAATAGAACTCTATTCTTTACGGACTAAAAAGAAATTAAGATTTTGTTTATTTTCATGGACCTCTCATAATAATTCATTTAAAAGGTAGATCACGTCAAGAACTCTGTCACAACCAAAATGTTCAACCAAATAGAGATGCAAGGTTGGTTAATTTGAAGGGGATATGTGATGTTTCAAAGAAGATGGTGAAGATTCGAAAACATAAGATTTGTCCTTTGGTGTATTTACTTTTGAAGATGATACTGATTTTAACTGTGGCTACGACAACTATGGAAAGAGCTTTTGTTGCAATGAAGTTCATAAAAAAATAAATTGCATAAAAAAAAGAGTGATGATAATTGACTCGATGATTGTTTTGTGATATTTTTCGAGAAAGATGTATTAGTCTGACTGTGTACCTTTTCAAAGTATGAAAACTCATTGGGAACCATTATAAATTTTTTAAGTGTTATTAAGTATACGGTGACACCACTTCCAAGAAATCCTAGATCCGCAACTTCCCAAATTAATGGGGGGTTTTTATGAAATTTAACCTTTGACACCTATATCTCTTATGAAGAATAAAATGAATAATTTAAACACAGTTGACAGAAAGATAAATATGTGAATTACAAACACACTAGAAGAGTTATAGCTTTAATGAGAACCCAAGGAGGGACAATATCATGTAGCTAACCACATAATACTGGCTACACAAAATTTTCAGTGTGTAAATCTCCCTGATCTACGTTTAAAACTCTTTGACCAGGGCTTACATCATTTATTCTATTATTGAAACTATGTTAAAATAGGCCTCCCAAAAGCATGATTTTTCATCCATGTTCAATTTTAATGATTTGATGTGCATCTTTATTCCAAATTTACTTAAATTCCCTTGGCACTCTTAATACCTAACTTGCAGAAATAATACATCTCATTATCTCAACAGATACTCAGTCATTGCAATTGTGATGGAGAAGGGGAAAAAAAGAATTACCTTTTCCTCCTCCGAAAACGGCATGCACGGGCTGCTTCCTCCCAAAGATGTGTTTCCTCTGGGCTTTGCGAGACACAAGACTCTCTTCCTCCTCCGAATCCGAAGAAGACGAAGAGCCTTTGTACTCATGGATCTTATCCTGGATCCTATCCGCCATCGACGCATGCTCAGCGGCTTCGGACATTTTTCCCTCTAATCAACCTTCAAAAAATAACAATAATCAGCACAAACAACCAAAACATAATAAAATTACAAGAAAAATGCTCTAATCTATCCAAAATCTGCACGATCATTCGAGATCCGAGTAATGTCCAGTTATTAAAAGTGAAATTAGTTGCTTTTTATCGAAAAATCCTACCAAATTTATCAAAAATTGGGGGAAATTTTCACCGAAGAAGATCGCGCACAGATAAATCAAAATAGAACTATAATAATTGAAGAAAATAGGATCTACATACTTACTTTAACTAGAACTGATATTTCCAAAGTTGGAGATAAAATAAAATCAATAAATATAATAAATCGGATAAATTGCGAGAAAAATTAGAGAAAATGCAACTCCGATTCATAAGTTAATTCGATCTTACAGTGTTGAGATTTGGGACAAAATTAGGGTTAGGGTTTCTTCTTCAAATCTCTCTCTCTCCCTCTCTCTCTCTTCTCTCTCTCGTATTTGAAACCAAAACTGAAACTTTGCAAACGGAAGAGAGTTAAAGTCGGGGCTACTTTATACCGTGATTCGTTGTGATCTAACGGCTGAAATTCATCCAATCTCGATCTGACGGTGTATATCTCTACCGACCAAGCAACTTAACGGAGAAGTAACGGAGCTGTTAAATTAGCGGCTGACACGTGGAGCAAATGGCGGGACTCGTGGAACCTTAAGAAACAATATGGAATTTGAAGTGGGAAAAATTACGATACGGTCCATTACAAGAAATAAGTGGTGGTTATTTCATTTTGGTTATGCGAGGATAAAATGGTAATTTATGTATTTAATATTTCCGATAATTAATATTTGGGTCGTAATTAAAGGCGGTTACTTTGGAGGCTGAGGATGAAAACGTCGCCGCTCGTATCTGCTGCAATCGTTATCTTAAGATCGCAATATTGCATTGGTTATTTTTGTTTGAGAAATTATGATAGCATTTTATTCAGATTGATATGTTAATGATATCATACCGTTTTATTTTATTTAATTCCTTTTTAACGATGCATTTGGCATGCCAAAACAAAACGAAACGAGTCTGATGAATTGATAATTCAACAAGAACAAATGATGAAATTAGTACTCTTAACTATTTTGTTTGGACGTGACTTCATCCTCGTCTATTAGAGAGTGATTATGGTATATTTTAAATTTTAAAATGAATAATTGTATCCAAAAGCCAAAAGTATAAAGGAAAAGAACAATTTTTTCTTTAAAAGCTCCGCTCAAACCTTTCCCCTCTTTTTTCAGCCTTATTTGGATGTAATGTTTTGCCTTTTCTTTTTCTTTTCTTTTTTCTTTTTTTTTTTTGTTTTGATAAACCATGTTTTGTCAAGTTTTAAAAAGTGGAATACCAAATATTCTAACTTTGGTATCAGAAAAACCTATTCAAAGGAGAACTTAATGTCAGAAGGGGGTAAGTTTCACGTAACCACCTAAAATTTTGCTCTTTTTGAGATAAACTTGGCAAAGACTGAGGCGAGCTTCTTTCAATTAAATTGAAGATAAAGCAGATGACATGACATGTAAGTCATAAGACCCAAAGACATGAACTCTACTTAACCTCCCTAAACTTAGGGCCTTCTCACAAACCTAAAAGCATTTCGATTTTTTCAACATATCCCCTAATTGCCTAACCTCAATTTTTAAAATATACCCCAATAAATTTAAACATTATTTTCTAAAAACTTCTAAAATTTCAACATTACTTTCTGAAAAAACTTTCAAATTTTCAACATTATTTTCAAGAAAACTCAAACTTTGACATATTTTCAAAAACTCAAACTTTCAATATTATTTTCAAAAATCCCTACTGAATATTTGACAAAGTTTCAAATTATCTTCTTCATCAATATTCTATTCTCTAAGACTATTCTTTGTCATTCTAGTATTATGGTTATATATCAAAACTTTAAAGCTATGGTGAGAACAAAGGATTATAATTATATAATCTAACATACTCCACAAAGAGAGGAGCTTTTATAGACCGAAATCTAGACTCATAACATAGTAACATTTTATTTCAATTTATTCATTACAGAGCTAGTGGGATTCGTGGGGCACGTGCCCCTCGCCACGACCAGCCTAGGCCCTGCCCCAGCACCGGCCCTAACCAAGCTCTTCATTGAATTTTTAATTAGAAGTGATAGAGTGGAATTTTGATACAACGGATGAGAAGATAAAACAAAATACAATTCAAAAGTACAAATGTGTTTACCTGTCTTCTCTATGTGCAATGCTTAATGGTCGCAATTATCAATTATTAAACATAAATATCTAAGCACAATAGCCTGTTATAAGTTCATATATTTTCTCCGTAGCCCATTTATAATTTAGACTACATAAGATTACAATAAAAGTACACCAGTACGTGTAAACTTTAAGTTATGTGACCCCATAGACAATGAAAATAGATAATGAATTATAGAAATTATCGAAGAGTGGATTTAATTAATTATCTAATTAAAAATATAAGATTATGAAAATAGGTGATAAATGATTTCTTATTAACATATATCAAATTTAATATTTTGAACTATTAGCCATGATGCAATTATGCAATAATTTCGAAAAGAGCAAATTATCGGGATAGTTTGTAAACAATATTTTCAAGGTTGATGCCACTATTTTATTTTATTTTTTTTTTTTTGTGAGCTGTTTGTATTAGTTTTGACTTTATTTTTGTAGTTGAGAGTATTCTTTTCTTTCCTATAAACAGTCATTTCATATATAATATTTGATTGAGGTTCTCTAATTTGCGATCTTATCCTTTCTCTTAAAAATTTCTTAATATTATTGAATGTTAATCTTTGATAAGTTTAGTATTTTCTAAGAGAAGAAACAATAGTGAATCTCCAAGCTCAATACCTAGCTACGCCATTAAATTTAATATGCTTTAGAGAAGTGTGCTCAATAAAATTTGAACCCGAATAGTTCCGATATGATGTCAAAGAATCACGTCATGCATTAGACCAAAACTCTAAAGTTGCGATGAAAATAGAGGGTTATAATTTTATACAAAAATTCAGCTATACAACCCTTCAAACTAAGAATTTGGCATAATGTTTACATATTAAATGTTTATCTTTTTTAATACATTAGTTAATGAAAGTCAGGTAGTATCATCTTTCTGGCTGCATCTATCGAATGGATCAAGCATCATTCAAGATTACAATTCATCCAACCCTGTGCTAAATTATCCATTCCAATTTTTCAATCAAAATTAAAATATTTCTTTTTCCGGACTAGATATATATTATATTATAGCAACACCAATGCACACTTGTTAGATCTGAAGGATCTTAAACATGATTAATCCAAAGAGATAAACATCATAAGTGCGGAAGCAATACCTGAATCCATGATTTGGATCTTGAGTGGATTGATGGATCTTCTAATCTTAGGGCTTCTTCTCTTCCTTAGATCTCTTTTCTTAGATGGGGGTAAAAGAGATGAGAATTCTTGTGTTAACCCTAGATTAGGGACCATAACCCCATATATATAGGTGTTGCACTTTTACAATTTGGCCCCTCATCAAATTGTAATTACAACCTGGTATCTGCACATTTAGCCCATGACAATATATAAATACCGATAACCCAACTTAATTGATCACTTTAGTGGGTTTCCTTAAGTGATAGATTTACACATTAATTTAACATATGTGCCCACAAATAGATTTAATTAGATTTAAATCTAACAATCTCCCACTTGGGCACCATATGTATCCTTAAATGTGTATTACCTTATGAGCTCAAAATCTCTATCACATACAAGGGTATTTCCAAACAATCTCGTCCATTGACCATATCAATATAGGATCAAAGCGGTTTTCATCACATTTATCGTGACTAAACCCATCAATGGTCACATATACTAGTACAGCCAAATGACATAGATCAATCATGGATGTACAAAGATGAAAAATTACATGCAATGTAATGCATGCCTATTTTTCAACCGGTCCTACCGAAAACTTTAGTGAGGTCAACTTTAATCATAATGTAACAGAGTGGTTAATCAATACTTTATTCTCGACGAAAAATAACCAAAGCCTGAATAGGTCCAAAATACTCATAAAGCAATAAAATCACAAACTCCCACTAAAACATGATATCCTCAAATATTACCACCCCATATGAGCGGTGTGCTTTTGAAAAATTTTGGGTGGTAATCCTTTAGTAAGAGGATTCGCTATCATGGAGTTTGTCCCAATATTTTCAAGGTTGATGCCACTATTTTATTTTATTTTTTTTTTGTGAGCTGTTTGTATTAGTTTTGACTTTATTTTTGTAGTTGAGAGTATTCTTTTCTTTCCTATAAACAGTCATTTCATATATAATATTTGATTGAGGTTCTCTAATTTGCGATCTTATCCTTTCTCTTAAAATTTCTTAATATTATTGAATGTTAATCTTTGATAAGTTTAGTATTTTCTAAGAGAAGAAACAATAGTGAATCTCCAAGCTCAATACCTAGCTACGCCATTAAATTTAATATGCTTTAGAGAAGTGTGCTCAATAAAATTTGAACCCGAATAGTTCGATATGATGTCAAAGAATCACGCCATGCATTAGACCAAAACTCTAAAGTTGCGATGAAAATAGAGGGTTATAATTTTATACAAAAATTCAGCTATACAACCCTTCAAACTAAGAATTTGGCATAATGTTTACATATTAAATGTTTATCTTTTTTAATACATTAGTTAATGAAAGTCAGGTAGTATCATCTTTCTGGCTGCATCTATCGAATGGATCAAGCATCATTCAAGATTACAATTCATCCAACCCTGTGCTAAATTATCCATTCCAATTTTTCAATCAAAATTAAAATATTTCTTTTCCGGACTAGATATATATTATATTATAGCAACACCAATGCACACTTGTTAGATCTGAAGGATCTTAAACATGATTAATCCAAAGAGATAAACATCATAAGTGCGAAGCAATACCGAATCCATGATTTGGATCTTGAGTGGATTGATGGATCTTCTAATCTTAGGGCTTCTTCTCTTCCTTAGATCTCTTTTCTTAGATGGGGGTAAAAGAGATGAGAATTCTTGTGTTAACCCTAGATTAGGGACCATAACCCCATATATATAGGTGTTGCACTTTTACAATTTGGCCCCTCATCAAATTGTAATTACAACTCAGTATCTGCACATTTAGCCCATGACAATATATAAATACCCGATAACCCAACTTAATTGATCACTTTAGTGGGTTTCCTTAAGTGATAGATTTACACATTAATTTAACATATGTGCCCACAAATAGATTTAATTAGATTTAAATCTAACAATCTCCCACTTGGGCACCATATGTATCCTTAAAATGTGTATTACCTTATGAGCTCAAAATCTCTATCACATACAAGGGTATTTCCAAACAATCTCGTCCATTGACCATATCAATATAGGATCAAAGCGGTTTTCATCACATTTATCGTGACTAAACCCATCAATGGTCACATATACTAGTACAGCCAAATGACATAGATCAATCATGGATGTACAAGATGAAAAATTACATGCAATGTAATGTGCATGCCTATTTTTCAACCGTCCTACCAAAACTTTAGTGAGGTCAACTTTAATCATAATGTAACAGAGTGGTTAATCAATACTTTATTCGACGAAAAATAACCAAAGCCTGAATAGGTCCAAAATACTCATAAAGCAATAAAATCACAAACTCCCACTAAAACATGATATCCTCAAATATTACCACCCCCATATGAGCAGTGTGCTTTTGAAAAATTTTGGGTGGTAATCCTTTAGTAAGAGGATCTGCTATCATGGAGTTTGTCCCAATATGCTCTATGGATATCTGTCCACTCTGTACTTTTTCTTTCACAACTAGGAACTTAATGTCAATATGTTTTGACTTAGTTGAGCTTCTGTTGTTGTTGGAATACATGACTGCGAATTTATTGTCACAAAATAACTTTAGTGGTCTTTCAATATTTTCCAGAATACGCAGACCAGTGACAAAATTTCGCAGCCATATTCCATGATTGGATGCCTCATGACAAGCTATAAATTCTGCGCCATAGTGGAGGAAGCTACAAGTGTCCGTTTGACACTTTTCCATGATATAGCTCCTCCTCGCTAACATATAAATGTAGCTGAAGTAGACTTTCTGCTGTCTTGGCATCGACAAAATCGAATCGAGTACCCAATGACCTCCAACTGATCTGATTTCCTGTATGTGAGCATATAATCTTTTATTTTCTGAAGATACCGCATAACCCTTTTGACTGCGATCCAATGATCCATCCGAGGGTTGCTTAAGTATCTGCCTAACATCCCAACAATGTGCGCAATATCCGGACGGCATACATGCGAGCATACATTAGACTCCCTACGGTGAAGCATAGGGAATCTTACGCATTTCACGAATTTCAAGGTTACCTTTAGGGCATTGATTGAGACTAAACTTGTCTCCTTTAGAAACAGGGTATCACACAGTGCGTAATTTTGCATGCCAAACCTTATGAGTACTTTATTGATATAGCTCTTTTGTGATAATCCAAGTATACCTCGAGAGCGATCTCGATGTATTGGATTCCTAATATAAAGAAGTCCCCAAGATCTTTCATCTCAAAATTCTTTGATAGAAATCTCTTGGTTTCGTGCAACAAGCCTATATCATTAGTGGCAAGCAAAATGTCATCCACATCTGAGAACGGAAAAATATTCTTACTCCCATTGAATTTTTGATATACACAATCATCAACAATATTCATCTCAAAACCAAACGAGATAATTATTTGTTGAAACTTGTGGTACCATTGACGAGGAGCTTGCTTGAGTCCATAAATGGATTTCCTTAGTTTACAAACCATATTCTTTGGGTCTCGACACAAAGTTTTACGGTTGTACCATATAGATCATCTCATCAATGTCTCCATTGAAAAATGTAGTCTTAACATCCATTTGATATAACTCAAGATTGAAATGAGCAACAAGTGCCATGATAGTCCTGAAAGAGTCTTTCGATGAAACCGGAGAGAAAGTCTGTATAGTCAATGCCTTCCTTCGAGTATAGCCTTTAGCTACAAGGCGTGCTTTATACTTTTCCATTACCATTTGCATCCGGTTTGGTTTTAAATATCCATTTACAACCAATTGGTTTCACTTAATGGGACAAGTTCCCAAACCTTATTGTCTTGCATAGACTTGTACTCTTCATTCATGGCATCAATCCACTTTTGAGAGTTAGAACTTTTCATGGCACGAAGGAAGTTGATTGGATCATCTTCCATCATTCCATTACTTTCCTCATGTTCTTGAAGAAATACAATATAATCATCGAATAGCATTTCTCCTTTCTCGTGGATCTCCTTAATGGCAGGTTCTTGAGGTTGTTGACTTTGTTCTTGGAGCAGGGAGTTGTTCAATATTGCCTTCTTGAGGTTCAGTTTATTTCTTGAACAATACTGTATAGGTACTTGAATATTGTCAGAAATTGATGGATTGGATTTAAAGCCAATTCCTCCTCAAAGGCAATGTCTCTAACCTTATTTCTCCCCAAACTCAACATCCTCAAAGAATGTTGCTTGTTCCCGCCTCAAAAATATTCCCGAAAGTGTGGGATCATAAAACTTATGATCGATCGTAATACCCAATAAAGTAGCGCTAACTGTTTTGAGTCCAATTTCTTTTCATTTGGCCTATAAGGCCTTGCCTCCCTGGACATCCCCAAATATGTAAGTGCTTTAGGACTGGCTTTCACCACCCAAAGCTCATAAGGTGTTTTAGCAACCGCTTTTACGGTACTAAGAATGTAAGTCGCAGTCTTTAGTGTTTCTCCCAGAGTGACTCGGTAAAGAAGAATGAGCAATCATACTTCTTACCATATCCTTAAGAGTCCTGTTTGCCTTCACCATTCATTCATGCAAGGTGATCCGGCATGGTGTCGCGGACGATACCGAATTCCTCTAGGTATCTAGCAAATGGTCTCGACGTTGTTCACGAACCATCATCATATCCGCCGTAGTACTCACCACCACGATCGATCTAACGGTTTTAATCTTTTATTGAGTTGGTTCTCAACTTCAAATTTAAAAGATTTGAATACGTCCAGAGACTCAGATTTTCTTTAATGAGATATAGGTACCCATAACGTGAGTAATCGTCTATAAATGATATAAAATATTGTTGACCATTCCAGGATGCCGTAGGGAATGGCCCACAAATATCTGTATGTATCAATTCTAAGACGTCTGAAGATCTGTTGGCACCTAATCTCTTAACTTTAGTTCCTTGATACCAATGCATACATCAAAGTCTCGTAAAATCAAGGGAATCCAAAATACCATCGACACAAGACGCTCAACTCTACCTTTTGAGATATGACCAAGCTTGTGCCATAATGATCTTTGAATTTTCCTTATTTAATTTACGCTTAGTACCACGTGATTCCACATTCGTGGTTTCATTATAAGAAGCAATCAGATCAAGCAAATATAGGTTATCAAAAGTACTCAAGAAACCATTCCACAATATTTGAATTTAAAGATAAGCTAGCCTCGGTTATTTCCAAATGAACAATAATAACCCGATTTGTCCAATAAAGGAATAGAAATCAAATTCGTCTAAAAGACGGGACTACAAAAGTATCTTTTAAATCCAAATAGGAACCAGTTCTAACAATAACCTAAAGTGCCCAATTGCTTCCACATCTACCGATTGTCCATCGCCCACAAAGATGTATCTTTCACCATCACTTGGCTTTGTAGCTCAGTACCTCAGATAGAAACACTTATGTGAGTAGTAGAAGCCGAATCTAACCACCAAGTGTTTCGGAGACCGAGACTAAATTAACCTCGAAGACCAAAGTAAGGAACGACTTTTTGACACGCCAGCGTGATATTTGGTACAATCCTTCTTTGTGTGTCCATCCTTATGACAAAAGAAACAACCCGATTATCCTTATGTTGTTTCTTTTGAACTCGACCTTAGCTCCTTATCATTCTTTCTTTTCTTGCCCTTATCCTATAAGTAGCCAAATGAGCACTTTCGCCTTATCTTGCTTCAATCGTCTTCTTCTTGCACACGGATGAAATGAGCTCATTCAGAGTCCATTTCTCCTTTCCGGCATTATAATCGACCTTAAATTGATTAAAGTGTGCGGGAAGACAAGAACACCAGATGCACCAATAACTCATCACATAGATCGAGTTTCGCCTTAAGTTTTGAAGCAATATGAGACATTTCCATAATGTACTCCCCGATATTTTCTTTGCCTTTATACTTCATTGAAATCGCTAATAGCGCTGCTTTTCTACCTTATCGCTTTTAGCAAAACGTTTCATTTCAGCAAGGAAATCTTTGGCTTTAGTAATCTTCCGATTCGCGGCCCTAAAGGCTTCCTAATGCACGCTTGATGATCATGAGACTCATGCGATTTGAACGCCCCACCTCTCATACTCCTTCTTTGCATCGAGTGCTTTCCGCAGTGAGAGGTTGGGGTTGTTCAGCTTAATTCAAGGTCTAGATCCATGCCCAAGAACAATTAAAATGTTCTCTTTCCAAACCTTGAAATTAGTCCCATTTAGCATGGGAATTGAGTTGATGTTAGCGTAAATTGATGCGCCAGATGCATTAGTGAAATAAACAAAAGATTTCACATTAATAAGCGTAGTTAGTAATCAATAATATTCAAATAATGACATATCCCCATCCAAGATATCTTGTACAACATTAATATCAAGTCTTTGGACAAGAATATTAACCAAGTGATATCTTGTTGCAATGATCAAACATCGACAATAACGATGTCAAATAATGAACCTATCTTTGGATTGATTCATTATCCACATGTAAACCTTATAATTGTCACGCATTTATTCGCAGATGTGTATGTAGTCTACATAATTATTAATCTTCCTTTGGCCGATTAAATAATTACTCAAAACATCCACACAAACATCTAATATCCCTCATGAACAATCTACACAAGAGAGGTTACTTTGGCAACATCTTGTTTCAATTAATCATTTAGAATAAAAGACAACCTTAATGCCTTAGTGTCATAATACTTGAATGAAATAATTGATTAACACTAAATTTAATTGAGTTTGAAGCATGAGGTTCGACTTGAGTTGAGCGAGGTTCGACTTGAGTTGAGCGAGGTTCGACTTGAGTTCGAACTACAGGTTCGACTTGAGTTCGAATCATGAC
This sequence comes from Asparagus setaceus, assembly GCA_012295165.1. NCBI lineage: Eukaryota > Viridiplantae > Streptophyta > Magnoliopsida > Asparagales > Asparagaceae > Asparagus > Asparagus setaceus. The sequence continues at coordinate 81,205,720 of CM022702.1, read as the reverse complement.
TGATCAGTTCGAACGGCGAGGTTCGACTTGAGTTGAGCGAGGTTCGACTTGAGTTGAGCGAGGTTCGACTTGAGTTGAGCGAGGTTCGACTTGAGTTCGAATCATGAGGTTCGACTTGAGTTGAGCGAGGTTCGACTTGAGTTGAGCGAGGTTCGACTTGAGTTGAGCGAGGTTCGACTTGAGTTGAGCGAGGTTCGACTTGAGTTGAGCGAGGTTCGACTTGAGTTGAGCGAGGTTCGACTTGAGTTGAGCGAGGTTCGACTTGAGTTGAGCGAGGTTCGACTTGAGTTGAGCGAGGTTCGACTTGAGTTGAGCGAGGTTCGACTTGAGTTGAGCGAGGTTCGACTTGAGTTGAGCGAGGTTCGACTTGAGTTGAGCGAGGTTCGACTTGAGTTTGAACACGAGGTTCGACTTGAGTTGAGCGAGGTTCGACTTGAGTTGAGCGAGGTTCGACTTGAGTTCGAACACGAGGTTCGACCGATGAACACGGGTTCGCCAAAGCGCGAGGTTCGCCAAAGCGAGGTTCGCCAAAAGTCGCGGTTCGCCATAAGGCGAGGTTCGCCAAAATGCACCAATAACTCATCACATAGATCGAGTTTGATTGCCTTAAGTTTTGAAGCAATATGAGACATTTCCATAATGTACTCCACGATATTTTCTTTGCCTTTATACTTCATTGAAATCAAAGCTAATCGTGCTTGTTTCTACCTTATCGCTTTTAGCAAAACGTTTCTCAATTTCAGCAAGGAAATCTTTGGCTTTAGTAATCCCTTCGGATTCGTGCCCTAAAGGCTTCCTAATGCCGCTTGATGATCATGAGACTCATGCGATTTGAACGCCCCACCTCTCATACTCCTTCTTTGCATCGAGTGCTTTCCGCGATGAGAGGTTGGGGTTGTTCATTCTTAATTCAAGGTCTAGATCCATGCCCAAGAACAATTAAAATGTTCTCTTTCCAAACCTTGAAATTAGTCCCATTTAGCATGGGAATTGAGTTGATGTTAGCGTAAATTGATGCGCCAGATGCATTAGCTGAAATAAACAAAAGATTTCACATTAATAAGCGTAGTTAGTAATCAATAATATTCAAATAATGACATATCCCCATCCAAGATATCTTGTACAACATTAATATCAAGTCTTTGGACGGTAATATTAACGCAAGTGATATCTTGTTGCAATGATCAAACACTGACAATAACGCATGTCAAATAATGAACCTATCTTTGGATTGATTCATTATCCACATGTAAACCTTATAATTGTCACGCATTTATCTTCGCAGATGTGTATGTAGTCTACATAATTATTAATCTTCCTTTGGGCCGATTAAATAATTACTCGAAAACATCCACACAAACATCTAATATCCCTCATGAACAATCTACACAAGAGAGGTTACTTTGGCAACATCTTGTTTCAATTAATCATTTAGAATAAAAGACAACCTTAATGCCTTAGTGTCATAATACTTGAATGAAATAATTGATTAACACTGAAATTTAATTGAGTTTGAACTGCGAGGTTCGACTTGAGTTCGAACGGCGAGGTTCGACTTGAGTTCGAACGGCGAGGTTCGACTTGAGTTCGAACTACGAGGTTCGACTTGAGTTCGAACTGCGAGGTTCGACTTGAGTTCGAACGAGGTTCGACTTGAGTTCGAACTGCGAGGTTCGACTTGAGTTCGAATCATGAGGTTCGACTTGAGTTCGAACGAGGTTCGACTTGAGTTCGAATCATGAGGTTCGACTTGAGTTCGAATCATGAGGTTCGACTTGAGTTCGAACGGCGAGTTCGACTTGAGTTCGAACGAGGTTCGACTTGAGTTCGAACGCGAGGTTCGACTTGAGTTCGAACGGCGAGTTCGAATCATGAGGTTCGACTTGAGTTCGAATCATGAGGTTCGACTTGAGTTCGAACGGCGAGGTTCGACTTGAGTTCGAACTGCGAGGTTCGACTTGAGTTCGAACTGCGAGGTTCGACTTGAGTTTCAACACGAGGTTCGACTTGAGTTCAACACGAGGTTCGACTTGAGGTTCAATGCGAGTTTCGACCGAAGTGAGAACCCGAGGTTCGACTTGAGTTTCGAACACGAGGTTCGACTTGAGTTCGAACGCGAGGTTCGACTTGAGTTCGAACGCGAGGTTCGACTTGAGTTCGAACACGAGGTTCGACTGGATGAACACGAGGTTCGCCAAAGTGCGAGGTTCGCCAAAAGCGAGGTTCGCCAAAAGTGCGAAGTTCGCCATAAGGCGAGGTTCGCCAAAATGAACCGAGGTTCGCCAAAAGACGAGGTTCGCCCACAACTTCGAAATTTGACGAGGTTCGCCCACAACTTAAGTTTGACGAGGTTCGCCACAACTTCGAAATTTGACGAGGTTCGCCACAACTTAAGTTTGACGAGGTTCGCCACAACTTAAGTTTGACGAGGTTCGCCACAACTTCGAAATTTGACGAGGTTCGCCCACAAAAGGAACATGAAGTTCGCTGAATCGAACCGAAGTTCGCCTGAAGTTCGAACACGAGGTTCGACCGAAAGAACGAACACGAGGTTCGTTGGAACTGAAGTTCGCCTGAAGTTCAACATGAGGTTCGACCAAAACAAACACGAGGTTCGTTGGAACGTTGAATTGAACCGAAGTTCGCTGAAGTTCGAACACGAGGTTCGACCAAAACAAACACGAGGTTCGACTTGAGTTCGAACGAGGTTCGACTTGAGTTCGAACGAGGTTCGACTTGAGTTCGAATCATGAGGTTCGACCAAAACAAACACGAGGTTCGTTGGATCCTTTCACCCTTTAGGGTTTCGAACTGGAGCCGCCGCCACCAGATTTGGTTCCTGCACCCTAGGGTTTCGAAGCCCTAGGGTTCTGATCGCGCCCGGCTGTCTTCACCAATGGCCGGGGCCATCGGCTCAACGGCAGAGCCAAGGGGAGCCGCCAAGAAGCATCGCCGACGAGGACCAAGGGACGACGGCCAAAACAAAACCCCAAAATCGAAAGGGAAAACGATAAAATTCGTTCTTTATCGTTCATCCGTGAACAAGAAGGGAAAACGATAAAATTCGTTCTTTATCGTTCATCCGTGAACAATCCTCAAATCAAGATAGATTAGATCCAAAACCCAATTTTAATCTTAAATCCCTAAGAATTAATCACTTAATTTGGCTCGATACCACTTGTTAGATCTGAAGGATCTTAAACATGATTAATCCAAAGAGATAAACATCATAAGTGCGAAGCAATACGAATCCATGATTTGGATCTTGAGTGGATTGATGGATCTTCTAATCTTAGGCTTCTTCTCTTCCTTAGATCTCTTTTCTTAGATGGGGTAAAAGAGATGAGAATTTTGTGTTAACCCTAGATTAGGGACCATAACCCCATATATATAGGTGTTGCACTTTTACAATTTGGCCCATCATCAAATTGTAATTACAACCCCAGTATCTCACATTTAGCCCATGACAATATATAAATACCGATAACCCAACTTAATTGATCACTTTAGTGGGTTTCCTTAAGTGATAGATTTACACATTAATTTAACATATGTGCCCACAAATAGATTTAATTAGATTTAAATCTAACAACACTCTCTTAAAATTAAAGGGAATAATTATCATCCTCCACAAATAATTTGTAATTAGATACACAGACTAACGGATCTGCATGCAACAAACAAACTCCTCCTAGGAATTAATAATATACATCCATATCATCATTATATAAACACACAAAATTAATAAAAAGTATCTCATCAACCGATCCAAAAAACAAGAGCCAAAACAAGAGGCCAACGGATCAATCAATTTAAATGAATCGAATCGAATCAAATGCAAATTCAAATCAAGCTCCCAACACCGAAACCCCAAGCATCATATTCTTAAACTCCCCGAAGTCAACCCTCCCATCACAATTCACGTCCACGCTATAAATCATCTCGTGCACCTTCGCCATGCTCACCTCCATCCCCAGCTTCCCCAGCACCGTGTGCAGCTCCTTGGCCGAGATGAAGCCGTCGCCGTCGACGTCGAACACCCTGAACGCCTCCTCCATGTCGCTGTCGGTCTCGGCCTCAGCGGTCTCGGACTCGGCCTCGTTGATGGCGGAGCCGAAGAGGCTGTCGCCGAGCTCTCTGTGGAGAGCCTCGAAGTCCTCGAACTCGAGGCCGGAGCGGTCGGGGCGGATGAAGGAGGAGACGGTGGAGGCGAGGTCGGTGGGGTCGGCGCCGAGGCCGAGGCGGTCGAGGGCGAGGCCGAGCTCGGGGATGGTGATGAGGCCGTCGGAGTCGTGGTCGAAGATGTCGAAGACGCGGCGGAGGCGGAGGGTGTTGAGGGACGGGCTGCGGAGGCGGAAGGACGGGTTGGGTCGGGCGGTGTTGGATTTGGGAGTGTTTGCGGTTGCTACTTCATTTTCTCTCTCCATTGTTGCTTTCTTTCTTAATTAAACTTCTCTAATTGAGATTAGAGAAGGAATTAAGAAAGAGGATGGAGAGAGAGAGGTTATTGTTTTTTTTTGTTCTTTTTTTCTTCTCTGGGATTTGGAGGAGTTTTTTCTTTTGTTTTTGGAATTTGGAAGGGGAGGGAATAGGTGTTTATAGGAAGAGGAGCCACAGAAAACTTGAATGTGGTCCGCGAATTTTGTGGGGGAGTTGCGTGGATGAGGTTTGATTTCTGTTTTCTGTTTTTCTAAATTTGGACAGTTGAGTGTTTACTTGGGTTTATTTTTAGGGCAACTTGATGATAGGCGATCCAAGATTTTAGGGCAAACCATGAATGGAAGTGTAGGTATCGCGACGTAACAAATTTTAGGTGCTCAGTTGATTTTAGTGCTAATATTTATACTATATATGTTTTTTTAATGGAAAATGTAAAATTTCATGTAAATGGAAATATCGAGTACATCCCATCGAAGCCCCCGAACAAAGAGACCGGAACTCATATTTAATCACATCGAACGCAAAGTATCCTCACAAGCTCCATATTTAACAAGCTGAGTGAGCGACAACGTTACCCTCGCATCTAACCAAAAAAAACTGAAATTGATTTTGAAACTACGTCAATAGTTGTTAGTTTTGAAATTGATTTAAAACAAAGATAAACAAGAGAAAAGAAAACAAACGAGATCTTAGAATGCAGAAAATAGTAGTAGATTGATCATCTTATTTTTAATCCTATACTTAAAAACTTTGAATGTATTTTCATAATTATGCTTTCAAATTTTACCTAATATACTAATTTTTATAGAAAATAAAAGGTTTTTCAATTTGTCAATGAAGGTCTACTTTCCATCATAAAGGCTATGTTCTCTCTTGCTCTCCAAGAAATAACATCATCTTTTGAAATACTTATATAAAAATATTTTTTACACACGTAAACGAGCAGCCTTATACTGATTTTGTCACAAAACTTCAGACTTAGTTTTCCACGTATAACACTCATGGGCCAAAATAATATTCTAGGAAGCAAAGCCTTTGAACGCCCAATTACTTCACGGCTTGAACCTGGATCGGGTAAAACGCCGCGGATGCGGGTCAAATGGATGGTAAACCGAAAAGAAAGCAAGCAATCTATTATTGTTCTTGACGCGCTTGCTTCTTATTGAAGCGTAGATGACAATAACAACATGGTTGATATGTAGTTTTAGATATGTGTAGATGTTTCTATCTACATGATGGCACCATGGGAACAAATGTAAAATAAACCATGCATAAGTTTTTAGAAGGAGAATTTTTAAATTTTAATTAGAAAAATCCACCCAAAAAATATTTAATTAGCAAAATCGATCAATTCTAAGTCATATCAATACAAGTGGGTAAAAATTGGTTGATTTTGTAAAATTACATCTTTACAAAATATGGGACTAGTAGTTCCGTGTGATTAGTTTTGTTTAATCATAAATTTGTTTGAGAATCAACCTCCGCATAATCTTACCCATTACATTGGCCCCACAAAAAGTGAGTTTTTTTAGAACTCAAAGAAATGTTGGTGTTCCATCAAAACCACGGAATTTTTTTCTAAAGAACCACGGGTAATTAGCTAACTCAACTAACCGGGGCTACTAGTCACATATATTTCCAAATATCACGTTTTGCAAAACCGACCAATTTTCAGCTAGGTGTGCTAACATAACCCAAAATAGATTGATTTTGCTAATTAAATAAGTTTCAAGTTGATTTTTCTAATTAAATATTAAAAGTAGTCTATTTAAAAAAATTCTCTTTTCAGAATACTTCATGTATTGTAGTATCCTACTACTAGACTAGACAATTATCCAAGAGATTTGAATGCTCTTCACTATAACGTTTTTCCCTGCTTTTCAATATAAATTCGTGACTTATATATTAATGGAACTGATGTCTTAAAATTGAGAGAGAATTTTGTCGAAAATATGTAGAGCACCCAACAACATATATATATATATATATATATATATATATATATATATATATATATATATATATATATATATATATATATATATATATATATATATATATATATATATATATATATATATATATATATATATATATATATGTTGGTGCTCTACATATTTTCACAAAATTCTCTCCATGAGCTCATTCATCTTTTATCTTCTCGCCTAACTTCACAAAGAAGTTGAATGCATTTTCGATGTTCAATACAAACTTCTAAAAATACGGACTTTGATTTTTTTTTTTCAATGAGAATAAATGTTAATTTCATATATATGAATTTTTTTGTGTTTTTAATTTATTACTTAAATAAGGTTAGGAGTTGCCTCTTTTTTCTCTGCAATGAATTCTTCTACTGTGCATCGAATAAGAGTTTCTGATGCGTCAATAGTGTTACATTTGCTCTGTCTGTGCCATTTTCCACGAGGATTTGAATTAAATACCTACATTTGTTGTTGTCAATTTCCTTTAGATTATAATGTTAATATTTTATTTTGATATATTTATTTCATGAAGAAGGGATATTACTTAACATTGGTACTACGACATCGGCGATTCTACAACGTTTATCATTTAGACACTCATTATTAGCATCTCTGTCCACCTTCTTGTTGTAGCCTTTGCAATCGTAGAACCATGGCTTGACTCTATTGTAAATGGTTATTATCTTTACCTTAAAGGTGTAATAGCTTGTCTCAGATATTGGTAAATTATTATTAGGTTTAATTGTATAAATTTTAGAACAAGTTTTCTAAGATCATACATCTTTTGAATCTTGTGATGGTTGTATATATCAGTAATTTGAATTTCTATTATATTTATAAAGAGCCTTAATGGAGATACTTTTGTCTTGACAACTTATTCTAAATAAGCCTTACATATTAGCTTTAAAATGTAATTTTTTATTGTGTTATATGGATATTTACTTGGTTTACTTACTATTCTCTTATTTATTCAAGAAGTTGTATCTTTGGGTTGATATATATTATTGACATAAATTATGATGACATGCATATCTCCTCTACAAATTTAAGACAGATATAAGGTGAATTTTATATTTAATTGCCTTTAATAAAAATTTTAGTAATGAGATATGTTACCTTCATATTTAGAGATCTTAAAATCTAATAGTGCTATTACATCATTATCTTTGATCATGTCTTCAAGAATTGATCATTCGTTATTAATCATATCCCCAAATAAAGTCGCACGCTAGTGGTCATGACATCAGATAGGAAAAAGAAAAAGAGCAATTTTATATGTTTTGCTTACGCAAAGTCATGACATACTAATTTTTCTTGTATCTTCCATAAAGAATATTTTTTAATTGGGACAAAGTCCATATGTTCTTCAAAGGGAATTTAGTCGGTGCTTCTTTGATACATATGTTTTATTTTAATATCAATTAAAGTGATCATGGACGTTTCCAAATTTTATTTCCTTCATTTTTCCATTTGAAATGGAAACAACTTTATTCTTTTAAAGGATATCTCTGAACTTTTGATAGTTACTCTATAGATAAACCTTTGTATTTTTACCCTATAAATATTATTAACGTCAGAAATTAATGTTTATAAATTATAGTCGATTAATACTAAGCTATTATATTATAGTCTT